>VZTY01000823.1:192281-556776 GCA_013400935.1 Turnix velox | reverse complement strand
TTTTTTTTTTTTTTTTTCCCCCTACCTTCAAATTTTAACTTGGACAATGGTTTTCTTTTTTTTCTTGTTCTTTGAAGTTTGGCAAGGAAATGTAGAAAGAGAGACAAAGTACAAATCAAATACTGATTATGGGGACAATAGGAGTAACAGAAGATGACTTTTTCTGTCCATTGTGTTGTTTATCCAAATTATATGAACACAGTTGTGAAACAGCGGGGTAAATTAAGGTCCTGGCACATTAAGTCATTCTCCTGATGTGAACAATTGCTTTGACTTTATTCAGTCAAATAATGAGCCTATTTTAAAATCCACTGAAGAAAATGAGAATCTTAGGGCTTCCAGCATTTCTCTAAAAGTAATTGTTGGTCTGAAGAGGAGTCAAGAAAAACTGCTCTTCTATATTGCAAACAAGACTTTTTCGGAAATAAGAACTTGTAATACATTTCCTGTACTTTATAAAATTTACTGTCATGGAAGTTTTAATTCTCTGAGATTATATGTAAAGCAGGATGGGATCTCATCATGATTACCTAATTTATCTTGTAGGTCATCTTCAGATAATCCAGAGAGTAGAAGCTCAGTTGTACGTGTTGTAGAGGTATGTGACACAGCCACTATTTTGAAAAGGTCATTCACAGGATAGGACAGACATAAGAAGGTGTTATCTTTATATGATATGTGAAGAACGGGGGAACGGAAAAGGGAAGGTGAAGCCAAAATTTCAACCATTATGCTAAAGTGATACATTTTCTTATTTTCTGGTACCAAGTGCTGTGAGTAAAAGACATTTATTATATACGTATATGGCAAGTGGCTCTCTTAAAATCATTTTTCACTTGCAATTACGTGTCTTATCTCGGGATATGTACCATTTTTCAAAGATAATTTTATAATGTGAGTTCTGGAAAACATCTTTGAATTCTTTGTAAAGCAGAGATCAGTTTCAGCAGTTAGATGTACTATCAACATTCAGGTTATTTTGCATTTAGACATAACACTGATCTTTTTATTGTCATTCATATCTTTCTTAAATTACAAAAATATGTACATCTTTATTGTGTTCTGTGTTTCCAGAGATTAAAATCTTTCCTGAATGCTTAACTTTCCAGTTTTGCTAGTTTAAATGGATCTGTCATTCGCAAACCTAACTACTGACTTGAATTTTTAAGGGTTTTTAGTTTTTTAGTGTTTCATACCCTTTGAGAAAAATCTGTCTCCACCGCTGGCCCTCTCTCTATCATGATTATGGTACCAGAGTTGATTCTTATAAGGATTTCTGAATCTGTACGGAAAGAGTTTCCTTTAGTCTATGATGCAGTTGTTCTTTAGGAGTGAAGCCCTTCTGGTATGCTGTTTTGTTCAAAATGTTTGGGCTAGGAACCTGACTTACTTTACATGAAAAAACTTAACTTTAAGACATTATGGGAAATGTGTGTCTTCTCAATCCTGAGTGAAGAAGCATGCTGTGCAGCTAAGCTTGAAAGCACTGCTGTTGCAAGGGAAAAAGCCTATGTTTTGTTTTTAAATATCCTAGTTGGTATGTTTTTAATTTGTTTCTGGACCTGGATCTCCTATTGCCTGTGCATTTTGTTCATTTCATATGTCAGTTGCTGGTAATCATTTATAAAGAGAAATGCCTCCAAACCTAAAGATTTAGGAAGGAGGTTTGGTTGTTGGATTTTTTATTTTAATTAGCAGAGGAAACCTATCCTTCACTGAAGTTTGAAGGAAGAGGAATTGACTAAAATAACGTCAGTAGTGCTATTGCAGTGTTTCTTTGTTCTTGTCTGCTGTGGCAATTTTAATCCTTGAATTATTGCAAAATTTTTGGAAACCTAGTTAGATTTGTTGCATTCATCTTTACACGCTTTTTTCTAATGGAACTGTGTTGTGAGTTGGTTGCTGTTTGTGTTTTTATAATACTAAGGAAAGATGAAAAATATATCTGCAGCCAAATTTAAACTACTATAAGTATGAACTGGTATAGAGTCATTGTCATGTAGAATAAATATTACAATTCTATTTTGTTTCCCTAGGAATTTTAGAGTAGTCCTAAGAATGGAGAATATTCACTTTGTAACTTTAAGTGTTGAACTTCCAAATGGTTCATGCTAGCAGTCTCTGAAACAGCTCAAAGATCCTGGGAGAGTCTTAGACAGGACACTTGGGTGTCTTCCCTCAGTAAATATACACACTTCAAAATCTACTGTCTGAATTTGCTCCTTCCTCCTGGTGGTCCAGTGAGGGTTCTAATGACATGAGAGTTACAATCCCATGGTGAATTACTGTATAAAAGCATTCCAAAGGGATGTTTATCTTTTACTCCTTGAACACAAAGCATGAAAAATTTGTTCCACCTCTGGAAGGAAAATGCAGTCCTCTTGCTTTCAAGATTCTTGCAAAGTTACTGCCTTTGTGGCATCCCATTTGAGAAAAAGACATCAAAAGAAAAAGAGGTAATTACTGGAATACACAGCACAATCTAGCATGAAAATCTGTAGCCATTAAGTGCATTGGTTGTCTTCTCTTGAGGATACAGTGATGCCATGACATTGCAGCTAAGTATAGAAAATCCAGGATATAAAGGATCATAAATAGCTTCCTTTGAAAATGAATCCAGAACAGTTTCTTCTTCTAAACCATCTCTCCTACTTAGAAAAGGCAACTTGCTTCATATACCTGGTCGGTAGACAATATTTTTTCTATTCACAGGAGTTTTTAAAGCCTTGGATTTTCCTTGATTGTAAGGAAACTGCTTGAGAGTTATTTTATATTTTGTTTTTCCATCATGTAAGTTATGTATTCTGACTTAGATAAACAGAGTAAGCTTGAGTTATCTCTCAGCTTTGAAGTCTTCATATTAACTGACCAAACCTAGGTTGAAGAGATTTCATCATCATATTTTTCTCATTGTCAGTGGTCTTCTGATAAATGAAAACTAGTAAGTCTTGCAGTGCCACAGAGAGACTGAAATGATATTTCCCAAAAATAAATATAATTGTTGTTGTTGTAACTGTTGTTTTCTGGTTTTATATTGTGACATCAGAATGACAGCATGATATTTATCTAACAGACATGCAAGTCATTATTCAGCAACAGCATATTATGGAACAGCTTGCAGATCTCTGAGCTGCCTTAGATGGAAAGTTCTTGCCCTTTTGCTTTGTTAGTTTTGGAAAGAATTCTTTGTTTTCACCCAGGACTGGGATAAAACTTAAGCTTTTGTTCATTGTCAATAAGTGATGTTCGTGCTTATGCAACACATAATTAATGATTTAATTTTTGCATGGACTTTACGCATGAAAGAGCCTGTGGAAAAGTTTCCTCTTCCTTTGACGTATTCAGGGATGACTTTAGGTAAAGCAGCAGTATCACTGTGTCACTTTCCCTTAGCAGGATGTAAAGCCTCTGCCCCCTTTCTTATCTGATACCCCTTTGAGTTCAAACCAAGCAAACAGCCTCCCAAAGAGAGTTAACAGCAATAGCCTCCAAGTCAGTAGGCCTGTTAAGCTTCTATTTCACTGCAGCTATTGAAACAGAAAAATACAAGTAGATGCTCAATGAAAGGCTATATTCTTCCAGACATTCTAGTCAGAGAATACAAGGAACCCACATTTAGTTTAATAGAGGCTGAAGGCAAGACAATGTCGGTGTCAGAATTTTCTCACTAATTGCTTAGAAATTAAGAAAAATCTCAAGACAGTCACAGTTAAAATAAGAGTATCTCAGGAAGATAATGAGGAGAGAGAGAAATGTTTTATAATCATGCTCACTGGAGAAATCTGGCCCACTGACTTCTCCCAGTTTCTCCTGTATTATAAGAGAGAATCAAGGGACAGCTTCATAGAAGGAAAACTGTTCTGTAATTGTATTTATTGAAAAAATAAATATATTCCTGCACAGCAGAGGATATTAGATAGGACAACATTTATCATGCCTTGCTACTTTGTCTTTTCTACTGTAATTTTAGTTTCCCCCTCATATTTGGAGGGGAAAATTTCTCCAATATTACAATATATTACATCTTCCACCATTCTTGCAATGGCACTTGCTGAATGCACTAGAAGAGAGTTTCTGAATAAATGAGAACTCCTAAACGAGTTATATCAACATTTTGCTTTGGGGAAATGAATATAATAAGAGCAATAAAATAACCTCGGATACACTTCAGGAGGCTTATATCAGCTGTATTCAGTTTTTATATAGCAGTGAAAAACAATCTTCTGTCCAACAACTTCCCCTATTGTCAATCTGCAGTGATGACAGCTGCTGCCAGCTGAAATTCTTTCTCTTCTTCTTGGTGTCCTGATCTGGCTGTAGTTCCACTCCAGTTGGTTTACACATACTTCTTGCTTTATCTAAAGAAAAAGGACAATAAAGAAAACCAGATTCATGATTCTGATTGGAGATAACAGAGGTCATGCAGATTATAAAGCTAGGACTGGAAGAGGCAGGTTTTACTTAAAAAGGATGAGCAAAGAGTTTTCCAGGCTTGCATCACAAAGGACTGTATCAATAGCTAATCAAGAAGTCAATATTTGTGTATTCAAAATAGCAAATACGTCTAAGGTTTAGTCAAAATTCTTGCTTATGTTTCAGCACTTTGATCTTCCATCTCTAGGGAGATATTGTATTCCACATTTGACATTTTAACTAATTGCACATAGCCTTTTTACTTAAACACCAACAAACGCATCTTGAAAACCACTAACTGATTTCTCAGCAGTTGTACAACAATACTTCAATAATTCAGAGAAAACTTTTTTATTTTTATATGTGTAAATCCTTAGATTAGCTTGGTAACTTCAGTCAATAGTTGTGACCTCCTTAAAATATAGTGTGTACAGAGGTGGGAAAAGTAGTGGAAAATTGTTCCAGAAGTCAGAAAAGTAAACTTGTAATTTCTTGCCTTTCTTCAGTTTCAGCATAGTGTAAAAGATAGAATTTTATTTTATTATAAAATTCATACTCTTTAGGTTTCATGTGTGAAGCTGAAGTGGGCAAATTGTTTACTGCTGTTTATTTTGAATGCTTGGAATCCTTTTAAAATAATTTTTAATGAGAGATGTGAATTCTGATCTATGCAACTTACCACTGATTTCAGTTTTCACATCACTGGGCCATGTGCATGTGACCATGGGTGTTACATTCACACAAGCACGTATGTGGTGATGATAAATGTGATGAAACAGAGAGTTATGTGATGAAACAGAGAGTTATGTGATAAATTGTGCTACCACATGATACACTAATTTATTATGCACCTTTGACTGCTTCCCCTGCCCTCTGCCCATTAATCCATCTCTCTCAGGGCTTCCTCTGACACTTCAGACTTTGGAGGAGATTCACACAGCTGCCATTACAATTAAGAAAATTAAACTTCTCTTAGTTTCCCCTTTCACTGTAAGTAGGATTTCATCTCAAGTTACACCCAGCTAGTGTAGGGAAGGGACAAATGGGTCCATTGACAGCTTGCTTAGATGTAAAAATGGGTAACACAGGGGTCCACAAGTTTATAAACTGAAGTTTCATCCACTACAAGGGGACAGTTCCCAACTTTCTACTGTACACAAGAACATCCTTCTAGTAGACAATACGACTGAGATGCTTTTCAGTCATATTGTACTAGTGGATAAAAAAATAATATATAAAAAAACCCTATTAAAACATCATTATATAGATGGGAAAAACTATAACGTCAATCAATGTATTATGACAATCCTTCCAGTTAATATTTTGAAGATTTTCTGTAACACATCGTAATATCATGCATTTGATACCTGTTCAGTGTAGGAATTTTTGGGGAATTTTAGAATTACCTATATAATAGATTTTTGATTTTGTAGCAGGGCAACTATATTGAACTTGGATATGTGTTTATATAACAGAAATTCTTAATTTGTTGCTCCATAGGAAAGATGTAGTTCAAGTTAATAAATTAGTGTAAGTACCTGATTTAACATCATGGTAATTAATCATGACAATTCATGAGGGTATGAGGATATTAAGGTAGCTAACAATTGCAACCTCTATTTGAGGTACTTGCTGCATTTACATATTACCTTTCTGATCCTTATCTTCAGAGAAAACAGGCTGTGTATGACATTTTCAGACCTTTTTTCCATCAATAAACCCTGTTTTAGCATGGACATTATTCTTTGGTGTATTTTTAAAAACTGAAATCCATTTGAGGAACTTCTAAAAATCTTGCATATTCTGTCCATCTGAAGTTGACTCTGTTTTAATACGTTCTTCTTCAGGACCTTGACTGCATGGGTAGAGAGAGAAAAGGAAACAAAAGACTTTAATAAACTATAAGAAATATACACTTTATATGGGAATGGAATGGATAAAACTGTATGAAAACTCTTTAGTAAAGTATTTAGCACCAACCTAATGAAAAATAAGTCTTTAGAAACATTCTTCCAAAAATTAAAATTTTAGCTACTGAATGGACAGTAATCTTTCTTGAAAATTCAATTACTTGTAAGAGCAATTATTTAGCAATTATCAATATATTTTCTATCCTCATGTCCATGACTTTAGTTTAACGTCCAGAGAAAATTTTGTCTGAAAATGGTTCAAGTTAAAGATACTGATAGCTCTTTATTTTTTGCTTTGTCTAACTTTTTGTGATTTTAATTGTTAAATACTCATTTGGGTTGGGGGGGGGTGTTGGGGGAGGTGTTCATACATATACACTGCAGCAGATGTCTACAGAGCAGAGTTACTTCTGACTTTTCCTATAGAAATTCTATAGGTTTGGGGAAAAAAAAGAGAGAGAATAAAATTTTGTGCCTTCCCTTCCAGTATCAAGGACCCTTTGTTGCACTCCATAGCAAATTGTGCATAAGTAAGAAAAAAATAGCAACTGCAGCTGGACTAAGATTGGAGTAGCTTACCAGCTGCAAATTCATTACTTCATCTTGTTTCCAGGGTTTTGCCTATGACTCTGGTTCTTGCCTGCAGAATATTTTTTAATCCTTTAAGCGATTAAAAAAAAAAGAAAAGAAACCATATATCAGCACATCAAACACTGGATGGAAACCTTGCTTATTATGTGAAATAGTTGTTTTGCAGTATTAAATAAAAATTCTGTTTGACATGAATTGGATGCTTGCAGACCATGTGCAGACAGGATGGAAGTGGATGAATTCTAATGCGTCCTGAAGTTTGTCTACAAAATAATTAAAAAAAAATACAGTAACAACTGAAAAATCAGGAAGTCATAATCTCTAGCTGCATGAACCTGACTGTACAGTGACCTCCATGAAATTAAAATATCTTTTTGGTTTGTTTTATCCACACACAATGACTTTTGTCATAATAATGTAGACACACATGTATACTTTCTAAACACAGAGATGTGTCAATATAATTAGTTGACTTTGACCAAGAAACTCAAGAGTTGAGGCCCCAAGAAAATGTTTAAGCCATGACTGATTTGTTCTTGTTTAAATAGGACCCAGCAATGAAGCTTATGGGCTGCAGGATAGAATCTTCAGGCTAAGGTTACATGTCTTTTTGATGCCACCAGACAGGAAAGTACTGTATATTGTGGGTGATCCAGAAAAAGATTTCTCATTATTGAGTTTTATGTTTTCAAAATTCTTGGCTTTCACGTTATTTCAAATGGATCCATTGTTGGTGTTCAATTAGAAAGAAATGGAGGATAAAGTACAATCTACAGGGTTGAAAAATGGCCTTCTCCAGCTTCCCATTAGGCAGAATATATCATCAGCAGAAACTGTGCACCATTGAATTCAAGAGCATGCATCATATAGAGCTTGTGTGTTTTTAGTTTCTCTATAGTGTTTTGTGGTGTTCAAAGAAATGTACCCTACTTTAGGCTATTACATGAAAGAGAGGGAGAAGATGTACCATATGGTATTTCAAAGGATGTTTAACTCCAGAATCTAAATAATTATTTAGAATCTTGTATTTATTGTAAGCTATCTAATTAATTTTTTATATCTGTATGTGTAGTTCTGAATAAGTACTTGGCAGTCCTGTAAACTTTGGCAATAACTTTCATATCATTTAGGGTGTAATGAAACACTAGAATCAAGATTATTTTAGGAAAATGAGAATGATAGAATTATAAAATCAAAAGAAGATCAGTTATTATTTCAGTTTCTTGAGCTTTGAGTTAGGCTTACTACTCCCATTGTTATTAGTCAAATCAGTCTCATCACATTTACTGTGAACAGTACTGAGAAAATCCTTTGATAGCTTCCTTTATTCTGTATTGTTTTTATTTTAATCCTATAAAAGTAGAAAGAAAAATGAGACGGAAAGCTTTGTAACAATGTTGATGCTGCAGATGCATTTGCTGTCTCAGGTAATTCAGGAAAAATACTGTAAAAATTTAACTTTTGTGTAATGAAGATTAAAGCTAAGTTGTGTACCCTTGTGCTAAAATGTTATATATGGCAAAACTGTAAGGGCACAGCATCTAGTGAATGGACTCTGAATCATAAGTGAAGTTAATGATAGTTCTTGTCTCAAATGCACTTTGCAGTATAAAACAGCAAAGGTAGCGCATCAGCTTTGAAGGGAGTAAGACGAAAGTTCTGAGTGTAAAATAATTAATTGTATGTGCATCAAAAGCAAATTTAACTATGAGGTCATGGGCACTCAAGGAAAGATTGACAGTTTGAACTATCACTTTGCAAAATCCTTGTCAAAGGTTTATAGCTACACATGCTTACAGGTAATAAGCAGAGGTTAAGCTCTGCTTAAAATAAAGTAATACCTGTGAAAAACCAAAGGTCTTATTATTGAAAACAGAAGTAATTTGTATTTTTGGCTTTATTCATAGATTTATCTTTCAAAAGGGAAAAAAAGTCTTTTGCGGAAGGTTGCAGGTAAAATTTTAGATGAAGTAAAATAAAACCTGAAGCAGGCACACGTACATGGGGAATTGATACTGTGTGATACAATAATTTTTTTTTAAATCCATTTTTAAAGGTAAGCCTATTCTTTTATAACAGAGCCAGATTTTCAAACGGGCCTCTTCTCAGCCTCTTGCATACGAGAAAAGTGGCATGTGTAGATATTACAAAGTAGCTTTTAGAAATTCTATTACCTTTCAGGATATTCCTGCACTCTGGGAAGCTAAGAGTCACAGGTAAGCATTCTCAATGTGAAGGTCTTGGGATAGATAAAGTTACTGTTATTGGCAAGTGAACTTTATTTTGTGGGAATGCAAGATAGATTCTGTGAGAAGGTAGGGATGGAGCCCACAGGATGGAGTCCTCTTACGTCTAGCATTGTGAACTATATTACGTGCCAGATGCATACATCTTCCTAAATGATGTTAATGGAACATCTATAGATAACAAATGTAAAGGATGACTGAGTGATTGATATTTT
Organism: Turnix velox; assembly: GCA_013400935.1. Taxonomy (NCBI): domain Eukaryota; kingdom Metazoa; phylum Chordata; class Aves; order Charadriiformes; family Turnicidae; genus Turnix; species Turnix velox. The sequence continues at coordinate 547,401 of VZTY01000823.1, read as the reverse complement.
AACGATTCGGGACATTGTCTCCTGAATTCAGGAGACAGCTTTAGAAAAAAAAGCTTTAGAATTGAGGTAAGCATTGCTTTGCTTTCTCCTACTAAAAGGAAAATGGTAATCATTTTCTCAGTCACCTTCAAGGCTGTTAGAAATTAAGGTCCCTGGAATGAATATTCTACTCAGTATGAGATGTATTTTATCTACAATACTCCTTTTTTTTCTTATGTTTTGTTTTTTGTTTTTATTTTAAACCTCTATCTGATTGCTATTGACTACCCTTCACTTATGTTGACTTTGCATGTTGTTGAATGCATAGTGCCTCTCAATTTCAGAGTACTTTTTGCACAATGTACATTTTAAAGTCAAATCTCAGTGTTGCATATGAGAAGAGTAAACATCAAAATATTCTTTTCTTGTGCATCTGCTCAGAAATTGGAGCAGACACATGAGGCAGTGGTGGCTCTTTCAAATAGGCCAGCAGTAGCATAAATACAGTGAAACTCAAAGAAATGTCTTGTTACCTAATTAATCTCCCTTCACCATCCAAATTTGAAGCAAAACATGAAATTAACTAATGATTTAGGTCCAGTGTGCCCTATTAGTCTCTCAGTATAGGTCAGGTATAACTGTCTGGTAATTGTGACATGTTCATTTTAATTGCTGTCAATCTAGTTAGATAGCTTTATGACAAATTAACTTTTAAAAATAGATTTCAATTCTTTAATACCAGCTATTCCAGCATTAGTTCCCATCACTGTCCCTTGCTTTACTCAGATGTTTCTTTTTCCAGCTGAATTTAAGATTTAAAAGAAGAAGCACAGTGGTAGTAGGCAATTCACCATTATATCAGAGCAAATTGTATATGAAGTAAAGCCTTACTACTCTTTCCTGTCTTTCTAGAAGGCCTTTGTTTCAGATATCAGGGACAGCTGCTGATCTAAGATACAAACAAAGCTAAATAGATGCTTCAAACCAGGTAGAGATGGCAAATACTTGAAAGGCAGAGTAGCTGATATGAGAAATGGGCTGTAGAGATGCAGAAGCTGCCCAGCATTGCACGTAATGCCCTAATAGCTGTCAGGGGATGTAAATATATAATTAAGAGGTGGATAACAAGGGAAGGAATTGAACGGGCACATGTGGTAATAGATTTGATCTGATGAGGGAAACTAATAGCAGCAACAGAAATTGAGTAATTGGTATGGACTGAGACACTGTTGTGGTCAGTATGTCTTAAGTCTTCTGAAGTGTTAACTTTCACAGTATACTTGACATTGCTATGATTTTCCTTTCAGTAGGAGCCTCATCCAGTCATTACAGTTATAAACAAGGGTAGAAATTAGATAATTATATTTTAAATGCTGTTGCTTTTTGAAAGGAACCTGGATGTTCCCCTTTCTCAGCTAAAGGTGCTGTCAGGCTCTCCTGCTGCATGTACAAGCAGGTGCAGCTAATGTCACAGCAGTATACTTAAATACATATGCCTACAGGTATGTATGTATGTTCTAGTATAGCTTAATTGTCAGGGCTGAGGCAAAGATATTAGCGTGTTTTGTTTTGTTCTTGGCATCTTTGTTGAGTCTGGCAACAGGATCTCTAACTAGAGCCAGTTTTAGCAAGTATCTCTTTCAATCTTTCCATAATAAGAAAGGGATGAAGACTGACAAAAGATTACAACATTATGTATGAAATTAATTGTTAATTCTGTGATCTGGAGGCAGGTTGGTCAGTATATCTGAAAGTGTTTATTATCCTGGTGCATTTCTATGCACCTGTAAAGTGACTGTTTTTTCAAAGCTATCTGTTCGACCTGCTCTGAGCTTGCTTTCTATAGGAAGCTAGAGCCATTTTGTGTTCAATGCACGTGCAGCTTGTTATTGCTGAAGGCAGGCTCTTACTCCTTTATCTGTTTAGACTTGCTTTGTCCCCTCGGTTGTAAATATAGAAATCTAAAAATATGTGTTTTTCTTTGTAAAGGACAAGCATAGTACTTTACTGGTTTAGAAGTTATGTCATCCTTTGATAACTAAGAAAATGCCTTTCATATTTCTGCACAAGGTGAGATGGTAAATGTGAACACAGTAGGGTATCAAAGTCATATTTTGTTTAACACCTGTCTCAATTCTAAAGCAGAACGCATTTCACATGATTTGACAAGAATTGTAAAGAACACTAATTTTTCTTCCTATGGGATTTTGTCCCTAATTACCTAATTTTTACAATTTTTTGTTTAGGATATGTTAGATACAAATTAGTGTGGCTTTTTATTTAGTTACAGTTCTGTTCCTCCCAAGTGAATGTAATACTCTGCAGAACTGGGTTTATTGTCACTGTCAGATTCTAATTTAATCACATAATAAATTATCCCTGGAGAAGTTAAAATAAAACAAATTCAGAAAGACGTTTTTGCCTTGAATATTCTATTAAACTTGTCTCCTGGCTTTATTGCTTGAAAAAATATCTTTCAAGCAGACAGTTGAAAATGAAGCTATCCTTTCTATTTTCATGTAGATCCAAAAATATGTGCACTGTCTGAGTGAAGTCCTACTTGAGTAGCTTACAGTGATAGGCTAACGCTCTGGAAAAAATCATATGCTTGAAAACATCCACTATAATGAAAAAAAAAAAAAATAAAAAAAGAGAAAGTTGACCAGAGGTGCTATGAAGGATCTTATGCTCTCTGGGTTCTTCTACATCTTCCAGACCTAAGGTAGGAGCATCATGCTGCTCCCTAGAGTCTGTGCAGTGTCACTTAGCTGCCATTCATCAGACACAAACCTCCTGATGAATAGTATAAAGTCAGTTCTTTTTGCCAGCCTAAGATAACAGTTTTTTATTACTGGATCTCTGCTGGAATGATTTTTCCTTCCTTCTTCCTTAACAGTCTAAAATGTTAGAAGTCTAAAAGTTATTTAAGTTTTGCAGCAGGGGATACAGCCTGTGTGTCTGTGCTTTTTCTGGCAAAGCCTTTCTCATTCAGCCATTCAAAAGGCTCAAAAATACACTTTTCTGCTCTCCTTGCTTGCCAGATAAGAGACAAAAGATATTAATTAACTGTAAATTCAGCCATTGAAACCAGAATATGACATTGGTTGCTAAAGCAAGTTTTCAAATCTGCTTTTTGAGCAGTAGTAGTAAGTTTCTTGACAATTAAACCTGCAGTAATGCATGAAAATACTTGAGATAACCATGTTTAAAATGTCATCTAACTTTGCAGTAAATGGCTTCATTATCTGGTATTAGAGGAAAGTCAGAGTCTGCATTATAGTAAATAACTGTGATTCCTTGGTCCAACTGGACTCTATTGTGCTGAGAGCATAGGTAGTTTGCTGGACAATTTGAGCAGTGGGAAGCCTTAGGGAAGCTGTTCTTGCTTGTGACGTGGCTGTATTTACACTACATTTACATAATAGTATACTGTGTCCTGTACTGTGTCATACCCTTTTTGCCTTTGAAACAAAACCACTCTGCTTTTGCAAAAGGAACTGAGGTAGATTCTCACAAAGACCAAATCCATTTATAATCAGAATTTGTACTTAACACAGATTACAAGGTCCAAAATCCTGCTTATGATGTGGTGCTTCAGTCTTGTATCTCCTTAAGACACAGTCAACTGACCTGAGGCAGGAAGTTAATAACTGATAGCTGTTTTGGAGAAAGTAGGATAATATCTGCCTTCATTAGGAGCAATCAGGAAGCTTAAATAAAAATCAACAAAATCGAGATATGTTGTTTACCTATTTAACAATTGAAGTATAGAAGTGTTTGTGTAACTTGTACAATTCCTCATCTTGTTACTAGCTCAACTCTCTGAATAGAGTTAATCAAATATTGCTTTCAAAGTCTTTGTGCCTTTCACAAGCTATGTGAAATATGCATTATGAAGTGAAAATTATATTTCACAAATGCTTTACTGTTTTTTTGGCGTGGTTTTTGTTTTTTTGTTTTAATATTTCCTATGTGGTACCTGGCAGGTAACATCCAGCAGGCTACCCACTTCTCCAAGTTAGGGAAATGAGATGTGTTTTGTGATTTTACAGTATGTGCACATAACCTGCTTTTCTGTTAATTGGGGATGGGAAAGGTAATCAGAATTCAAATTTGCTGAAACTCACTATTGGGACTTGCACTTAAAAGCCCTAAAACCTCCATATGCATATACTGTTCTACCTTTAAAATGGTTCGCAAGTTTAATCACCAACTAGAATTGATTTTGCAGCTCAAATGGGACCAACGCATGCCTGCAACTTCTTGTCAGATCTCCCTATGAACAAATTCACTCTAGCTGTAAGTTTTAACAGAGTGGAAAAAACACAAGTGTGTCTGAAGTAAAAGTCCCCAAGTTGTTTCTATCCTAAGAACACTGACTTTTCCATGAGTGCACAAAATTCAATCAGTTTAGTTGTGAATCAGCTGACGTGTTTAGTTCAGTTCCTCAGTCTTTCAGATAAGTGACAATATCAGAATTGTCAGATGTGTTTGTGTTGCAGCAATGAAGTAGATTTCCTGTAAGATCTTGTTTACTGTACCTACTGTTTCTTTTAAGAGGATGGACCTAATTGAAAATGGTACAGCCTTTCAGGACAGTATGTCTTACTTGAGAGATGATGAACTTTGTTGGCTAAAGCAAATAATCTTTTGTCTTTTTGATATCATGATTAATTTTTCCTTGGGTAGTTCACAGAAACAGTTGGAGACATAAACAGTGTAATTTTTCAGCCACATATTAGCAGTTGGCTTGTCTAACATTCCTTTTTTCATTCTTTTCCACCGAAAGAACAAAAGAGTGTGCTATTTGGTCAAGCCCTGATAAATCAATAACTTAATGCTGCTAGTTACACTTAGTGCAGTTAATATTAAGAGCTTGTAGGAGTTTCTTTGTATTTACTTCTTTATTCCCCCATCAGCCATTAAAGAACATTCTCATTTTCCACGTGAAAGCCTCGGGAGCAATTTCACAGCGCAGACCCAACAAACTGAGCACCATGTGATTAACTGACTGATACCTTGCTTTGCTAGTTTGGCTCTGCCTGTAGGACTTAAATTCGCACTACCTTTCTGAACAATCAAACCCAATTTAACTACATCCCATACGCTTCATAGAGAAAGTGTGTTCAATTTCTTCCTTTCCTAGATTGCGTGTTCAAAGTAATTTCTCCTAAATTAAATGTCATTTAGTTGTATTGGAATAATCAGGACAACTTCAGATTTTAATAAGTGAAGTTATTTTGGACTAAAACTATTGAGGTAGATTTAAAACAAAAAAAAAAAACAAACCAAACAACCAAAACTAACTGCAGAGTCTCAAGGCACAGGGAATTGAGGCAGTAGTGTTATAACCACCCTAAACTTTTCAACCCTGCTAAAATATAAACTGGACTGAGAATGTTGAAATAAGTAATTTAAATGGAAAAAAAGTCTTAGCTTTACTTTCATTTCAAATTGTGGTTCTTTTTTTAATGCTACTACAGAAGACATTAAGCTTTAATGAACCTTTATTATTAATATAATTTTAACAATGAATGGAAGCATTGAGAACTTACATGCAGTCTTTCTGTGTTATTGAATATGTGATAGCTTTTATCAGACAGTCCAGATAATTAGAATTTTTTTTTCTTCCAGAGAATCTTTGTATATTTAGTACAACTGATCACAGAAAGAACTTACTCAGCCTTCCTAAGTACATTTCATGAATGTGACGATTTCTCAGTCATGCTCTTTATGAGGAAAAAATGGTTCTACATGCAGCAGTATTGCACTCATGATTTCAAATTACCTTTTGCTTTTTGGGTAAGACTGAAGAATTATGTTTCTCTAATGGTCATTTTATTTGTTTCCAGTTTTTCTGTGAATTTATCAGTCTCTTTCTTGAACTACATGTTTTTCTAACCTTCAGACAGGAGCTTCTTTCTTAAGTTAACAATTGTGACTTCTAACATCACGTTAGTGTTTTTGTTTCTGCTGTGCTACTTTGATATTGGCAGGAATCAGTTCAAAAGTGCTATGAAGTCTTCATTAGGGGACTGTGATACTCAGATTCTGGGAATTCAGCCAGGGGGGATCAAGTGGTGAGATATTCAAGGAGAAAAAGTGTACTGACTCGTTTATATTCACACACACCATAGCAGACTGCTGAGACATATAGTTACAGACTGGGACTAGACTATGTGACTGGGTTCAGTAAGTTGTCTTGTGTATCCTCAGGTCTTGAGTGCCGTTTTTAGTAGATTATACTCCAAGGGTGATAAACCATGATAATAGTGTGGTTTCAAGGCAAGGCTTTAAAAATTCCATTATACATTTATGTGTGTGGTATTATAGAAGTAGGGCATGAGTGAGACTAGGGAACAACCTTAGGACCCATCTGTACAACAGATACAAGCAGAGAATACTTCAGGTCCCTTGGCTGTTGAAAGTATTATGTGTCAAGTGAGTCAAATGTTGTAACTTGCAGGGTATTCCTAAGTACAACAAATAGTAATATATGTTGCAAGACCAATTCTTTTTAAAGCGTATTGCCAGACACATAATGGTTATCCTATATAATTCAGTATCCACACCTGAATGCTTTATGCCTAAATGACATCTTAGCAAGGATATAGTGGTAATCAAAGGATCAAGAAGTAATAACCCTGTGGCAATATTTTAACTGACTAAGCTTGCTGTAACGAAACTTATTAGTAACCTGATAAGCATTCAGGTAACTAATTGGAGGAGCTTAATTATGAAATGTAAACGTAAGAATTTGTCTCATTTATCTTTTAAACTGGGGGGATTTCTCTTATCAACCTGGGACTAACTGTAAGGAAAAAACCTCTCTATAATCCCCTATCTCTATTTGCCTATAATTTTATCTGATTTAATCTTGTATTAAACACTGGTCTTGCATATATTGAAACGTAGTTACTGAGAAACACTTTCTTCAAAAGGTATAGCAACTACTCATCAAAGTTGCCCACTTTCCCTAGGCACTGTCTTGTGTGTTTTTTCAGTCCACTCACATCTGGCATGCTCCTGGTTGTGCCCTCTGTTTAAACTGAGAAATAGCCTTAGTTGGTTGCAGGCCAATAAGCAAAGTTTGGGGGTGTTTTATTTCAGCTATGTTTTCATTTTTTTCCGCAACTAATAAAAGTCTCTGGGTGTATGGAGAGACAATTATAATGGAGTGTGTATGTTATCAGTTTGATGCTCTTAAATTTGACTACCCAAGCAGCATTAGTTTCCTCTATAATTTTCCATAGTACTCAGTGTCTCCAAATGTCTCTTGGTCTCTAGTCACAAGCATTCCAAGTCCTGCCGGTTCTGGTTTGGTTGTAGACAAATGTAAATCTTGAAGGAAGGACTTGAAAGAAATTATTTTTTTCCCTCTTATCCTTTCAGATTTGATTTTCTGTTCTTTCTCAGTTGCATCTCTGAGCTTTACCCTGCTGGTCTGGCATCTGGACTGCTGGTCTGACATCTAGAGAGACGTCGTGCCATAATGGCATTTGAGTCATGACCTGTTGATTTTTCTTGATGAAAGGTAGGATCAACTAAATCTGCTTGTCTGGTCACTTAGCCTTTTAGCCTGGCAAAATAGGCTCTATTCATATCCTACAGGCAGGCAGAAACCAATGAAAACAACTTGCAGACCTTGCCTGACTTTTGTAAACTTCAAATCCTGTACTGTGGTCAGTAATCTAAAGAAAGCACTAAGTAGTAGCCATTGTTTAAATTTGGATAACATATCCTGTCTAACTGTTCAAGTTTGAACACCAAACTTCTTAGAAGTTGGTGTTTGCAAACAATTATACTGGGATATTTGAGTTACTGATCTATTATCACCTGTGTTCACATCTGTTTGTTTTAGTAGTTTAGTATTTGTTGCATAATGCTGGTTCTTTGAAGGCCTAAAATCATGACTAATGTAAGGTTGCAAAGGCTGGTTCTGTGGGGTTTGGATCTAGTTTATGAGTTTTCTGTTATTAGTGATACTCAACACTATGCATAGCTGTGCTGTGGTGAAAATGTGGAACATCAAGTGACTGACAGGACAAGGTGGCGAGGAGGGGTAGAGGACGTAGGAAGAATTGGAGACAGATGAATTGGCTTAATGATTTTTCTTTTGAGAAACCATGGACTCTGTTTATGAAGAAACACCTGTGAGTTTGTTTCTTTACACTTCAATACAGCAAGTTAATTGCCTCTTTAATAGAAATATCTGATTTTTATTTGTCTTAAAACATTGAAATTGTGGGGCATATGCAGGATGTCTATGGGAAGTCATTATGTTGTGTTCTGTGTAGGCTTCCTATGACCACATTTCAAGAACAAGAGGAGGAACTCTTCTATTACAGTCATATATAGATAATATTTTTAAAAAGCAGTGTTTGAGTTGCAGGGAAGCAAATCTACTTTCCAGGGAAATACAGAAACATGTAAGTGTTCAATTCTGCTGTAGTATGCCAAGAATGAAAATATTTGTATATGGTGATATTTTAGATCATTGCCTGAATTCTTTCTCCATGCATTTTGCATAAAGAATGCACAGATTTCAAGCACTCACAACAAATGCTGGGATGAACCCTAGTTTCAGTGTTTCAAGTACTGGCACTGGAGTAAGATACAACAAAGTACTTTACACCGAGAAATATCATAATTTGCTGGTGAAGATTAGACTATTAACATGCCAGTGAGTCATAGTTTATTTTTTTAATACTAAAACATTATAAACGTGTTTCCTCTTCCTTAGAGTGAAGTGTTTACGTTCTGATGCAGTCCTCTCCAGAAGTTTTTTGACTCTCAGTGATGGATAATAAAACATGGGTGTACTGCCCACTGCTCTAGGGGATGAAAAAGTAACAGTGTTGCTATACTTGCATTATTTTAAATGCAGAGTAAAAAAACATCTTCTGAATGAAGACTTCTGAGTCTGTGCCTGGAAGTTCTCCATTTCTATCTCCTTGTCATTCTGATCATGAGTTGTTGAGTTGTTAATTGAGTTGTTAATTAATGAGACACATTTATCCTTTCCTCCCTGTTCCTGAGAAGGATGGAAATCAATACTGCCCCTTTAATATAGATTTATATCCTCTGTCTTTGCAGAAGCAGGAAAAGGTTGGTCAGGAAGCCTTGTTTTGGGGCACACCTACTATAGGTCCATGAATGATGATTAGTGACATGATGCAATGTCACTTCATTGTTTTTACTTCTTCAGTTGCATCAGAGGAAGATAAAAAGCTATATTAAGTAAAATAAATGTTCCTTGTAAGAATAGGGGTGTGCTGTGGGAACACTGAGAGACTGAATGGAAAAGATCATGTCTCTGATACAGACAAGAGGAGAGATATGCATCTCTTTAGCTAGATGTCATGCAGAGTATGGAAAAAGTTTGGGGTCTACTGCACTATAATGAACTTACTTTCAGAATTCTACTGAAAACAGCTGTTTATTGAGGGTATCAGTTGCAGCCCTCTGGAATTGAGGGTCAAACGGAGCTGATTATTGCCAGCCCAGAATTAAGATTCTCAATAACTTTGCAGCATTGCCAAGCACCTGCTCTTTAACCCCAAATAACATTTATTAAGTTTGTGCAGCCAGTAGACTGATGGAATCACTTCCTCATTATTAAATGTGTGTTTTTCTAATCTTGCATCATCTTGGTGCTTTATTTAAAACTAAAATCAATATTCATGGTGCAAAGGGCTCTTTTCACCAAAGCTTTCATAAATCTCTTGAGTACTTCCTCATTTAAGTTCCTTCAGTGCTGACAATATAATGTATCTATGGCAAGAGAAACTGCTTTAAGTTCTTTAAAATCTGGCTTTGAGGGTTTGCCTCTTCCCAAAAGGAGATTTCTGTCTTCTATGGGAAAGCAAACAGTTACTGAAGAATGTTGTTGTGATGTCATATCAAAAGAACGAAACTGGCAATTCTTATTCTAGATTGCCATTGTAATAACTTACTAGTCATTGTTATTGTTGTTATCAAGTGATTACAGAGTTAATGACTTGAGCTATACCTTAAAAATATTATGAAGGCGATTACAGAAGCCAAATGAGAACAAATGAAAGATGGAACAGGAATTATTTTCATTGCTTGTGCTGCCCAAAGACTTCTCCTTATCAAATGGGACAATTTAAACCCTGCACAAAGCTGTGGAATAACATCCTTATTTTAAAAGCTGAAGTCGGTAAAATGCTCTGTACTACACTCTGCTTTTGCATTATCCCAAAATTGTAATGTAGAAGAACCCTTTCTCAGGTGTAATTTTTTTGGATTGACTTGATTTTTTAAATTCTTTTTAATCCTTTCTTTTCTTTTTTTCAAGTTTTAAACCAGGCATCTGGGAAACAGTAAGCTAAAGCAATCATTGAGTGAAAAGTTTGAGGATGAGATAGGTATTATACTAAACAGTATACATTCAGTTTAATCACTAAATAAAAAATGGCATTTCATATACAGAAAATTATGACTCTTGGGCCTAAAAGTCCCTATAATGAATGAATCAAAATGGAGTTAGTAGATAGGAGGATCAAAGCATGTAATAAGACCATGCTACAGATGACTACAACAGGAAAAGCTGAGGAAAGAAGAAAACTATAAGAAAGCCATGGATAATAACACTGATGATGGCTGATAATACCTCTGTGACACAAATTTAAAACCTTTGAAATTCTATGACTATAATGGCAGTTGCAAATTACTGCTTCTTGACTCATGTCAGGAACAGTTAAGCACAAATCTGGCTGTAGCAAAGTTAATGCAAATACCAACGTGAGTAAATGAGAAATAGTTGGTACACAAACATCTCCCTGATCTGGGAATTGAACCAATTACTGCCAAAAAGAGAGACATGATTTCAATGTCTTTTGTTCTAAAAAGAAACTGATTGACATAGAGAAATGGTTTTGATCAGCCTTAGTGTAGCAGATAAAACGGTAAGGCAAAGAGGTGCTCATACAATTAGCCAAGGATACTGATATTTTCTCTTTTTATGCTCTTATTACAGTTCAACAAACTGGGTGGAGTCTTTAAAAAACATCAAGTTATAAATGATATTGTTGCATAATAGTTGTATGGTTAACTATGATTAAGGAATTAACTTTGATATTTGATGTCTACTTCAGTGAAGACTTTGTGCTTGCCTATTCCCTCGACTGTAGCTGCTCAATTAGTAGCTTGCAGTGGCATCTCCTGCCTTCCCAAATAATGTAAAATTTAGTGAGCATTTAATGAAGTCTAAGGGTATCTTAAAGCTGGATTTTCTTGAGAATATAAATGTGTCATAGGAGTTCATAAGCTGGAGAACAAATTGCTGTTGTGTCAGAAAAACAGATAGATGTCGGATGAGACAAAATACAAGAAACTGGAAAGAAAAATAAGAAATAAATCAGCCAGTATGGTCATAGGCTGGAAGAAAGGATTTTCTCCTTTAATTTCACTATAGCATTTGTAAGGGATGGTTGCAGAAGGTAGAATAGGGAAGTCCTTGCTAGATCCAGTGGATTTTGTTATTAAAGGAATTTTTGAGGTTTTTTGCCAAAAAAACCCCAAAAACAAGATAGAAGTGAACCATCTGATCAGAAGGGCAGAAATATTCTTCTGGTGTACACAAACAGTACCAGTCATACTTTCTAGCTCCCTGCCCAAGACATCTTTTACTGAGCACTTGTGGCAGCAGAGTACGAGATCTGGCCTATTACAGTAGACTGTTTATCTTATTAAAAAGCTTGCCATGAAATGTATTGTCAGGAGACAGGGCATGTCACATTAACCCTGAATTGCAATGCACAATAGGAAAAGATTGAGACCACAGCTATGATTTTATAGAAAGATACTTGAAGCACTGTATGTCCAAGAATGTAATTAATAAAAGACATTGGCAACATCTCCCTAGTACATTTTACTGTATGTTTTTTGTTATTTCTCTTTCTTGCAGTAATTTACAGGTGGGCAGGTAGATTTTCTGGCAGAGATCTTCTTACTGGTCACAAAAAAAGGTTTTATTCTGTGTATGTTTGCTTTATTACAACTTTCTCTTAAAGCAAGTAGCTGTTTTTAACCCCATTGTTCATTTGGAGAAAGCAAATCATAAATTAACTCAGTGAACCACAAAATGTTCCTTGCATTGAGGCATGGATAACATCAGGGACCAAACACAGACCTCCCAATCTCAGATCCCCTACCTCTTACCCTTTTTTGATAATTTCACAGCAGATTCTGAATGCAGCTTGTGACAAACAGACCTATTTGAAGTATTTTTTTGAGGCTTACTTGGGGTACTTAATGAAGCTACATCTCACAGACAGGATGCTCTTCAGAAATTATTCATGCTAGTGGCTTGGACCATGCGAGGGCAGATGTTCACTATAATTCTGAGTTCTGTCTACCAGATCCCCTCCAAATGTGTAAGCTCCTGCAGCTTGTCCATTATGTTCCTGTTTGGCAAAAAAGGAAATTGCTGCTGTGCTGACATTCATCACTGAGCTTTTTACTGTGGGTCTGCAGCTCTTATGCTGACACACTTATCAGAAATCAGCATGGGGATCTATCAGACCTGGGGAGGGCTTTTTTCCCCAAAAAGTGCTTTTTCTTTTGTAGTATTATATTCCTTTCTGCCTCTGAATGTAGGTAAGAAATATGGATAATAGCAAAATACCACAAATAAGGAAAAAGGCTGCAAAGATCAATAGAAAGAAAAGTAAGTAGGTAGGTAGGTAGATACTATGTTTGGGGTTTGTTTAGTTCGGTTTTTTTTTTTTCCTACTCCCTTATGTAATCCATTCAAATACAGATTTCAGTATATGATACTGCAAGAGGAATAGTAACACATTTCCACTTTCTTTAAGCAGTCAGTCCTTTAATTTTAGTTTTGTGTTTTGGTGTATATCCACAGCAGCAGTCCGTCGGTGTGGCAGGGGGTGTTCCTTATTTGCTAAGGATAGAGAGAAAGGGGGGATTAGAGTATTATGGAAGTTTTGCATTATGAATTCTGTATCATCACTTGTCATGTAGCAGATTAGAAGTTGCTGGAAAATAGGATAGCTGATTTTGTATGTAGAACACATAAACTGAAGGCACCTCTGCTGATGAGAAGTGATTTTTACATATCTCTTGAATCTTCATACTCCTTTCATTAGGAATGATATTTGAAAAAAGTCTGTATCAGATTTTCAGACATGCTGAATATCTAGTGTCTGTTAACTTCAGGTTATCTTTGGATAATGCTGAATATTGGGATCAATGAAGTATAGGTATCATTTTTCAGCAGGAGGTGAGACAAGCTGTCTTTAAATCTTTGTGTTCTCTCTACTTACATGTTCTAAAATCTGTAAACATACCTATTTTAATGCACTAATAATATGTACTATGTCATTTCACTACCTATGTGTTTTTGACACCCCCTTTTCTTTTTAAATTTCTTTTCTTATGCTATTGACAGATGACCTGAACTTCAGGTCATGGTCCAAATAAAATACTTTGCAATTTGAGAGAGACTGTCAGCACACATACTTCAGGTATCTGCAATCTACTGTAACTAATACCCTATAACAAGACCGAAGATGTGTGTGCACAGTAAACGGCAAATTCATACAAAAAGCAACTTGCAAGGCCTCTTCTATTTTGCATTTTGTGCTCCCTGAGGTTGGTGCAGAATTATTTTCTTTTTAATCAAGCTATATCTTCTGAAATGCCATTTTAAGAAAAATGCCCCTAAAAAGTCTAGCAATGACCAACTGACAGTGTTTAGTTGTCATATGAAACAAAGTGATAGCTGGTGTGTTGTTGTCCGAGCCTGCAGTGAGTGTCTGAGCCAAGAGAAGCAGCTCTGCGAGAGGTCCGAAGTGCAATCTTCTCTCTCAGTCAAAGTCCAAGGATAAATGTCTGAGTATTTCTGCTAACTTTTGGTGCTGGTCAGACATCCATTGCTTTTTCAGATCTTTTTTCAGGAACAAGTGCTGAAATTACCGTTTTGTTTTCCATGTGTTGACATATCTTTAAATAATATAAATCAAATGCAGAGTTGGGAGTTTAAGACTTCTTCCCGCTTTATAGAAGTTTGGGTGCTCTGTCTGCAAGAAGAAACTATACTGCTTCTAGTCATGTGTCATAAACATAGTATTAAGTAATACAAGAAATAAGGGAGAATGATATGAAAACATTTTATATTAAAATATATTTTGACAAAATAATAATTTAGTGATTCATATGTCTCATTAGTAACCTTTTCAAAGAGTTCTCAGCTGTACCTATTTCCCTCAATTTACCTCTAGTTAGTACCTGTAATTCACTTAGTTATTTTATGTTGAAATTCACATAACTACATCTACATACCTTTTACAGAAAATTAGTAATACTGAATATTTATGGATCAGTGAAAAATAATTATCCTTGATACATCAGCCAATGTGATACAAAAGAGAAGTGATAAATGTTAAGGCAAAAGTCTGTTCTCTTAAAACTGAGTTGTTTTGTAGCCAAAATTATTTAAATTTGCATACTAAAGGATGCAATCACTTTTGGAGAAACATGTGACATGGCAACCCGTTTTCTTCTCTTTACTGGCCAAGTATTTGTTTGAGGGCTATTTTATTAATTTCAGCCTTAAAAGTTGAATGTCTCTACATGTGTCCAAGTAGTTGTCACACAATTTGTGACCCCTTCTGTAGACACAACTATTGCATTCAGATTGTTGCTATCCAGAAATTACTTTGAAATTAAAATTTAAATAGCTGTTGAATTAATAGGAATGGATATACTGCTTCCAAGTAAATCAATTTAATAAAAATCAAACACCTGTATTTATTACAAATTATTTGACAGTAAATAGTGTACCAGAGCCTAAGAAATACATTGCAGCACATACCAGACCTGTCAATGTTAACAAATTCAAATTTGCATCTTCCTTTTGGATAGATACTGCATCCTGAGAGAAGAATTCTTTGATTAAAAAATTGAAAGGAACATAAAGAAGAAAGTTAGCTGGATAAAGCATGAACACCAACAGACCTTATCACAAATACTTAGTCTTTCTAAAATTACTGACTGAAATGCATATTTAGGTACTAATGAAAAAAAATTCCACCTTATGTTGAAATGAAATATTGTGTAGACAGACATGCCTTCTGTGAAGAATGAGATGCATGGTCAGAGCATTTTGGGTTGTTATATTTGCTTAAAAATGAGACAAAAACTTGTATTAACAATCAGTCTGTCTCTCCCTTTTATCATAGTGCTGTGTAGAAGGTCTTCCAGCACAACTAAAGCGTATTTAGCTCATGGGTATTAGACAAAGCAGGCAAAAGGAGCAATGATGAGTATCATAACATTTTATTATTGATGCATCAGTTTGAAAGACAGTGAAAAATGTAGGTGAGGAAAATTAAATCAGTGAAAAGCTGCTTATATATATATTCTGTCTAAGAATGAAGTGGTTTATGTGAATGGAAAAGATGCAGTGAAAAGTGTCCAAAAATGTCAACCAAAATGATTAAGGACCTGGATTTACCTTTTGATAGGACACAATAAAATAAAAAGAAAAAAAAAGTAGAAGTTCAGGAAGAAAATGAATGAGAATATATATGGCAGAGGTTTCTGCAAAGCAATGGCTTGATTGATGACTCGTCAGTGGAGAATTTGTGCTCATGTTTGTGCTTTCTGATGTTATAAGAACATGCTTAAAAAATAAATACAAGCATTTAAAAATTTATATTTTTTCTGCATGGTGGATAATGAGCTCATGAAACTTGCTGCCAAAATGTATAATTACATTCAGGATTTTAAAGGATTTGGGTTTTGGATTCTTTGTCTGTATTTTTTAAAAGGTTTTCTAAAAAACTTTTTTGTTAATGCAGATTTTCACCTTATTGTAGACCGAAAGGGGAACAATTTGAATGGAAATAAATCTTTATGCATTCTGCTTTTCTGATCAAGTGTGGAACAGTGTATAACAGTGAAAGGAAGTGTTTATGTGTTGAGTAAGAAGGTTAAGTAGTAGACATATTAATTTTTATTTTTTCTTTTTCCTTCACACCTGTAGTTACCCTTGTTTTTTCCACATTATGGAACTGGAACAAGAAAGGACTCACATTAACTTAGTGTCTGAGAAACTCTAAACAGTCGGGAGCTGGCATACGACCAGAGCTCCCATTATTTCTGGGCTGACATCTCTAACCTCTGTTGCTGTCTTCTTTCTGATGACTTTTGCAGCCACTCTGTTACTGGTCTTAACAGCTCTTTCTGTGCAGAGAGAGGAGGTGTATTTTGGTAGTCCACAGATGCGACCGTCAGCATTGCATCATGCTTAGAATATCATGCAACAGTGAGTGTTTCATTTTGCTTAGAAACCACTTGCCTGAAACACCAAGAGGTTTGTTTTGGTTTTTTTTTTAATAACAGCATATATACTTTCATGGGTTGTGGGGGGGGTATGGATTTAAAAAAGATAAAGATGAAGCTTTGGTGAAATTTTGCAGTCAAGTGGAAAATGTTGTATCTATCTAGCCCCAGGGTGATATTTGCTTAGGAAAGAGAAAAAATAGTGTTAAAATTTTTGTGTGTAGAATGGCTCCATGGAATCTAGTGGATTTCTTGTTTCTTATAAATGTGTGTGTGTAAGTGTGTGTATGTGTGTGTATAATGTGCAGTGTAGGAAGTAATGTGTGACAAGCATGTAGAAAACTAGTATTTTCATCTCTGCAGGTTTAACTGGATTCTTAATACAGGCAGGAGCACATGGCTGGTCTTAGCGATGAGTAGAGGGCAGCAGCTGTTGTGCTTTGGGAAAACTTTTCAGACCTTCAGCACTGTTACTCCACAGCTGTAAAATAAATGCCATTTAATCCCAGCAATTTTGGTGGCAGCGTTGTCAGAGTGGCTGTTAAAGTCAGTGGGCCAATGTGCTGATGTGACCACTATAGATTCAAGCAAGTGCTTAAACTGTTTTAAAGTGCTTAAACCCTTTTAGCTCATGTCACGTTTGTGAACTTCCTGTTGAAGGGATCAGGGTATGAATAGTGTGATTTTTTTTTTTTTTCATATTCAGTAATGTGTTTACAAGTAATTTAAAAAGCCTTAGAACTGGAGAAAGCAGAGTTATTTATAGGCTCTGGACTATGAGAAAACAACCGTGGATTGGACTTTACCTCTTATTTTCTATGCTAATACAAATATTTTGGAATATTTTACTTTTTTTGAGCTCAATAGAATTTGAAGTGGCTCAGGTATTCAATTAAATACAGGAAAGTGTAATAAGCTCTTTATACATAACTTGCTAAATTACATTAAAAAAATTCATCTTGAAAAGAATTATCAGCATATGGAACTTTTCTTTCCAGTGAAACGCACGTATGTACACTAAATCATGGTAATGTTGTTTACAGTTGTCTTTGTCTGGCAGCTAAATATCATAAACTTTCTATTAGTAGCACTGAGAATTATTTTGTGCTGCATCAACTGAATTTTCAGTGATTTGGACATAGTAATAAATGTCCCTTATGCAGGGCTAGGGAGCAGAAAATTCTGAATATTTTATATGTGTAAGTGAAGATGTATGTGATTAAAAGTACAAAATTACAGGCATACATTTCAGACAGTTCTAGTGTAGAAATAGCTTCCTCTGCCTTATGTCTTCTTATGACTACTGTGAAATGACAATTTTGTCTCCTCTGGTGTTTTGGAACTTGCAAGGCAAGATTAGGCTTCTAGTCTTGAGAGCAGTCTCTTGGGGGTGGATAGAAAAGGTAATTGTTTCAGGCATGGTTTGAGACAAGACCTGCTGAAGGCAAGTCAGAGTGGCTGTCTAAAACACCAGCCAGGATATAGTCAAACAGCTGTAGCCTATTGTCCACTCAGTCCATGCTAGAGTTGGAAAAATTACTGCTACAGGAGAGGTGGATGCAAGAAGGGCAGAAAGGGCCATCTTTCCTTTCCACTCTACTCCTCACTGCACCCACTTCTCCAATAATAACAGGAGACACACTCTCATTTCCATCTCTTCCAGGCCACAGAACTTCAGCCTCACAGTTTGTGCTGAGAAGCCTTGAGCCAGCTCTTTCATGGGAGATTTATAATTATGTTTTTAAACTCTAGATTATCTTTTAATGTGCCACCATCTGGAGCAGAGCTCAAGAATTTGAAGCAAGAGGAGAGGCAGTTGTGCTGTGCATGGCATCTAGAATCCTTCTGTGTTGTCATTAGCAGGGCTTTCTTTACCAGTGCAAATGCTTTTCTTATGAAGTAGAGGGACTTTACTGATGGCAAATTGATGTCTGGGTGCATGCCAATAAGTTGTTGTCACAGTACCAGGAAGGAGGTAATTGCTTACTGCCATGTCCAAAATGTAGCATTCTGAAAAACATGGATTATTCAGAGTCAACTGTTCCCATCACTTCTATACACCATGAAGACAGTGGCTTCTTATGTTGGTTATATTGATTGAAAGTCTTGGTTGAAAGACTGAGAGTGATCTGCTTGTCCTGTTCAGGAAGGGCAGAAGCAGCAGAAGCTGCGGAGTAGCAGGCTGAAACTGAGTCAGCTCACTTTTGTGTCAACTGAGACAAAAGGGGAAGGGGTCAAACTGGAGTTAGCACACTGTACTCTAGCACTTCCATACTGTGCTGCCCAAGGACACTTGGACACATGGCTTCAAATCTGGCTTCTGCAAATGTGTCTCAGATATATCAAAATAGGAACTAAGGTTATTTTTCTGTTTTGACATACCTGCCACAACAATTTATAAGAGGATTTTTTCTGAAATAATTTGAACCTGGATATCCGACCAGTTTCTTTGTGCTATAGTATAATCTCTCTTCCTTTTCTACCTACAGCTAAGTGGTACCAATGTGGTGAAGTAATGGAGATTCAGAACTGTTAGTTTTAACCAAGGTTTACTAGATTTTTGGTAAGCCTGAGCTGGGATATCTCCCACCCTGCTGGTACCTTAGAAATGTTTGGAATTTTCGTTTGGTTTTTTTGTTTTTAATTTTTAATTTCCTCTTTGAACCCTCAGTCCCATCGATTTTAACTTTGTTTGAGTCCCAGTCTTTCCCTTTTGATGCTCCAGTAATTTGTAGTATATCCCTATTGCCACCATGAAGATTGTTTTTTTTGTCTTTGCATTCAGGAGCATCTTCCTCTTCCTGATCCAGGCTGGTACCACTTACTAAGAATAATACATGCAGGAACTCTTCCACAGACAGTGTTATGCAACTGCTTGTACTGTCCTTATCTTTGAGTTCTGATCATATACGTGTTTCTTTTGAAACACAGTCCAGGAAATTGCCCTTGTTTTGTGCCAAAATGTGTAAAGTTGTCCCCAGTGATAAAAGAGTTTAATAGAGGATTTCGTTTTTTTCTGTCTCCTGCTGTGATTACATCTGTATTTGTCTTATAGGATTTTCTTCCTATTAAGATGACACAACGTGACCGACTTGCACTTTTATGTCATGCAGTGATGTGCCAAAACGTTTTGGAGCAAAAAACGCTTTACCAACAGCCAATGAATGCCTAGTTCAAAGCTGAGCAAATGTCTTCCTGCAGAGAGAGCTCTTAGTAGCCAAGACAGAATGGAAATTGTAATGGTATATTTAGTGGAAGCCATGAGGGAATGTTTTAGCACAGATTTATCACTAACTAGTTTAAACATTGATTATTTAATTTTGCTTCCAAATAAAGGTGGTGAGAGTTGCATCCTTCCTCTCTCGCACTGATTGGGAAAATGCTCTTGATATATTCTTGCAGCAGAGAGGTATGTCCCAGAGTGTTCCTTTCATTTCATGGACTAAAGGGCACCAGAGCACAGAAGCTACAGTTACACCATTAGGGCATGTTCATGACTAAGATAATAAACATAGAACTTCATGTTAACATTGCTGCTTCTGCAATCTCTTGTAAAGTCTCCGCTCAACAGAATGTGTGTGTCCCTTAGTTATACATCATGAGGATTCTCATGGCAGTATGATCAGGATTTTGCTACTGCTGACATATTAGAAAGCATTTTTAAAAGTAGGTATCCATGAAATGTGTGCACCTGTAATGATTTACTGTGGATGATTGTGTGGCACTTATCCCTCAAAAACTAATCTTCTAGAGCAGTAAATATCATTATATTCATTTCACAGATAATGAACCTGAACTTTCATATAGTACAGTTCAGCTTCAGAAGTCGGTGTCTGATCAGTCATACAGTAGGCTTTGGGTGAAGCTGAAAGACATTAAGCCCATAGATAATCCTTCCTTCCAGAATGAAAGCTTTGTAAGCAGTGGCTTGTAATATATTATTATTATTAAGGTAGATATCATTTCTGGCTTATGTGCAGCCATAAAATTCCTTGAGTTGCCAAATGACAAGTCACAAATGAAATTAATTTCCCCCCCCTCTTTTGGAAAGAATACAGTGTCCGCCTTGATATTGCATTAATGATTACAATGTACCTCCCTGTATTTAGAGATCCAGTTAGAGCCTGGTTTACTGTGACTTTTGTTTTTTTAATGAAAAAAAACTAAACAACTCCCTGATAATTTGAAGAATTAATTTGCTGGAGTTTGTGTTTGTAGAGAAAAACTGGAAAGCCTTAATTGCAGATGCAGCAAAAACAGAAGAGAAATTTAGCCAGTGTTTTAAAAAAAACCCTTGTGGTTAGCTCTGTGGTTTACTTACATGTTTGAATGATTAAGGGTAGAGTCTTGAATCTTTCTTTAGAGGTAAATGGTACTGGTAAGATTTTCAGATATTGGTTATATACTAAGATAAGGTCATCTACTCACATTCTGCAAGTACATGCCTGACAAATCCCAGTGAGATGACAAACAGAGCAGTCCTGCTTTCTCCCATGTCCTGTGTGATTTACAGCTTTATATGCCAACCAAGAAAAATCTTGCAACACATTCACTGATCTGTAGGCAGTCACAGCAAATCACAGTCTGGATGTCATTGAAGAGCCTGGACAAAAGCCCTTGATCAGCTATACTGCTTGTTCTACAGTAATTGCAGTGTCTGAGTGTTTTTCAGGGGTATACACAAATAAAGCACATTACTATAATCCATAGGTAACACAGCCATTGTCACAGTATGAACACTTAAACCCCACATATAAAAAGTGCGCAATTTATGTTTGTTATTTCATCCCTTTTTATAAAGAAAAAAAATCACATCAATAAATCTGATTTCATCAAATTTAAGTATCAAAGCACACAGAACATACTCAGAAATGCAGACCTGCCAATCAGGGACACTTGTGTTACCAAATAAAGAATACATACTCAATAGCAGCTTTAAAATACTTGTGAGAGGAATGGTATTGCTGTTGCTTTGTGCATGGCTGCTCATGAGCCATATTTGAAAAATTATATCCAGTGAAGATGTGGTACAATGGAGAGCTGGGAGCAATTGAAGTCCTATTGGTGGGGCAAGAGCCAATGAAAGAAAAAAGTCCACTTTTCCTCCTCCTCCTTGTCTCTGTACCACTAGATAAAGAAGATGGCTTGTAATCAGGAGGGATGGACAATTGGGAGGGTTTGGGTGGTATGTTTTTGCTTTTTTTTTTTTTTTAGTGATTAAAAGACAGAATGGGAGTACAGAAAGTCATGCATTGTCAGCGAGTCAAAGTAGATTACAAGGCACAGTGAACACAGAAGAGACAGATAAAAAAGATACTCGTTATTTTTTTTTTTCTTTTTTTCTCTTACTAAAAAGCTTAAGATGGAGAGCAAAAGTTCCTTTATCTAAAAAGAAAATAAATGAAGACATTTGCAGTTTCTAGGTCAGCATAAAGGCTCAGCTGACAGTCAGACATTCTCTCTTTCAGGAGATGAAGTTTGGAAGTGACCTCAAGAGTTTTCCAATTTTCCTTCCTTGACCCTCCAGGTGATGGTAGGGCAGTCTGGAAGGAGAGGTTTTGCATTGTGCAGTCCCATATAAATTGTATGGCAGGCCTACACGTTTCAAGATGTAGCGGAAGCCCTTAAAGAGATTGCTTTGCCGTTTCCAGATAACCTGTGCATGGCTGCTGGACTGATAGTGCTGACTTTAAAGCCTGAGAAGGTGAGGAATTATTTGGCCTCTGCAGTAACTCTGGAGAATAAAGTGGGAAATGGCTCCCATTTTTCAGAATCACTTGTTTATATATAACTAGTATTGGTCAATTGGTATAGCACAGATTGCTCTGCCAACAACAGCCTCTTCTGAGCATGCGAGCCTTTCCAGTAATCCTCACTGTAGCCTTGTGGCAGAGAAAAGATGTGATTTATCCTCTACTGAAGATCCTCCACTGCAAGGAAATTGTGACCTCCTGTTCTGCTTTTTCCTGCTTCAGGTGGTCGGCTGATTAAAAGGTTACATTTGGGCCAAGCAAAGGTCAGGAAAACAAGCTACCATCCTTGAGTTTCAACTAGGTGCTGAGATACCAAAATACCTATGGAAATCAAAAGAATATATATTGAGCAAAATAAAGCTCAACTAATACCAACACTTCATCTTTGCAGCTATTTTGCTGGCCTCCTCAGACCCTAACATTGTAGCAGGGGAGTGGAGTGAAATAATTATAACACCTGCTGGGTCTGGAAATATAGTTTTAACTGACTGTTTCTTTTGACTTGCTAGATGGACTGCATCTTTCATGAGATCAGAAAGGCATACTAACCTCTGCTATATGGGCAGGTTTGTGAAAATGAAGCAAAACCTGACCAATCTCTGTAGTAAATTCTTCTATAAAGCAGAAAGTGGCCCAAAAAAGTCAGCAAAGAGATTATATTTTTATGTTGACTGGAAAGGCCAGAATCTTCAGTCTCAAGTTCTGTGTGTGAAGCAGGGGCAGTTAATGCCATTCACTGTGTTTAGTATCAACCATTTTGTTTTATCATATAGTTTGTGCTCAGTATCGGATGTTGAGACTCTCTTCAAATTTGCCTTCTTGTTTAGATCTTAACTGAAGGGCATCACTTCATTTGGTGTTTGAAACTAATCTGTCCTATCTTGATGAGCCTTCTCATCCAAATTTACTGCCAGAACAGAATATTTTGATAACTCCTGAGTTTTGTTAAACAGCATCAACAGGAAAATAAACATTTTTGGGCTTTATTATGCTGTTTTGGATACTGTAGTTTGAAAGATAATTACATCAATGTAAATCTTGTTGAAATAGATTACACAGTGTATCTCAAGTTGCTTTACTGGCAGATCAGGATCTGTGCCCCCCTCCAAAAAATGCCATCATGTAGTTGGCTAAGAGAGACTGTGTTTGCATGCTACAGATGTATACCAGTCAATGAGAGTTGCCAGACAATGCCACTAGATTTATGTCCTAGGCACTAGTACCCACTGGGCAGCTATATTAAGTTCTATAAAGTAGAAATCTCCATCTAAAACAATTTTTCTGCAAAACAGAATTATTTACTACCATTACTGTTGCTGTCAGTGAAGCTTTTCTACTTTAGAGTTCTCAGTAGTATAGGGTTAGCATTGCAAGGGTAATTGGACATGGTTAGCCTAGCTTTTATGTTCTCTCATATGGGGACATAAGGACCAGAATGTACAACATAGCAATAGTGAATGCTGGTGCTGCAAGGGAAATGTGTTGTATACGTGTGCCTCACAGACCCATACAATAGGATACACATGGAGTACAACATCTTGAAGCATCAGAGCTATTGTAGGAAAAGTAATTGCTTCATCTTAAGCTGCATCCAGATGCTCAGCCCACAGTCTTGGCTGGGAGTTCACTCTCACCAGTGCCCGGTGAGAAGAATAAAATCTTTCCAGTGTGAATGCTCACACATTTAGCTACATTTTTCTCACTTGAAATAAGATTGCTCTAATCTGTTTTGCATATGGCTACAGCCTGAGATCATTTAGAAATGGAAACTAATACAGAATGTGGCAACTCAGTATGTCATTCTGCAGCAAGATTGCATTACACTGGTGCTTGGGTTCTGCTGTGGTTGCCAGTAACTTTTTGAATGAAGTTGCTGGTCTTCCCTGCACCAAGCTGTTGCTCTTGGGAGTAGCGGATGTGGTAAATCAGAGGTACTACCCATGAAAGGGCTGCACTTCTGGAGTTTTGTCTCCTTTCTCTTGGGAAGGAGGCAGGGGAAGTGCCAAGACTATTGTCAAAAAAGTGCTGAAAGACTTATTTATTTCTGTTTGTTCCTTATAGCCTTCTGTGAGGTATGGAGTCTTTAATGGTGTAGTTGTTACCTATATATGGTTAGTGATGACCATGATATATCTTGCAATGAAGACATGTTACTTGGCAGTGGGGAACAAGGAGGTATCTTTGTGAATACTGCTCTAAAACACTATAAGAAAGTGTACATTTTCTCTTCTGACATTTGAAACAAATGGCAATCTGTTGGGGACACATATGGTGGGTGCTGGCTTTGCTCAAAGGTGAAAGAAATCTTTCAGTCTAGTGTTTAAAGAGTGGGTATATAACCTCACAAGAGGGATAATTTAGCTTCACAATACATTATCAGTAGTGCTCAGTTGGGATTAGTGGTTTTCTTGAAAACAGTGCATTGTCTTACAAGAAAATTCACAGTCCCCTCAAACTGTCAATGGACTTGCCTACCTGTAGCAACACCAAAACAGCTAAAGAGAAAGTAGAAATTTCACTCCAGCTGTCCTGGAAGTTACAGGCACACAGAACAAGTGTTCTTTCAAAGCTGATAAAGTAAACAGGAAAGTGGGTAGGAGTCAAGGTTCAGTCCTGGTTACTTCATTGCAATTTTTGCAATATTAAGTTGCATTCGTCATCATCAGTTTTCATAGTTTTTGATCTTTGTGCCCTTAGATAATCTGTATATACTTAGATAATCTCTTTCTGCCATTTAATTTAAACATAAGTCGATAAAAGAGCACAAGATACATGCCAAGACTAACTGCATAAAAGTGGATAGTTATCCTGATAAATGTATTTGTTTACTGGAAACCTGCTGCTTTATTGGTATTTTTTTTTCCAGAAGAAGGTCAATGCATCTTGTCCTCCTGATGGAGGATTTAATTTCTGTTCACCTGCAACATTGTCTTCTTTTGACAGAATTTATATTTAACACTAATTAAATTATAAAATCTGAACTTATTATATTGGACATTTATTATCTGTGATACCTATCCTGTTTATGCAGAATAAAGGAGTTGTTATTAAATTCTTGGTCACCTTTGATATGTGTTATTATCAAGTATATCCTTAATTATTATTGTTTGTCAGAATGGGCTTTACGAATAAGTACAAGGTAGAGTTGAAAGGTTCTGCTTCTGAGACATTAATTTGAACTTGTTTGTATTTGGAAAAATGGTCTGTGATTGTGCATTTCTTCCAAACAGATTAATGAGACAAGTAGTGGTTAGTGTAATAAGAAGAAGGGGAAATCTTTTAAAATATCTTATTTGAGCAAAAACACTTCCAAAGTATTTGCTGTGAAAATGGTGAATAAAAATAAGATATCATATGTACAGCATAAGGGATATCTTCACATTTGTGAATCTGAGGAAAACATAAATGATAGAATCAGATCAAAAGCAACAGGCAGGAGCCCAGGTTTTTGACTTTCCTATTTTCAAAAGATATGCAACTGGCACTGTTTGTGCATGCTGTCTGATCATTTATGCTAGTAAAGAAGAGACTGGCAAGATCAAAAGCTGAAGAGTGAAGTCCACCTAAGCTCTGTTAAGACCACCTGTCTGAGAGCCAGGGTTCACTGAGGGCTGGAAGATAAGCAATTTCATCTTTCTGTCTTTATTTGAGGAAACTCCTCAGGAAACTCAGATGATCCTTTAGCCTGAAATTGTCCCTTTTAAAATGAAAATTAAATCCTTACTGAAATCTGACCATAATGAAATTAAGAAATGGCTCATGTTTACTCCCTTGTACTTGTCTGTTTCGGTAAAAGCAACGAGATCATTTATTTCCTTTTACTATGAGGCAAAATGTGTTTGTTTGAATATTACCCCATGGCAAAGACTCAGCAGGCAGGTGAATTGCTGTATAGATACAAAGTGCTGCCACTTGTCAGTCACACTTTCTTTGCTGGGAGCTGCTGTTTAAACCAAGTCATTGTTTCCGTTGTATGTCAGTGAGGCAACATCCTTCCCCTGGGAGTATTCATCCTGCTGTTCTGATTTGGCCCATTCTTTACACTGTGCAAATGTCTACAGTTATGGTTTGGAAAAAAATCCACTAAAATAAACTATAAAAAGCCTCTGGTTCACAGCTATATACAGCTGTTGCAGAATGTATTTTTTGAAGCCATTGCATGGCATTGTCAGTCCAGATAATGTATGCATATTGAATACTGATGTTACTAAATGGTTTGCTAAAACTCTTGACACTTTAAGGCAGAGCAATGCTATTGTTTCAATCTGTACCTAATGATAATTGAATTATTAATCTTGAAGTTACCATACTGAACATTTAAAATCATCATGTTTCTCCAAAATTAAGGCAGGAGAGAGAGAGAGAAACTATTAAATGCTTGGCCACTTTCAATGAGTACTATTATCAATTATATTCAACAATTATTATTATCTGCCAAGATCAGCTTTATGAATATGAATCTTCATGCTGTTAATATGCACATGCATATTAAAATATATGAAAAGTTGTAATGCATGAACAGTAGCTGATTTTCAATATTTACAATTCAAATATTTCCATTAAAAGTCATAAATTTGTGATTCATACAAAGAGTTAATTGTCAGAAAGAAAGTAATGTTTTGGAACCACCAGGCCTTAAAAAGAATTTACTGCTAAAAGCTACAGCTTAAAATGGCCAAATGGACTCCTATAAGTTTGTTCAAATTAAAACATTCAATTCTTGCTGAAACATAATTTCTTCTTCCAGATGACAATGTGCAATGCCCAACTAATATGGGGGATGAGGGTGATCTGTTTAAAACATCAGCAGGGATCAGTTGCAGGGCAGCCAGTCAAAAGTGGGTTTGTTCACATTCTGTAGAAGTCAGATGACCTTGTCTATATGAAACCAATATGTTTCTTACCTGAAGAGACACAATGTCATTAAATTAATGAAAAGGATGCGTGAATAGGGACTTTGTACAGTGATCCTGCTGACTTTGTTTCCACCTGACCAAAACTCTAACTGTATTCCAGACATACTTCCTTGAAACAGTATTTGTAAGCCTTAAGTCAATAAAAGCATTATTGAATATTTTTTCATGTGTAGCTTGCATCGAATTCCAGTCCCCTTTTGAAGCAGTCATTTATGCAAGTGTGTGTCTAACTGACATTGCAATTTTCAAAACTATCAGAAATAAGTATGATAATTTTGTTCAAGAACATTGAACACAAACCCCTGAGATGAAATCACATTTATCAGAGATTAGAAATTTCCAAAGAAGCGATGTCATATCCCATTTTTTAAGTCTATGTTGCTATTGGGGGCTGGAGATACTAAGATGAAGCTTGAGGAAGCTAAGTTTGCTTTCAGTGTTCCTGCTTTATATATGCTCTCTTCCAGGGAAGAAGAACTAAAAAGGAGGTTATTTTTTGCAGCCTCCATTTTCATTGAAAATGAATGATTACCTTCCTTTTTACTGCTGCAGCCACTGGATGAAATTCTTGCAAGTAATTAAACTTCATGGTCATAAAAAAAGAAACAGGAAAGAAAAATATACATGCTGCCACCTATATTTTGTGCGACAGGTAATTTCAGCAAAAATAAAACCAAACACCAGGGTTTATTTGGGGAAAAAAAAATTACCAGGTGAATGAGAGACCAACTTCAATTGTCATACTGCATTGTAAGTTATTAATAACTATAGGCTCATTGTGTTTGCATGTATTTTCAAATTTTATTATTTAGTTATATTGGTGAAGGAGATCCAAGATAGCCCAGCTTACTGTTAGAACTCTGAGCTGTGTCTGTGATGTACTGCATCAGTTAAGGTAATGCACTGCATTGGCAAGAGCTTGTAAGATTTTAGCGGTCACTTTTGTCTAATTTTGTGATACGCAGTTGATGCTGCAGGAATTCATAGGAGTTAGATGGTTCTTCTATAACAGGAAGATATGCAACCCATTTTTTTTTCTCTGCTCTGGTTATCAAAGTGTGAACAGCTCTGCCTCTGAGTTTTCTTTTTGTTTTCCCTTGTACATTGAGGCAATTAGTTCTTTTATATGATTACTTCTTTTGTGATATGAACTAAAGCAGGGCAGGTTTAAATTAGATGTTAGAAAACATCCCCATGTGCGAGGGAGGTTGCCCAGAAAAGTGATGGAGACCCCATCCCTGGAGACATTCAAGGCCAAACTTGCTGAGGCTCAGAGTAACCTCATCTATTGCAGGATGTCCCTGGTCACTGCAGAGGGATTGGATTAGATGGCCTTTGAAGGTCCTTTCCAGCTCTGATTCTATGATTTATTGTCAGATAGCTCTAGTGTTTCAATGACATTCTGGTTTTTTTAATTTATGTTTTCAATTGATTTTTTCAACTATTGTCTTTCCTTATCTTGGCTGGATCTCAGTTACCAAAGAAATTAAGGATAAGGAAAGCCATTCTATTTTCTCCTTTTTATTCCATGGGTAATGTTCTTCTTCAATATCCCCCATGTATTGAGGAAAAAACAAATCTTGTTAAATGTGTACTTTGCAGGCCACCTTTCACTTCACAAACTGAGCACCTGTTGGCTTTACAAGAGGAGCTTGTACTTCACAAGTAACAGCTTCATTGGGAAATGCATTAAGTTCTTATGTTCTGCCATCCTCAAACTAGTCTAGTGTTGGTAACTGCACTTTATGATTACCTCATCTATCTCATGACATTTCATGTCAGATCTGAAAGTACAGCTATTGTAAGTTTCTTGCTCACTGGCATTAATCTAGGAACTGAAGATGACAGACTGTGTAACCTCTTGCATACTTTGCAGCTCTTGTTACACCAGTTTTCTGCCCATGCGGAGAAGTAGTTCATTTTCCATAGCAGCACAAGATACTCCTGAGTGATTACAGGTAGTGAGATAAGACACAAAAGACTGTTTTAAAGTGACATTGTCAAGTGCATTTTAGTACTTTAAAAATATATTCTTAGAAGGACATGTATATAAAAGAAGGAAAAGACAAAGTCAGAAGCAATCAATTATAAAGATTATGAAAAAATCTCAAGCATGTGCTGTATTTCAAGTAACCTATCAAGTATTTGAAAACTTAATTCACAGTCAACAATAATAGACCATGAATTGTAGAATATACAAACCCCTGCACATTATACAGGTAAAAACGTTGGGGGATTTTGACAGTGATGGTGAAGGGAGATAGTAGTTAATATTCTCCGTGAAGCAGCCTAAAAATAGTACACTCCAATTGAAGACACATAGACATAAAAAAAAAAATATATTAAAAAGGATTATACCTTTCTGTAATCCTATTTAAATATTGCCTGAATAATCTGCACATTTATGTATCTTTTAGCATGAAAAGTGCTTTGAAATTCATTTAACCCATTATCAATTTTAGAGTTTGGTACTCCAAACCTGAAAGCATTTATTATATTACAATTGAGGATTTTGTACTATTCATTGGAAAGAGGGTTTTTTTTTCTAATCAGAGTTTTTAATTTGTTTGCTATCCATTACAGTTTAAAGCAATTTTGTCAACATTTAATGTTAGGAAGTGTTTATGAATTGTTTGTGGCAAGAAGATTATTGATTATTGTGGACTCTGAATCTGCTTTTGAAGTCTTTGATAGGTCAGCCAAGAACACAGAGAGTATTGTTCTCCCTCTCTTAGCAGCGTAAGACTACTTCAGAAAATTTGCTGGTTATGCACAAAGCTACTATTGATTTATATAACTTCCAGGAAGTACCAATGAAAGTGTATATGGAAGGGGATGAAATATACAATAGTGATGATTTTTAGGAATATTATTAATATACTTTTATTTCTATTTTGTATCTATTCAGAAATCATGTGCAGTCCACACTCCAGTGGATACTTGGACAAGAGCCTGCTTGTCCAACTACATTATGTCAACCTTCATAAAATCTTAATCCAAAGACAGTAATTTAATAGTATTTTAATATCTGTTCAATACTGCTATTGACTTGTCTCATTATTTTATTTTCAACGCTCATTACTCTCCTTCAGCTTCAGTAATGCCAAAGAGGAGGTCTAAATATTTTAATATACAGGCAGAGGTTTAAAAACTCTGGTGGATGTCTTGATTTACTGTCAGCATCTTTTTTCACCAGTGCAGTGAAAAGTCTTGTCTGGATGATCTTCTTGGCAATTTCTAGATGATTTAAGCACACTCAAACAACATCCAGTTATAAAATGTACATCAATATGTGATGAAAATTAAATGGAGAAGCCAGATTTGGTTCATTAGTCACTTTAGAAAAAGATAATCTCAATTTATTATACTACTTATTATAATAATCAGTATAATTTTATATCTTTGAAGATGTGTTAGTGTAAAAAGGGCACCTAGTTGCCATTGAGACAGAATTTCCCCACTCCCTTAGTGGGTATTTTGTTTTGTGTGTTTTTTTCCCATCTGGCTTTTTGAGAGTTCTCACAAGATCTTTATACACTCAGAATAGGTTTAATCTAAGGACTGAAGAGCTCTTGACTTCAAAAAGAAATACATTTTCAAAATTTGCCTTTTGAAATATGAATTTCTTGCTCTTCTGTTAAGGTTCCAGGTACTGGATATGTTGGAGTGGATTTTTTTTTTCTTTATCGAAACAGTAATATAAGAATGTCACAGGTGAATTTTTTTTTTTTTTTTTTTTTTTTTAACTTCAGTTGTTCTCCATGTGCAGTTAATTGTCTTGAGACCTCTCATGAGCTTTCTGGCATTGTTTGTGAATTGTACTTGGTGCAGAATATAGGTAGATTCTGATGAATCAGATCTGTCCTAGGAGGAAACTTAAGAACCCCTTAGTAAGACAAAAGCCAAGCAGCACAATTCTAAAGCAGTATAGTAATCAAATGTTGTCATGTGTGACTTACAGGTAATTAACAGTGACATAAAATTCTTGTTGTTGATGATAAAGGAAAATTTTATATATTTCATAGGTGACTAATGTATCACAGTAAATTGATGTAGGACTGCCAGCTGGCAGGAGCTGTGAGAGCTGCTGCAACCCTCTAGCATTTGTTATTTCATCTCTTCTAAAATACAAATTCTTGCAGTTTTATTTCAGTATAGTAAAATACAAGGAATTTGCTTTGATAAAATTGCTGGCCATTCCAATAATGGCATGGACACTAATGTTTTATCAGCTGTTCGTCTGATTGTTGCTCTTGTTTTAGCTGATTTAATAGGGCAGTTAAGGATGTATCGTATCATTCTTCCTATGACAAAACATTATACCAGGCAAGGAAATGCTGCTCTAGAATGATAACAAGTGAGCCTTTATCATCACCCTCCTCCATTCTATTAGAGAGGAGAAAGAAATGGAGACAGGTAGAAGTGGGGTCGTCTGCCAACTATACAAAGAGATAACAATACTCAGTAATAACTGATAAACCAAACAAACTTGTGTTGCTAAGACAGCACTCATTTAACATCACAGTGATGAAAATACCAAGATGCAATGAGCTGTCCATCTCTGGCATCATCCTCTATTGATCTTTTCCTGTAAATGCACTAGCTTGAAGAGGAAGTCCCACATTTTGATTTATGTGCTTGAAATCTTTTTCATTTGACATAAATGTTTGTTCCTTCCTTTTGCTAAGTTTTTACTTTTGAGTCATTTCCTTTTGGGAAAGCCATGCTTTTTGGTGCCTAATATTTGGTGACTAGTATGTGGTGACTACTTTCTATCCTTTAGTTTATGAGATTTAGTTATTAATTTTTCCTTCATTATTTAGTACTCTAAATCATTTAGATATGAAAAATTTTAAGTATATTATTTATAATGTATTAAATTTGCTGATGGTCTGTCATTTTCCTCCAAAAGCATCTCTGACTGCTGTGACACGATGTCTTCAATTTTATGCTTAATTGTAGCTACGTGAGATTTGATGATTTAAATGATGTTTAAAATTATTCTCCTCTCTTGTGTCTAATGTAGCAAAGTGTGCCACAGTAGGTGCTCTGGTCTCTCTGTCAATGCAGCTATCAACAGTGCTTCTATAAAGCTTATGGTGATCTTAATGTGAAATATGTTTCATGAGCACTAAGTACTGATATCGAATACTATTTGAAGTCTCTGCACTCAAGTATTGTTTCCTTGGAATTATCAAATTAGCATATTCTTCAAGCAAAGAGAGAAACTGTTTTACGTCCCTTGAGTGAAATACTGCTGTTGAACCATTAAGAGTTCTTCATGATAGGCACTTAGTGTGGGATTTCAGTTCAAAACAAGAACATAACAACAACTAGGCTTCCAGACTCCACTGTATTTGTTCTTATGTGTTGAAAATCAATAGAAATTTGTTGTCTGCAGACTGAAAGAAACTCTGTATGTACTTAAAGTAACAGACTATTTTTCTCTTAGTCTCAAGCCAGTATCAGTATATTTATCTGTGTGTACAGAGATCATAATTTGTCTATCTGTTGCAGATAGGACAGAATGAGGACTTTGCTAATATTGTGTGAAGGGGGAAACTAGCAAAATAGAAATGGTAACATAGACAAATGTTTCATTAGTTCAGAAGTTTGGTGCCAAAATCAATGCTGAAACTCAGTGAGAAAGTAAAATAAATTATGTAACAGAGCTGTTCTAATTTAATAGCTGATGCTGTAAATTATTGGGAGACAAAACTGATAACATGCTCTTTAAAATTTCTTAGCAGCTTTTTTCTTCTGAAACTGGAAAATAACCCATCTTTTTTTTTTTTCTTCCACTTGCCACCTTATGACTCATAAAAGTCTGAATACATTTTAAACATACTATATATGAGAAAAGAAATTGCTGGCCAGCTGAGACCATGTAGACTGAAATTCAGCCTGAAGTGAATTTGACAGCTGAATTATTGCAGTCAGTGCTGTAATAACAATATTACCACCCTGACTGGATACATACATGAAATGTTCTTTACACAGGAACTTATTTGCAATTCAGAAAACTCAGCTTGAACTTTAAGCAGCAGTGAAATGGATTTTAGCTTCACAGTGATCTGCTGGAACAGGTTTTCCAGTGGTTCAGGCAGCCCCTTGCTTAGCCTGCTTTATCTTAAAGGAGGCTGTTTCTGGATAGGTCACCTCTCCCTTTGGTATTATAAAAATCACCCTTGCTTGTGATTATCTGAAGACATACTTTTTGCTTTTAGAATGTATCTCGCTGAACCAAATGGAGTGAATGCACTGGCTCTTAAGTTCCTGAGGAAGAAGCCCAAACTACCTTCTAAAAAGTCATGTTACTCATGCATATACTTGCACAGCAGGCAACACACTTCAAATTATGGACATTGAAGAGAGTATTTTATTATATTAAAAGAGTGTATTTCCAGAAATAGAACTGAATATAATACTCAGTCTTCTAATTCTACCATCTTGTCCTTTCCTTCCACTTTCCTCCCAACCTCTCTATCACTGGCTGTGAAAGCATATTTCTGTGTGACTGAAAAAATGTTATGTCCTTTTTAGTCCTTCACATCATAAAATAAGGAATTTTAGCACAGGCTGTGGGTCATTGGACTGATGCAAGGACCCTGTTGTAACATCCTTAATTGTAGCTACGTTGAAAAAAAAAGTTCTTGAATTCAGATGTTTTATACTTTTCCGTTTCTCGAAATATGAAGTGTTGTTATCAAGGTGAAACCTTTCTGGAGAGAGAAATTATGTTTGATTCACCATCATCAATTGCATAGCAACATCTCTAATTTTATTTTAAGATTAATACATGTAATAATAGTACTTTGATGCAAAGGTAAGTGCACACTGCATTTTGTTTGGTTGGGATTTTTTGCCGTTTCTTTTTTTTTTATTCTTTTAAAAATCCGTTTACAGGATTCCATTTACAAAACTTGGTTCATTCTGTTGTCTTGGAAGGTGTGTGAAAATTCAATCACTCTGAAAAGGCTGCATAATTCCTATAAGTAACAACATTACCTTGGATTTTTTGTGAAACTCATGGTGAAACCTTGAAAAGGCAGACTCATAATACTGAAACAAACGTTACTTTGAGTTTCCTAACTTTGACTGTTACGCATGTTGATGGGTTTCATTGGTCACAAGTTACATGAAAATATTTCATCAATAGAGGAAATGTCTCTCCTAGCAGGGGTGGTTGGTGGGTTATATGTTTGAAATACAGAAAAAATTGGGCCTTCATATGTACAAAAAAGACTCCATGTCGAAATAACCATGGGAAGGGGATTGATGAAGTTGGATACAGAGGAATGGTAAGATCTAAACAGCAAAGGTATTACAACATGATCAGTTGCTGAGCTTGAGCTCTATGTTGTGATATTTTGGAGGAATGACATATCCTCTTACCTATATATGATCCTTGTGAATAGCTCCAGACAGGTGTCATGAGATTCCATGCTGCAGCCTATAAAAAGCTTTATGTTTCATATCAGACATATCAAAAGAGTGAAAAAGTGTTAAACTGAGTTCCTCTGTGCCTTGTTTTACTAACTATAAACACTCATTATATCAGGTCATTGAGTGAATATGCAAAGGACTAAAATGTTGATGCTGAAAATAAATTAGTGATATTCAGCAATGGAGAAGTGCACTGAAAGTCCCACAGTCCTATCACTGAACCTGGGGTCAGGAATTCATTTGGAAACCAATATTTACATAGACAGTTTAAAGCTGGTTAGTAATGCTTGTGCACAAAATAGCTGAACCCAAATTACTTCTCATAGCTCCTGTTTTTGAATACTTGATTTCAGAAGTGATGTATTGCTAACATAAACTGTTTGCTAATACTGTCTGTAGGGAAGAACAGTGGGTACTCAAACTTGCATAAATATGGGCTCCTTCAGGATTTACAGAAGGAGTGTTTGTTATGCCCTATAGTTTTTAATTGATTGTAAAAAGTACCCTGAGTTAAAGCCTTTCCTTTTGAACCTCAAAGTATAAATTAAAGATGTGCAGGTTTTAGGTCAAAAGATTATAATATATTGTTATACTATGCTTAATGGATGGGTCTTGGAGTGTATTTTATATTGCAGCAACCTAGCTAGAAGAAACATTTTTTTAAAACAGTGACTTCAAGTTCTAAGTCATTGTAATAGGAAGCCATTTGTCAGGTGGTGTGCTTTTGTTGTGAATGGTACAAGAAACAACTGCAGATAAAACAGTATCTGGTGGTTATGTTCGTTTTGGTTTTTGTTTTGTTTTGGATTTTTTTGTACTTCAAATATTGGTTTAGTGTGATCCAGTTCTCTCTAGAATTACTACACAGGATTTTTTTTTTCCAGTGGATAAATGGCTGTTATCAACTTATACAATATAGGACCCATTTGTTTCTGTGGTAGCAGTAAATCATTGTATTATTCTACTGAGTACATGCTGAACCCAATTGATATGATTATTCTCCCCTTTTTCATCCCCTACTATGGAGCATCTCTCCAATAAAAGGCAGTGGTGAATCCCAGCCAAAACACAACATCCTGTCATTAACGTAAAGTTCATTTGGCAAGCTCTGAGCTTGTTTCAATTTTATTTAATTTATTGGAGTTACACTGTGATCATTCCAGAGGTGATACACTTGGGAGCATTAGTACACAGACAAATTATAATCTGTCCTTCATGCTTTTACTCCAATTACATGCAACTAGAATTAAATAGAAGATTTTGCTACAAATCAGTTACTATCAGATTGTATTTTGTAAGTGTTCTTCAGTCAAGAACTATTGATTTTCTTTCTAAGTTCTGCTTTTTTACTGATTCATCCATGGAACTCTATTCATGGAAAAATAAATTATAAAATTATGCATATTGAAAAAAGTATTATTTTAAGACTGCTGAAAAATGGTTTAAAATATTTATCTTGGGATTAACTGTATAGTGTTCAGGACTCTCGTGGGTTTAGTTAAATACTTGATATAACTGATCCATAAATTTAAATTCCCTACTGCTTCAAATAAATCATAACCATAAAAGTACATTTTTGAAAATAGTAGTAACCCACTTTGTGTCTAAATTATCTCTATTCAAATTTAATCAGAAAAGGCAAATCTAATTTTGCTTGGGGGATTGTTACAGCTAGAAATATTTGGTACATCACAGGATCAGTAAGAAAATTGTCATTTAATGATCAGCCATAATTAATTACAACAGCTTTGGGTGACTCAGTATTCAGAATGAAACTAGGATACCCTGTTCTCAGGACCCTAAATAGTACTAGTTTTCCCATTTTCTGTATAATGCCCAGGGGTGGTGGGTGCAAAATTTACTTTTTGTCTGGCCCTATTTGTTAAAGCTTGTTTTGCTTTGTTTTAAGGAATTAACTTTAGAAACTTATTCTACATATATATATTTTACAGTCAGAATGCTACATTTTAAGTTTCCAGTAGAAATTAGCCCAATGACTACATAGAAGCAAGGAGAACTGCAAATGTAAATTGTATGTTTAATAACATGATTAAGTAGCTCCACTGCTTTTGGTGGAAGCATTCATGTACTCATGGTTAACCAGACAGGGTACTACCATAAAGATTATGACCAAACTGTTATGCAAGAGAACCAAGGTTAAGATTCAGTAACCACATAATACAGAAATCTGTGCTACAAGATATCATTCTCCTTGTAGTAGAAGTTATGTAGGCACTGATTTTCTTTGTTGCCACTGAAATTGGAAAGCAGGAATTTCTGTCATTTTACCCATCTCAGAATAATACCACAGGAAGGCACAGAATTAGGAATTCCAAACCTCTGCCAATATATCAGACACTAAGGATCCTAAGGAGCAAGGCTCTGGATTTGCAGAACATCACTCAGGACCATGCCCTGGTTGTATGGCAGTTGTCATCTTTCATACATATCCCTGTAACACCTGAACTGTAGTTGTTGGTCAGAATGGATGTGTTGACCCTGACTCTTTTCTTTTGACTGGTCACATCCAAGGCCAGGTTGGAGAGGGCTTGGAGCAACCTGGTCTAGTGGGAGATGTTCTTACCCAGAGCAAGGTATTGGAAGAAGATGATCTTTGAAGTCCTTTCCAACTCAAAACATTCTATGATTCTATGACTTTGTAGGATAATGGAAAATAAAAGCTGTCTCTTAAAGCTCCTTCACCTCTTCCCTTCCTTCTTCCTAACTCAGCTTAGTTCCTGATTTTCTCTGCTTTCTCTCCTCCTATGGCACAGGGGGACAGTTCATCACATGTTTTTCCTGCTGTTTCTTTCTCCTCAACTCAAAACATCCTCATACTCTTCCGCTGCTCCATTATGGGCTACACACTCAATGGGTCCGCAGGTCAGAAGCCTGCTCGATTTTTTTTTTTTCCTCCTTGTTAAATATGTTATCTCAAAGGCACTACTGCCATTGCTGATGTGCTCAGACTTGGCCAGTGGTGAGTCCATCTTGCAGCTGGTTGGCATTGGCTCCCTCAAATGTGGTGGAAGCTTCTAGCACCTTCTCACAGAAGCCAACTGTGTAGCCCCAGCAACCAAAATGTAGGTGTGACTCTTCAAGGAAATAATGCTTCTCTAAAAATTTATGGTTCAATGATATCAATTATCAATTATCAGTGGTACTAGTAAATCCCATGAGACCAGACTGGTAGACCTAGAGATTGTGTTTTGCAGCACTGTTGCAGTAATTAGAAACAACTGACAAGGTTAGACTACACAGGCAGTCTGTCATTGCTTTGCAAACACCAACAGAATACCTAACTAGGCTGAGGGACTAAGTATACCTAAAAGGTATTTGAGGGATTGCTAGAGGAGGAACAATTGTAACATTAATTTTCTTGTTTTCCATTAAAAAAATAATCATAGAATTGCTCAGGTTGGAAGGAACCTTAAAGACCATCTAGCTCCAACCCCCATTAGATCAGGTTATTCAGTGCCTCATCCACCCTGGCCTCAAACACCTCCTGAGAGGGGGCATCCACAACCTCTCTGGGCAACCTATTCCAGTGTTTCACCATCCTCACCATAAAAAACTTCTCTCTTTTAGACAGCCTGAATCTCCCCTTTTCCAATTTACATCCATTATACCTAGTCCATCTATAACATATCCCATCACATCCATCACATTTCTGTAGACCACCTTGGTAAGCCTAATAAGTAGCTTGATAAGCAGCTAAGGTATCCCAGAGTCTTCTCTTCTCCAGGCTGAATAACCCCAACTCCTTCAGACTGTCCTCATAAGGGAGTTGCTCTAGCCCTTTCATCATCTTTGTTGCCCTCCTCTGGACCTGCTCCAACAGCTCAATGTCCTTCTTACGTTGAGAGCTCCAGAAATGGACACATTACCTCCAGGGGCCACACCAGAGGCAAGTAGAGGAGGAAAAATCACCTCTCTTGACCTGCTGGCCACTCTTGTCTTTATGAAGCCCAGGATTTGGTTGGCCTTCTGGGCTGCAAGCACACACTGCCAGCTCATGTTGAGTTTTTCACCCACTGAAAACCTGAAATCCTTCTCTTCAGAGCTGCACTCAAGCCACTCTCCACCCAGCCTGTATCTGTGCTTGGGATTGCCACGACCCAGGTTACAGGACCTTGCACTTGGCCTTGTTGAACTTCATGAGGCTGGCATGGGCCCACCTCTCAAGCCTGTCAAAGGTCCCTCTGGATGGCATCCCTTCCTTCTGGCACATCAACTGTATCACACAGGTTGATGTCATCTGCAAACTTGCTGAGGGTGCACTAAATCTCACTGTCCATGTCTCCAGAAAATGGAAAGCAGCCTTTGAAAAAGGCTGCAAGCTTTTTCTGTTAGGCTACAGGAGAGACATTTTAGAAGATGAAGATGGTAAGGATGATATTGGAAAAAAAGTTGATCTTGAATGAAGCAATGAAAACCATTCTATTCTTGGTATAGCAGCAAAGGGTAGGAATGTATTTCAAGAACATAAAGCTATTCCAAACCTTGCCTGGAATTCTTAGACATTCATATTTATTTATGCAAACTATATTAATTTAAATTCTTTGCAGATGTAGCACATGAAAATTTTTTGAATTAAGTTTACTTTTGCGAGTGAATGAATTTACTGTTCCATATTAACATATAAATTTACTGGCCTTTACCGATGGCTGGGAGAGTGGGAATGCCATTAGTATTGGGAAAGACTCTCTGCACAGAGAGCTTGTGCATGTTAAAGGCTTTCAGTAACTAAAGATGGTTACATGTTTTATTTTGCATAGGAGTATGCTGTTGATCTCCAGAACTGGTGTGGTATCTGCTGTATTTTCCATTTCTTGTTTTTATAAGCAGAAGTATAAAATATGCCACCTTTGACATGCTTTAAATTTACATTCAGCTGGCAGAAGCATGTAAATGTAAGATGAGTGGATCTGAATTCAGACTAACTCAGACTTTGAGTGTGTTTTTTTTCCCCTTCCCCCAAATGAACCTGGGATATTAATTTTGTGTTCACCCTAAACGTCTGGAAGCCTGCAAGAGGGATATCCTTTTGTTCTATACTCCCTCCTTTTTGTTCTAACTCAGATCCTCACTGCTGGAAATATTTGGAAGAATCAAAGGTCCTCTCCATCTCTCTCCTATCTTTAATTAATTTAAATGGATTTGGGTACATTAAAGGAAATAGGATGGTATTAGGTGAAGAGAAATTAGCTAATGTTAAGTATAGATAAATGTAAGGCAGACTTTCAGGTGAGAGACAAAGCTTCTCCCTCTCTGCTTGTGCTAATTGTGGTCAGTGTAATGTTGTGTTGGAGTGAAGTTGTGTTGAGGAGGAAGCCACTGCCTTGGAAACTGATGAACTGTGTGAAATAGCAGGATCGTGGCATAATTTCATCAAAAAATGGAATTCAGTACAAATTTAATTTTCTTGGTTGGTTGGTGTATGGAGTATTTCCCTTCTTTCACTCATGCAGTGCTGGGCTGGTCCTAAGCTGCTCTTCAGGAGTCCCATATCCTTTCATCTGGGTCAACACTTGAGGACTAGTACAAGGATCAGAAGTGTGTAATGCCATGATGTTTGGGTGTTGGTGCTAGAATAGGGGAGGATTAATGTCTAAGTTTCTGAATTCCCCTACTCTGTGTGGGAGCAAGTCTCTCATGACAGAATTATGCCCAGTTACTGCAGAGATGCTTTCAGCATCCTTTGTGCTGAATAAGTCTTTCAGATAACATGTGTGTTCCCAGCCATTTGCTGCTGCTCTGATGTAGTTTGACAAATGGGGAGAAGTGACTCGTGTCACAGATATTGACAGTATCAGTCACAGGGCTGTTGTGGAATGAAGAAGGGGCATCATAGAAAGATCCATGAGTGTCTGTGTTTGTTCTGCTTCTCCATATTTCATTGTCAAGAAGTAGTTGGCTAGAATTCTTATGCTGCTTTAAAAAGATGTAGGTAATTCTCTCTTTCACTTTCAGTGTGACCACAGAATGTGACAATAATGCTTTTTGCTATAGGTATTGATCAGATTGGACATTAGTGCTCATTACAGGGAACTGTTCAGTATGAAAAACAGAGCTTGGAAAAATTGCCTAGGGGTTGCTCTCTTAATGGACTAATTTCCACACGCTCATGCCCAGAGGCACTGCCTTTTCTGCAGTGCTCATCCCAGCTTTATTGCTGTGAAAAATGCCCACAGCAAGGATGGTACAAGTCCTCTCTCGCTTGTAGATTTAAAAGCAAGGCACCATTTGAGAGAGCCATATGAGCTGAGTGAACCCTACAAATGAGTATTGAGCGTAGGTAGGCAATCATGGACTTTCAGTGATGACTTTAATGTAACAATGGTGATCCCTGGATTCAATCCATGCATTTGTTGAATGTGACCTTACATGTGTCGATGTGCATCAGTGCATAGCCCCAGTGTAATTTGCATTTGTTTGCACTTGAAAATCCTCGTGTGTGAGGCTGTATTGTATATACACAACTGCAGTTACCTCTGTGAATGTGACAAAGAAAAAAGTGAAAATATAGTCTTGACAGCTAGCAAAATTGATTTAATCTGTGTTCTGATACTCAAGAAGAGCTCTATTCAATCCTAGAAATTTGAGAAAAATCATTAAATTTGATCTGTCTGAAGAAAACCTAGAGATTTCTGGGCTTCACATGTTTTCATCCCTAAAATGCTTTTCTATCACTGGCACACAGAGATTCATAGGTGTTTAAATTCTTTCTCATTCTTCCTGTTTACAAGTATTAGAATACCTAACAGGGAAACCAAAATCCTCCAGCTCAGTTAGTAAATGCAGACAAAGCATAAAGTCAACACTGAGGTTTTTTTACTTTTCTCCACAGTATTCATTGCCATAGTATTTATATGCCTTATGTATTACCACTGAATCCTCAAAAATTGTTTGCACAGAAAGGGAATACTCTTACCAAGGCTTCTGCCTTTTTTGAGAGCTATCCTTTTATCTGATATAAAAATCTATTTTTTCCATCCCATAGTGTGTGAGTGTAAAAGTAAAGGAAGTCTGACACTGAAGCTGGCTAAGATCTTATTGTATTTTTGACCCACCCCATCTGTGGTATGGGGAAGTTCTGGAGGTGGGAGATCATTGTTGTCATGACTTGAAATACTGATTTCATTGCTGATACATGTCCTTTTGCTTCTAATGAGCTTCATCGTTGGGGTTTTGTTGTTCACTAGGCTAATTAGCACTGTCCCTCTGTGGCCGTGTGTAGGATACATCACTTTTTTCAAACTCAGATTTGTAGAGCTATTCTGGCTTTTGTGATTTTTATCAACTCTAGAAGAATATAAAATATTTTAAAAGGTGTAATTCCAATGGTGGTACAGTGCAGCAAAAGTCTGTAAGATGACTCTTGAAAACCAAGGTATTGTTACTGTATATCATTATCTGGACATTTGTCATAGAACAGGTTTTCATAATATGCTTCAAAGAAGGTGGAAGCCCAGATCTAAGCTTTGGGGTTTTTTAGAAGTACTTCTATTACAGAAGCTTTATATTCTCTGCACTTCGACCAGTCATCTCCACACGACCATTAAGGTTGAAATAAAGCTGGTTTCTCTATCTGACAATGTAAGGTGAAACTAAAAAGGCTGAATTTTAAATCTTTCATTCTACTTTATGTCATTCAGATCCCTGTTGCTTCCCTGAATTTTGCTTAATCTATCTATTATAATGTACTGAAATTCGAGGTGGGGCATAATTATCTGTGAAACACCAAATCCCTTTCAGTAGGTTTATTAAAGATAAAAGGATATTAAACCTGAAACAGGTTAAGGAGATCATAGAGAATGCTGGACCAGCAAACCACTTCTGTTGTTTGGATTCCAAGTTGAACGCTATTACAATAGCCTTTTTTACAGCACTACAACCTCTGAGGCATGTCCATGGTTGTTCCCAGAATGCAGGTGGAGTGATGAGTCTATTCAGAATGCAGTTAACTCCTACCCTTCATGGGTTTACAACTTTTTGAGGTTCATCCATCACACTTCTAGGAGCTTGAAGTCCAGCTAGGGTACCTTAAATTTCCGTACAGTTTGAGTAACTAATAAGCAGGCAATGCATTTCACTTAATTATCTCAGACTTGCCTGTACAAATTTAAATATTTTTAAAGCATTAAGAAGAAAAAAATATGATAAATTTTTGCATCTCACAGTTTTTGTGGCTTAATATTTTAGCGGTAACCAGAATGATTTGTGCAAGTCTTATGTGAAATTCATAGCTAACGCTGTGATCAAATTGTGTATATATTTGTTAATGCAAGTAGAGAGGTGACAGCCTAAAAGACTTCTTCTCAATAACTTCTTTGCCAGACATATTGGAGAAAACACCTTTAGTTCTATAAAGTTCTTCACTTTTTCA
Organism: Turnix velox; assembly: GCA_013400935.1. Classification (NCBI taxonomy): domain Eukaryota; kingdom Metazoa; phylum Chordata; class Aves; order Charadriiformes; family Turnicidae; genus Turnix; species Turnix velox. The sequence continues at coordinate 504,586 of VZTY01000823.1, read as the reverse complement.
AGAAAGGATACCTTACAATAGTTAAGTGTAGGGATGTGTCTTTGGTGCACAGGCAAGTCCTGTTGCAGGTACCAGCTCATTCATTCTTTTTCTTTTCAGAGACTATATTCTTACGTGTTCTAAAAATCCTAACAAAAACATTTGTACTATCTACTATTAAGTATTTCATCTGTGTGGTTTATTTGGAGTTTTGGGGGTTCAATTATTTTTTTTTTCTAGAGTACACTCAAAAGTAGTTTTAAAACTACTCAACTAGAATATCAGGTGGTCTTGCAACCAAGAGGTCAGATGAATGAACTGACATAGCCTTTTTAAATGTGCTGCTTTGTCAGGATGGCTGACAGTTCTCCTGCTATGTACATAAAAATCACATATTGCTGTGAATGCTAACTTGGTTGTCAGGAGCAGTTTCGCCATTCTTTTTAGCCTGTGTCATGTAAGATTCCTTTAAGCAGCTAAAAACCCAGCCATAATCCATTTGATTTTCTGTCTTCCCATGAGGAAAACTTTTGACAGATGATAAATAGCAACTGCTGACAATCATCAATGTGAAGCTATCATGCTTTTACATTAAATACAAAACCAGAGTTGTAATGTCACTAGGGATAAGACTTTTGACACATAAGAGACAAATATATAATCCTCAGAACTAAATCACTATTGGGATCTAAGGAAATGCAACAAAGCACAGCTGCTTTTAGAATCCCACAAAGTCAAACTAAAGCTAACTTTGATATCTGGAGTTGTATGCATGTTCCAATCTGGAATATCTTGCTGCTGAGCCATAAACTGCTGTTATACATGCAAAAACATCAGTGGATGCATGTGCACAAAGTAAAAAGACACTTTATAGCACTGTCATGTTGAATTAGGGACAAAAATGGACAAACATCAGAATAAAGAACTGTGCTTTCGAACCAGTGCTGAAGTAAAATACCAGCTCTTTTGATGGTAAAAAGCTAGTCATGATAGTAATATTTAAGTATCTTATTCTGTGCAGCTTATTTCAAGCAAGTATCTTACCCATTTATACATAAAAGAACAATTGTTACTGTACTTAAAATACATTGTGCTGGGTGAAAGTTTTAGGAATAAAATCTCAATTAGACTTTTATCTGAGCATTTGTAAGATTTTTCATCTCTCCACATGGAAACAAGTAAGATCAATGTAGTGGTGCTTTTAGCTTAGTATCTTTCCTAATGGAAAGTATAATGTGATATTTTACAGCAGTTTTGAAAACACGAGTAGTTCATATATAACCCTGTTATTAAAATTGCCATTTGAGTATCTGCTAATTTCTCATACATACTGTACAGTTTGTAATACATTCTTCTTTTATGTGGAAAAATTAATTGGTTTGAAAAGAAATTTATAAATCCCATGTTAAGAGGTACAATATGCATCCTGTAGTATCAGCATAAAGAAAGGAGCAGGTCAGTTGGGTGAAACCGATTTGACATGGAAGTACTAGTCTAGTTGAAACACCCAGACTAAAGAAATTCTGTCATAATCTGATATTTTTTGGGAGAAAGGGGAATACATATTCAGGGAAAAAAGGAATCCATATGTTTAAACTATGCTTTTGATTATCCCATTCCACTTCTGTTAACATAAATTTCATTGTGATTTGACAATGTGGAGGGATTGGAAAGAGTACCGTGTTGATATCAAAGCACCTTTACATGAAATGCAAAATGTATCAAATTATATTTTTCCTAAAATGGGAGGAAATTTTTTATGCATATGCCCTTTAATGCAACCATTTTCCTCCTCTCCCTTTTTAGGACTATCTAGCTCGGATCACTACTGTTCTCTTGGGGCTTATTTAGCAGAGAAGTTCTGTGAGCTGTGTGGTTGAGCTGAGGATATCTTTGAGACCAAAAATTGATATTGTGATGTACTCTCAATAGCGTGAGATGCCTCAGAACTTCATAAGCCTCACTTGCCTGGAGGTGCATGCTCTTACAATAGCTGTAGGAGGAAATCTATTCCCATCCACAGCGTTCTAAGGCATAATTGCTGTCCTGTTCTGTGACAAAACTTATCATAATGTGCAATTTCTCACACAGTCATGCTGACTAACATGAAGGAATTTTTACTAGCTGATCTGCATCTGTTTACTGGGAATCACTGTTGTCCTGCATTATCTGTTCAAGGATCCCTGTTTCCCACTCAAGGACAGGAGCAGAATGAGTTCTCAAAACCTCAGTGCATTAAATTCAGTGGCCTATTTTATGTAGATGCTGTTATTGTGCAATCACAATATACTTTTTTGCTTTTAGTATCAGGAGTGTAAGTAGTCTGAATTCACTTCAGAAACATATTTTATATCTATGACTTCCTAGGTGTTTTAAATGGAAATGTTTACATTAGGCTAATAGAGAAGGAAGTTTAGGGGAAATAGCAGTCAATACCATTTCTATCTGTTAGATAAAAATTGCTTGTGTTAGTGTTCCATCGTGTCTTAATGTGACAAGTTTCAAGTTAAGACAAGAACCAATCTATGGAATGGGTAATTTAAACAGAAGTACCCAAGTGTAACAGACAGCAGGAAAACTGGTTTTCCAGCTTGTGAAGCCTTAGAGGAGGAGTAGTCTGGGTTTTTTTTCACATAATAAATAGAACATCCATCATCAAACATACTCTTTCATCCCTCTGGGACAGTGACCATTCACTTTTTAAGAGAGCTTGGGATCTTCAAAATACTCTTTTCCTGTCACAGTGTCCATCTTACAGATCTTACAAGAGTATGCTGTGAAATCTAGAGTTTTAGAAGGAAGTGTTTGGAATTTTTCATACAGTGAAAACTTTGTGTTCTGCCATTTAGGAATTGTTCAAAATGGCTGGAAGCGTGGAGATTTTAGACCAATTCAGATTTGTGATTTTAAGTTTTACGGTCTGACAAACATTTTCTTCCTTTTAGCACCCTAAGTAACTCTGAACCAGGCAAACCCCTCAGTGTCTGCTCCCTTCTTCCTTCCGTAAAACTGCTGTGACTCCATTTGGCTGGCATTAGACAACTCAGTTGAGATAAAGTAAGATAAAGAGCTTGCCTTGTAAGGGAGAAATAATTCTTGGTGATGTCAGTTGGAATGGCATAATACATATCAACAGCAATATAATAAATCTATTAATTGCCTAGTTTTCTAGGAACCAAATAGCACAGTGTAATGCCTTGAGAGAATACCTAGGAGATGTATGTGAGATTTGTGGCCATGTTAACAATTGATCTACTCAGTATAGTGTCATCTCTTCCACTTCCTTCATCCAAGAGCTGATGTACGCTGAAATGAACTATCCTTTCTTTTTATCTAACATGGTCCTTCTTCTAATCTTCTTGTCTACTTTTTGTAATTTCTGTCTTCTGTCACACACGGTTGCTAAAATGCCTAGGAGGGGCTTAGCTGGTGATGAATTCCCCAAAGATGATAGAAATCTGAGAGTTACAAAAGTAATAAAGGAGTACTGGTTTGGAATTTATAGCTACAATATGTTTTCATGAGAAACATTGCCTTGCTGCATGTGGTAGTTCTATAGATTCATTTGCTTGGCTGCACCTTTTTGGTTGAAGTCTTTTTGCTAGTAGCCAAAAGGAAAAGAGAATTCCAGACTATGTGATAGTTTCCTGGGATGTAAGTAATTGAGTGTGAGTTCTTAGAAACAGAACAGAGAAGTACCCAAACCACTCTTAGTCTTGAGTTAGAGCTCTCACTTAATTTTTCATGGAGAATTTTGGGATGTATTATGGTGGAAAAAACACAAACTCCTGCTGAAGTCTAATGAGAAGTACTTGAAATTAATCTTTGCACTTCTAGGACTATCTTTCTAGAAAGTCTTTAAAATACAGAAATTGTTTTTCCTAGTTTGGCTTCCTCACTTTAGTGCTCATACAGTCTTTATTACTAAATACATGTATTGGACTCAGTGAACTTGAAAGTCCAAATTTATAAGGAAGGGGAAAATAGGCAGAACTATTATACTACCCAGAAAGTTTTTAATTATTTTAAGAGCAGGAGTAGAGCGTGCCTTTCTAAAAAAGCAGGTACTTCAGAAAAGTGAGATAATATTTTCCACACTTGCAAAATTGTCCCCTTGCTATCATGGAACTTTCTTTCATTTTTTCTCCAGCATGTTTAACAACACTACTGATAAGTCCTTCTGCAGATTGTGTAAGAAGTAGCATTGCCTGTCTGTGATGTTGAGGGGATGGTGAATGGGAGGCAAAGGAACGTTAAGTGTTTAGAGTGAAAAGCTATAAAAGCACGTCTCGTCACATAGGAGCTGATTGTCAGAGACTGCACAGACGTAAATTTCCCCACTGGAAGTCGGCTGCTAAGCCTTTAGCCATTCAAACAAAGCAGACTTAGAGCTTGTCAGCAATCAACTCTGGAATTCAGGCTTTTAATTACATTTGAAAACATAAGGGTAAAAGTGAAACAGATTTTAACCCCCATTTCCATCACAGTCCACTCTCACAGATTCTGGAGAAATAAAAACAAGTGAAAGAATGAAAGGAAAGAAAATTATTCTTTTACATTTTTTGTCTTTCTGCTTTATGGCTCTCTGCTTTCTTGTCACTTTCTGCCTTCTTTTGCCAACATTTTCATGCAATTCTTTTTCTGGAGGCTTCCTCCAGGCTATCCTTCCTGTCACTATGAAATTCTGTTCCTCTTATTTGCATCTCTTTTAATTGATTCTTCATTCCTTTTGTGTTCTCTATGTATTCCAATTCAGTTCAGCTTCTTGGGGGTTTTTTCATTGTTTTTTCTTTGTTTGTTTGTTTTCGTTTGGGTTTTTACTTGTTGTTGTTTGTTTGGTGTGTTTTGTTGGTTTTGGGGTTGTTTTTTTTTCCTTGATCTTAAGAGTTTTGGGGCATTTATTTTGTCCTGTACCACTATTATGTCTCACTTTTGCAGTTCCCACAGAATTTTTGCTAGTCAAAGTGCCTAATTTATCAGATAGTGCTGTATTTTTTGATCCAGGCTTCATTGTAATGTGTTAACTAAGCAGGAATTAGTTAAAACACTTCAAATTAATTCATATCTATTTATTATATACGCACCTCAATCATTAGTTTGTAAAAAGAAATGTAGCCTGTTCTATGTATGGTTTTTGATTTACTAGCAATTTCTTATGCAGTGAATGTCAGAAAAATTGCTTTACGTTTGTCTATGTATTTTTTGCAAGTTGTTTATCTTACAAGTGTTTATAAATAGAAATCCATTTAGTAGTAGAACTATAAAGTAATTTAATAGAAAAGTACATCTGATGGGATCTTCAGTTTGGTTTTTTCTTCCTCTGAAACAAAACATCTGAAAAATTCTGGATTTCTTAAGACAGAAATCAAAGAGGAGGGTGTGATCTGGTTAGTTTAGCAACTTCTTTATTTTGTTACTTAGAATTAATATCAGAAAATAGAATGTTTAATAAAATTTTTCATAAAAACATTTTAGGGCACAAGTTGTGTCTCTTAATATTTTTTTAAGTCCTTAAAAATCTAATGGGTTATGAACTTAATCTAAATATTTTTTCTGCAGAACTCTTGCTTAGTTACTAGGATGATTGCTTGTTAGTAACAGACAAAATTGATCTGGCCTGCTTTTGAGAACCTAAAATAAGTAGAAATGCTGCAGTCTGCCTTGGCAAACTATTTTATTGTGCTGTTTGTAGTTTCTAATATCTAATGTAACATTTTACTTGAATTCACTATCAGCCTGTCATCAATCAATGCCCTTCCTCTCAGGATGAGATATAACACAACAATGATTTGTAAATCATTTCTGAAAACCTGCAAATGCTGAAGCTGACTAATCATTCTTCTTAACAAATAACCCATCCTCCCAAACTGTAAGACGTTTTGATGTCCATCTAGTGCTTTATTTCATCCTGATGGTGTTCTTTCTGCAGTAATGTGGTGATCAGAATTTCACTCATCCCACATGTGGCCTCAGTATTCTTTCATGTTGTGCCAGAATGCCTTCCATTGATAAATTATAATTCCCTCTTTATTCTTTCCCCTTTACCTTATCCAGTTTCCTGTTCTGAACTTTTGTTTGCCTTTTTATTGCTGCCAAATACTGTGCATGATCATGGAAAACACTTTAAACTATCTTATTCCCACTTCCTTTTCCTGGTCTGTATTCTGTGTTGTGCTTTAATTTAGACTTCAGTCTCTGTGATTATTTTTGGTCCCTAGCCTCATTACCTTTTACTTCTTTACATGGAAATGCATAAACTACTTAGCATCCCATAAGCCTAATTCTATCCAAATCATTATGACTTTGTTTGCTCTGTTCCTCTGTATTTACTACTTCTCAGCTCTGTGTCATCAGCAGATTTAGCTACTTTTGAAAGGACATCCTCCCACAAGGTCATTCCTCTATTAGCTTAATAAAAATGATCTATGTATGATCACTTGATGCACTTCTGTTTTTTGTGGAGTCCCTTCCTGGGGCAACCAGTTGCCAGAGAAGTGGATAGTAAGGCTGCTCTCTGAAATGTACAATGTGGATGTCCAGGTCACAGAGATTCACCTCGTGCTTGAGTAGAATGGGGGAACAAAAGGAGAATTCTGCAGTTCTGAGGACACGACATGGAACTTAGCCTATAGGGATTGAGTGCTGCTTTTATTAATAAAACAAATAATAAGTACACAGAAGGAAAAATCTGACAATCAGTATATCTGTGTGCTCAAACCTCAGACTATCGAATCTTTGGGAGTTAACTCAAGCTTTGGAAACAAACCAGCTTTGGCCAGTTTGCTCTTGAGATGATCAAGTAAACCAAGTAGTTTCTCTGTGCAGGGCTTTATGCTGCTGAACCCATTCTGTTCCCTCTGACATTTAAGGCTGCTACATTTGGATATTCATGTAAGCATATCTCTAGTTCAAATAAAAAATGGAGAGGAGAAGAATAAAAACTTTCATTATAAAGGAAGGAGTAAATATAAACAGGTAGTTGTCTTAGCAATTACAAAAACCGTGTTTTATGGGGAGGCTGACCTAAAAGAAGGTATTAATTTGGAGAAGGAATAGAAGGGGCTGTGACTGAAAACATATCTTTCTGTTTACAACAGAGGACCCAACTTCTGTACCTCATTTAGGCTCCAAAGTGCTTTAGTTTCCTCATACATTCCATTGGAGTGATTGTGTTTAACCTCTTACAGATGCTTAGATGAGGATTGTGATTTACACCCAAACTTTCAAGAGGCAAAAAAAAGGCTAATGAACAAAATAAAATAAAAGAATAAGGAAGAAATGGGTGGCTTATAAACTCAATCCCGAATGAATGTATTTCTGGTTCTACGTTTGTTATTAGAAAAAGCAAGAAACAATGACCTTAACTTGAATATCTTTGATGTAAAATTTACAATGAGACATAAAGAGAAAAAATTATTTTTTACAACTCTTTGAACACATACTTAGTACATTATTCTTATCAGCTCTGTTCATACCTAGTATCTCTCACTGTGATTTGATATAAATATTTGACATCATAGGAGCCAGGTGATGGAGAGTTTAACCAAAACGTCTTAGAACTGTGTTCAGTTCACCTATAGAGAGACGCTTCTTAGTAGCTTAGACCAGAAGTTATGTTCTGGTACAGGTTAGAGCCATTACAAGGCTCTTCTAATTTAAGTAGCCTTGAGCAACATCGGCTTGTATAGGGGCTGAATCAGAGAGAATTTAAACTATTATAACAGTATATAACTGAAGTAATTCTGATTAGCCTAGTGCAATTACTTACATTGTGACTTATATCACTGTAAGCAAGATGAGAATCTGGCCAATAGAGCAGGCTTGTGAATTTACCGTGTGTCTCAAATAAATGTATACAGATCATGTAAAACAGCCAGGCCAGAGACAGCATGGCTACAGAGGGAGAGCATAAGGTTCATTTAGCTGAGAGCAAAATGAATTCTTTGCCTAAGTATTCCCAAAAGAAGACTAAGGCAACATTCCAGAAATTGCAATACACCCTCCTTGGGGAAAAATGAAATGTTAAAAGGTTTTACCATCATACTAGAGCAGATAATTAAGCAATTATGACTATTAACTTTGACAAGGCACCAGGCTTAAATGCATTAGATTCCAGAGTTTGGATGGAGATAGCTAGGGCAGTAGTAGGGTCTTTGGTGTGTGTTTCTGAGAGCTCACTTAAGGCAGGATAGCAACAAAGATGTAGGAAGTGTGAATATAATCCCCATATATTTGTAAGAAGCAAAGAATGATCCTGGAAAAGACATAGAGCAGTTCATAGAGCAGTTTGGGTTGGAAGGGACCTTAAAGATCATCTAGTTCCAACCCCCATTGGGGGCAAACTTGTGTGTGACAAAAATATGTGTATTATTAGAAACATTAGTAAGAATTCCCTCAAATTCTACTTAACAGTGCATAATTTTAGCAGTGCAGAAAGAAATTGGGTTCTAAAAACCATTTTTAGCTTAATCTGACTTCCTTATATTGCTATGAGTTTTCAGGAGTTATTTAATACTATCAAATAAGAGAAATAAAAGTCCTCAGTCATTAATTGCTGCCTATTATGTGTGTGGGATACATTTCTGCTTGGCCTTCAGGACATACCAGATCAGGAAAGGACATCTTCAGCCAAACTGCTATCGTGACAGATTAGCAAGCAGTAACTAGAAGATGAAGGAGAGATACAGGCTCCATTCAGCCTCTGTGCTAGTCCTAGAACTATATGAGTGAATGAAGATGATTATTCCATGTCAGCAAATGCTGATCTCTTTTGTCACATGGCTCAGTGCAGTTGTTTAAGATAAGCTGTCAGTGAAAAGGTGCATCTCTTATGCTCTGTCTCTGGGAAAAATTAAAACAAGACCTCCAAGCTTTTGGCTTTGCAACCAAAGTCAGAACTCATGTTCAGTTAACTTGCCTTTAGATTCAGTTCCTTCAATATATCCATTGATTTTAATAGCTATAGTGCATATTTTTTATAGCTGTGTTTGGCAAAATTATAGGAAGAAGACTGTTTAGGCAAGCAATATAAAATATCATGACAAATTCATGAGATGTATGAACTAAAGCAAAATTTTGTCACAGTTCCAGAATTATCTAACAGTATTTGGCATTTCTGATAGTTCCTTTCACTAAAGATCTTCAGGAAACTCTCAGACTGTGTTCTAGATTTAGTGGCTCTACTGTAATTTTTGTCAGCTGTGAACTGATCTCATCGCTTCTTTGTGTGTCTTTCCTTTGTGGATACTGTTGAGGGAAAACAAGGTCAGATTTTACTCCTAGATGGCACCTGTTTAAAGTGAGCATGAGTTACACATAATCAAAATGCAAAATTTGGCTTCTAGTTATTCAAATGAGCAGTGTGACAGCTATATCACATAATAATGAGGGTTAAAAGGGACTTACGGAGATCATCTAGTTCAACCCCTCAGCAACACAGGATAATCCTGTTTTCTTAACTTTCTGAAAAAAAACCAAAAAACATTTTTCTTTTCACCTTGGGCTTATGAAGAAAAATCAAAGCAGTTTTCACTGATGGAAAATTTTTTACATGAAAATATTTTTGAGATGAGAATAATGTGTGTATTCACATTGCACTTTGCTTCCTATGGAATCATGTGAGATATGTACTTACTGTGGGCTGAGACCAACTTACAGCATAACAAGTTTTACTCCCAGGGCTTGCACAGAAATGTGTGTGCATCAGCAGAGCCCAGGATGTGGTATTAGAGTGCTTACATAAGGTATGTTTGAAACTTTGAGCTGTGTCATTGCACACTTACTTTTGAGTACTGGAATCTGGAAGACTGGAAAGAATACAAAGCAATTAAAAAGACACATAGACTCATAGAATAGTTTGGGTTGGAAGGGACCTTAAATATCCTCTAGTTCCAATCCCCTGCCATAGGCAGGTAAACCTCCCACTAGGCCAGGATGCTCAGTGCCTCATCCAGCCTGGCCTTAAACACCTCCTGAGAGGGGGCATCCACAACCTCTCTGGGCAACCTGTTCTTGAGAAGTAGAAGTGTAGAGCCTTAAGCAAGTGTCCTCCTTCAGGGGGAGATCCTGGTGGGGAGCCCACTGCCATACAGGAGAGTTCAAAGGGTTTTTGGGCTGTCCACTATTTGTAGAGTAAGATAATTCTCCTATGTATTCTCATGGGAACAAAATATCTAGTCCCCACTCCAGACAGTATTTTGGCTGTACTCTCAGGTGCAACTCATCACAGCTCCTGCTGGTGGTTATGTTAAGGTTAAAAGGGCAGAGCACACTGCCACAGGGAGGGAGAATGCAACATCTCACCTTTCACTCTTTCTTTTCCCCATGGAGGCTCTGACAAGAGCAATATAAAAGACATACCTGTAAAGAGGAGCCTTCTGAATGCTTCTTTACCTTCTTCAATATCTATCACGAGACCTCTCAGTTCTCTTCTTTAACATATTTATTCCTCTTATCTCAGTTACATCCTTTCCTTTTTTTTCTCTTCAGGACACTGTACAGGTACTTTATTTACTTTTTTGGAAAATCAATTGACTAATTTGGGAAAAACTGTGTGGTAGATGTGACTTCTTGTAGTGTTTTGGTTTTTGGATTTCCTTGGAGTGTTTTCACATGAAATACTATGTGTAGCAGAACTAGTAGTACTTCAAGTGGGCAAAATTAGATAATTGAGATGAAAACGCCTTTTACAAGAAAAAAGGGAAAGTATTAAATTCCTGTCATTATTAGAAATGTGTATGTACTAAAAGGAATGTGATTTCAAGGATGCTTAAGATTTAGTTTTATTCTTAAAAGAGGAAATACGACATCTTGGATGAAATCAGTGGCTGGAACTCAGCTTTTCAACATTTTACCTGAAATACTGTTTTGAAGACAGTTTCTAAGTCTAACTTCTGAAGGGATAAATGCATGCAGTGATGATGACAAGCAAAAATCCCCAAAGGAAAAGATGAAAAATGAGTGTGCCTAGTTTACATTGTTTCTTCTATTGCAAAATCCTAGCAGAGAGACTGTTATTGGTTGTTGGATGAGATAAGAAGTGTTGAAAACTTCAGTTGATTATATCTGCCTCCACCATCAGTTGTCTTTGTGACATCAGGTCTATAATAATAGATGGTTTAAAGGAGAAAGTATCAGTCCAAGAAAACTGAGATATGTTGCTTAAAAAACATGTTTCCATCTAACATTGTTTTATTGCTTCTATATTAAAATATGTAAGTTGATTATGACTGTGTGGGTGTTGTAAAATGTGCCTTTCTAAACCACCTACAGGTGGTAATATATCACCCATGTCTCCAAGTCTCTTGAGAATTTCACTAATTACTTTTCCAGAAATATAGAGGAGGTCAGTTATCTGTTACCTTTTATTACCACTTACACAAGCAACAGCTTTCAATAGTTGTCTGGAAAAAAGAAAAGAAAAAAAACCCAAAACAACCAAACAAGAAAAGAACTTTAAAACCTGGAGTAAAATATGCTTTTAAAATATTTGATCCATGATTCAAAATGTAAGTCATAAATGCTGCAGGAAACACTATGGAAAATATGGTGGTTGAAAGAAAATAAGGAAAGACAAGCTGGGGAATGGAGGAGAAAATAGTTTTACCCTTAGTCATCCTGAATGCTATGTAATAACTCACTTGCATAGTGGCTTGAAGAGGAAGGGAAGATTTAGGTTGGATGTTAGGGGGAAGTTCTTTACTAGGAGAGTGGTTAGGTCCTGGACCAGGCTGCCGAGGGAGGTTGTGGATGCCCCGTCCTTGGAGGTGTTCAAGGCCAGGTTGGACGGGGCCCTGGGCAACCTGATCTAGTAAATGTGTTTGTTTGGTGGCCCTGCTAGGCAGGGGGGTTGGAACTACATGATCCTTGAGGCTTTTTCCAACCAGGGGCATTCTGTGATTCTGTGAAATCTGGAAATGCACACTGCAGAGACAGAAGATGCATTACTTATGTTTCAGACGTAAGTGTCAGTAATTTTTATATTTTCCTTTGAACTTCATCCAGAGCTGAAAGACAAAATGAGGTACTGGTGCACCTTGGGTTTGGGTTGGGTTTGGGTTTTTTTGGTTTGGTTTTTTTGTTGTTTTTTTTTCGTCAATAAGTTGTAAGCTAATTCACATATAAAATTGAAGCACCGTTAGTGTTTTAGTAGACTAAAGCTCTTCACACAAAGGAAAATGCTTCTCTCTTTTGACAAAGAGTGTGTGTAAGGAAGAAACCTATGTCATGTTGGTATAATACTCTGACAAGTTGTTGATTCCACAGCAAGGTTACTGAATAAATCTTGTGAGGTGCTGAGTGTCCTAAAAGGCAGCCAGAGAATTACTGCCCAGGGTTATACCATGGTTCGCACCTTTAAGGCCTCAGGGTGTGCATTGCTGAGTACTTCATACAACTGTTTGTATAATTAAGGGTTTAAGAACTAATATTGTAACTTTTCAGTTGTTTTCTGTGTAAATATCAGAAAAACAACATTGATCTTAAATCTGTATATGTGATGGAACAAAATGTTCATTAATCAACAGATTAAGGCTCTGCATTGCTCAAAGCATAATTAGGGGAGGGATTCTGTAATCATCAACAACCTGTAGGTTAGATTAACCAACCTATGGATGGTTACCAGGGTAAATCCTATCCATATGAATAGGTCCCTAATGCAATAAACATAACATTCTGGAGCTTCAGCTAATGTAAATGAGGTTGGTGGTTCTGTTGATTTACACCAGCTGAACAGTCACCCATATGTTCAGTAGTAAATATTTGTGAGATCAGCCCATAAATAATATTTTATTTGCAAGTGAACATGGATGCGACCATCCAGACTCTAAATGAAGCTTAACACATGAATGCTGAAAAGGTTTCTCCTGCAGAGGCAAATATGGAAATGTATTCTTGAGAACAAGTTGGTGTTCCTGTGAACTTCTCTGTCTTTTCCTTTCATGCTGTTACATCAGTGTATCTTCAACATGAAAAGAAACTTTTCCCCCTTTTCCTGTTTGACTTTCTACTAATCTAATGTTTGTGTCTGTTAGTATCACTTAGAATGAACGTGGTCTCCAAAGAACTGATACTGTGTTGTGATGGGAGGACTGACTTATTATCCGTGTCATCTGTCAGATGTTGTTAGAGGTCTTGTCTCTCTTTCCTCCATAACTGATACAGTCAGATGTGAAGCCAGTGAACAGGCATATACTCACAACAGCCTTGTGAAGTGGAAAATGTTCATCTGCAGACAGAGAAGTGAGGCAACAAAGTTTGCTGCACAGCTGTGCACGGGTGTTTGAGTGGGTCTCAAAAGGCAGTGCTCAGCCTTCTCCCACCACATTGGATCTACATCCAAACCATTTATTGATCTTGGCCTAAGTTTTTAGTACAGTATCTTTGGCCTCAGTGGATAGGTTATCAGAAAAGGTTATCAGGACTGAGCTTGTTTGGGCCTTTGCTCATTATCTTCAGGCACACAGAATCCTCCAGTTGCTTATCCCATGTAGCACCAAATCATGTGATTGTGGAGAAATTAACTGAAACTTAGGAACAGCAAATCAATCCTTAACTCTAGAATGTGGAATAGTTAAGTAAGCTGCTATTGAAGGAGGAAAATTATTATTTCCCTTTACTATTATGTCCTCAAATTTCCCCAACCTTTATGGTTGCTAAGGACACAATGATGAAAGTGAACGTTCAGCATGGTGTTACTGACATGGCAGAGTGTCAATCAAACCACAGTTCAGAGAGGAAGCACTTGTGTTTCTGATAGCTAAAATTATTGCAACAAGAGTTTGCATAGCAACTATTTCAATGCTTAATTTAAATATTTGCAGCACAGTAGTTTAGCTTTTACAAAGCTCTGCATTCGGTAAAAAATTGAAATAATTGCTGAAAAAAAAAATGAACAGTCAAGAAATCTGAGAAAAGAGAGGAAAGTGCCAGACGAGATGATTGTAGACATGTAGGGTATATCTTCAGGCAAGACAGGTTGGGGAAGCTGAAGATTCTGAAGCTCCCAACCTTATTTTCCACTATTAAGTTCTTTATAAAGACAACATCCAATGCATTTCTTAGGATTTAAATTGAGATTGGATACAAAACAGCAAGATGGCATATTGATCTTCACCTCCTTTGCTAAGGAACTTGTGATTCTTGTGCTCTGGTCTAAAATGCTTCTCATTCTCGAAAGTCATCTTTACCACATTTGCTCATTATCTAGGCTTTTGTATGTGTGAAAAAGAGGAGGAAAATACGTGAGCATAACATATATCTGTTCAAATCTGGCAGTATTACAATTCTTCCTGTCAAATGTAAACGGACTCCATGGTTTGTACAGTAATAGTGACTCCATTCTCATTTTGAATTTGGTTTATTTTGTTTTGCTTGGCATTTAAAGGACTTTAAATTGGGTGCAAATGATTTCTTGTCTTTAAACTAAATTGGCATAACATGTATTGTTTTAAAAAAGTAAATGCCAATGCATCTGGAGATACTAAAATACAAAAATGTTGATCTTCAATATAACATGAGATCAATGCTTCTTTTGTTTCTTCCCTCTCTTTACAATCATAATATTTTTTTACCCAAATTTCATATGTGTAGTTATTGAAAGAAAATTGAGCTTTTTCACCACATAGGACAATGATCATCAATGGTAAAATGCCTTCAAATAGTTTTGTGTCTCGGGTTGTTTTGTTTGGAAAGTAAATCTATTTTTTCTCCCATTTATATGATATCATGCAGGCAGATCTCAACTGGTGTGTTCTCTTATTTTATCTGCAAGTAGGATGTCTGCATTTTCCATCAGGATACAGTTACTACAGGAACAATTTTAAAAATATGTGGGGATGAATATGCAAATGAGATTGTGTTTGCATACTCTAAACTGCTAATAATTTGGAAAGCATGTAGGCATGCCTAATATATTAAGTAAATGCTTCCAGGAACCTGAGGCATTAAAATCAAGATACATACTTCTATAGCTGATAAAAAAAGTATTGTGCTTTTTCTACTAACTAATGTGGCTCCTGAGTACTACCTAAATGTCATAGACTGAAGCTGATTTCATTTTACATGATGCACTGAGCAGCCATCAGATGGTTATCTGTGCTGTAGTTAAAATTTGTAAGTGAACTATTTTCAAAGTGAAAATATCAAAGGATTTTTCACAGCCTTCAGAGGGATCTAAACTTCAAGCATTATTTTATTTTTGCTAGCCTTGAAGTGGATCCAGAATCTCAGTTGTTAACTTTGAAACTGGTTTCTATAGTTCAGAAATGTTTCAGAAACTTTACATGGTAATAAAAATGTCTTACAACCTCAAATATTAAATAAAACACTTTTTTTTTTTCTATTGGTCTGGAGCAAACACAAAAGCTTGTGCCATATGTTGAAAATGGTTTCTTCAATTTGAAGTATTATAGTATGCTATTTCTTGTAGCATTTAATTAAAATTATTGCACTCATTAGAATCAAAGAGGTTACAGACGGAAAAACTATTATATCACTGAGCACATCTGCCTGTTAAAACTGAAAAGTTATATAACAGCAAGGTGGTCCTTATTATTCTATACTGAGATTAAAAGAAAAAGTGAGCTGTAACAGTTTATATGTTAATTTATGAGATAAGATTGCTCTGCTTTGGTTACAAACTCTATCAAGGTTTGTTTGGTTGTTGTTTTGTTTTTCCTTTTTAACATTCTGCCAGGTCATAAAAATGTAGTTTAGTAAAAATAAAATTTAAAAAAAATATCATTATATGCATTGTACAAATGCTTGGCTTCAGATAGCATTTTAACAGATACCATCAGAGAACTCGGTTGCATACATCAAAGATAGTTCCAGGCTACAAAATCAGTATCAAAAATCACACTCTTTTGAAGTATGTGGATTTTTAGATCTTTGGCTCAGGTTAATGTCTCAACTAAACATTAAAATTAAGTAGAGATTTTTCATCAGGTAACCTACATATTTATTGCGTGATAAATGTTTTGTTATCAACTGAATATATTTTTAATAGAAATCTGTATAGTGTTAAATACAGCATAAGTAAAACATTAATATTGTGATATGATTTGTTTTGTGAAATATTTCTATAGATATGGAAATAACTCATGGCCAAATTATCCTCTTTAGGTTGAAGAAGTTTTTCTGGTGGTGATGATAACAGATCAGTTATTTCACATGTGGAACTGAAAAGAGACTGTGGACCTTTTGTGCTTTGCATTATAATTTAATTGCATTTATATACACTGTTTTGTATTACATAAATATTTTCTTTGAAGAAACATGCCTATATGCAGACAAAAAATACTTCTTACATTACACAGGTTCCAGTAAGTAACAGTCTACATATGGGTTCTTGCTTTGCTCTGAAGATAGCTGGTTCATCCCTAAGGACTTATAAAATACATGGTATATTCCCTTTATCCATGAAGTTCCTTTCCATGTCTTGTCTCCCACCTGCCCAGAGCTACTTTGTGTCACTATGCCTTGAGGTGTCCGTTGAGGTCCCAGGGTGGATAAACAGCACTCAGCTTGGGATTCCCCATTTGCTGAAGTGTTTTTTTCCCCAGCCTGGTCCTTTGTGTTCCCCAGCACCTCCTGTGTTCTGCTGCTGGTAATTTGAGGACAGGTCTGGGACCATGAGGAGTGTTTGTATGTTGTGTGCACTTCCAGAGCCATGAGTTTACTAACCCTGCTGTGTTGCTTAGGTCACAGGGAAATAATGATTTAATACATAAACACTTCTCATTTTAGGTATAAGAAAATATTATTTGGCTGGAAGAAGAGTATGCATATTTATTTGTGTAGAGCTGTGGTGTTTGTTTTGTGAGGGGTCCAAAATAACCCTGCATGAGGTAAAGTCTCCTGGAGACCATTTCACGTACAGTGAGGTGGTGTTTGATCTTGCTTTGCTATTGTGAAATTTACCTATGTCACACTGGAGAGACTTGAGCAAGGGAGAGATTACATGTAGTGTTTGAGGAAAAGAAAAGGTAATACATTTTGCAAATAACACCTCTCTGTGGGGGGGTTTAAGTGCATCCTACGTATTGGTTAAATAATACCAACAAAAAGTAACTTTTCTTCTCTTTGTGGGCAAAGTTGAAGTGAACCGAGCAGACTGGAAGAAAAATACAGGGACGGAATAAACATTTTCTATGAAATTAAACCAAACACAATTGAAGCTTCTGGGAAAATTACCAGTTGAAATATAATAAACTGTCCTGAAGTCTTTATATTCCCACAGGAAGGAATTGTTCTGTTACAGGAATTCAGTATTATTAAGTGGAATTCACCCGACAGGGCAGGAAATCCCCTATAGGACAAGCAGAAGTTTAAAGCTCAAGGCTGTGTATTGAACTTCCACTATGGTGCTTTTCTGTTAAAGAGAGATTATTAAAGTAAGGGAAAGATCAGGCCACAGCACTTCTCTCATTATCCAGGTTGCTATGCATCCCGTTTTGCCCCTCATTAGTGGACTTATCACTTGATTAGCTGCTGTGGAATTGGAAACATTTCCTTCTTAGTGAACAAAATGAAAAAAAGAGAGTAAAAAAAAAAAGTCCCTACTGACAAAGTGTTCTAGGAGCGATTAAGAAGTATAGTGAGATGATTTTCTGTGAAAATAGTCAGGTGCAAAGCCAGTGCTGGTATAACACATGAAGAGGACAAAAGTGTGCTTGTTGGTGCTTCCTTCCCCCTTGTTGCACTGGTAGCGGCTAGGACACATGTACACGCCTGTGCATGTATGTGACATACTTGTTGCCACATGAAATGGCATTGATCCTGGCAGAAGAAGCTGTTGGAGACAGAAATGACAGGGTAAAAATGTCCCAGTGGAAGCAAGGGGCTCTGTGACAGGAAGCAGCAAAGGCCAGAGAAAACATCTGTTACAAACAGCAATGCAGGGGATGGAGAAAATAGTGTGGGAGGCAGAAGCACATATGCTTTGCTGCCAAGCACACTGAAAAGAAGCTAACATGTCAGACTTCACCCCCCGCCCTTCACTAGGAAAGAAAAAACAATGCAATCTGCCACAGCTGCAGAAACTATACGTAGAAAGAAAACAGGTATAGAAATGGTGCTCCAAATAGCTGACGTGTGAAAGCCTAAGACAGATACCTGCAAAGGAAGGAAGGGTAGAGTCAGTAAGACACAAATTAAGCCCATGTCTGTAGAAGGACTTAGGAAGGTTAAGGCAAATCAACTGAAATTGATTCCGCCATGTGGATTATCTCATTCTGGAGTAAAGCAGCCATAAAGCTTAGCTGCATTGCACTCAAGGGTGGAAAAACTGCTTCTTACACTCTCTGACTTCAGACTTTCAGCTAAGCTGCCTTTCCTGATTGTCCTGTAGGCAGGAATTACAATGTGAATATAACTTTCATGTCACTCCTGGAGGAAGTGTCACCAGGTAGCAATGTGACAGGCATATAGGGTATGCAAATTGCCCAATTAGACGTAGCCTGCTATTGAAGATACAGTTGCAACAGCAACAAAATGCAGCACAAGCCATCAAGCAGCGTAAGAATGCCAATTCAAAATCTGTCCTAGAAATACACATATAATATCCTTGACTTTGATTTATTTATTGTGACACTGGAATTCGTCAGGATCCCAAGAAACATGCAGTTCTGAAACATGAAGTACCTTCTCTAATAAGGTGTGATGGATTGCGATGTAGTTAAGAAAAGTATCTTTATTTCTTAACCTCAGTCACACTGAACATACAGGGATTAGTTATAGATTTTCACCCTGAACTGCAGCTCAGGTCAGTGTCAGTTTAGTGGAGATTTACACTGTTCATTGTCTGCTTTTTCAACAGTTTGGCTTTGATTTGAAGATGATATATAATTATGAGAGTGTAACTGAAAATTAAATAACAACTGCAAGTGCAGCAGGTTACAAGCCCTCTTTCTCCCCCACATTTCCTTCTAATATCAGAGGGAAATGACAGCACTCGGCAATTTTCCGAAAGTGTGGAGCATCATTCAGTTTCAGACTGAATAACTTTCTTTTATTCTGGCTAGCAAGTTGCAGCTAGATGTATCTCCTGTGCTCTGACCATTAGGAGGAGTGTGTAAATGTGTTTCTTCTCTGCCCTTTGAAGAATCTCACCTACCCACTATAGTGGGAGAAGTAAATTTTCCTTATGTTTAACATTGTGGTGCCTGGCAACTTTCTGGAAGTGAATTGAGCATTGCAGCAAAAACGCGATATGTGGGGATCTCCTTGTCTGTGTTCCCTTATCACCAATACCTCTTTAAGAAACAAACACTTCTGTATCACCCCATACTCATATGTTTTCAGGGATGAGATTAATATCAGGGACAAGATTCATTCTGGTGTTCCTTTTAGCATTCAGAAATCTAAGTGAGGCCTCTCCCACAGATCAGTCAGCTTGGGGCAGATCTGCAGGGCTTGTTGTGCCTACCTTGCTGCACAGAAGGAGCTGTGATACTCATCCTAAAATCACAGAATATCAGGGTTTGGAAGGGACCTCAAGAGATCATCTAGTCCTAATCACCCAGCAGATGCAGCAAGTTGATTCTTTCCTGGCACAGGCATGTAGGATACCTGTTTTCTGAATCTCCTTTTCTCTAGAGAATAGTAATGAAACTTTTTGTTGCTCATTCTTTTTCTATTTTAAACTATAAATTTTAAATTAGTAATAAGTTGGGAAGAAGTTTGTGGTGTGTGAATGTGGAGTATTTATACCAGAGCGCTTCAAGACCAAGCAGCTATTATTACATGATTGCCTGAGATTTTGGGGGACTATTTGATGATCTGTGTGACCTCTTCTAATCTTATTATAATCATTGTTGCTTTCTGCTTTTCCATGCTTTCTGATGGTTGCTATGGAGACATCATACTCTCCCTTCATTCTTAAGTGGGAGAGTGAGCCAAGGCACTGTCTCCAGTTTCCTCCTCTTTCTCACCTTTCTCCCTCTCTCACACTTTCTGGTTGTCACTGGGAATCATGTCAGCTCTTTTTCTTTGTCTCCCAAAGAAGCATTGATGCCCTCTTAGCACCAGTATGTTCATTCAGCATTTTTCAGTGTTCCCTGGGGAGCAGTGTGGCAGCACAGGCTGCTTCCAGTGCAAGTGAGATTTGGCTGAAGCCAGGCTGGCCCTGCTCAGACTTGAAGATTAGCCAGAAACTGTACTGCACCTTGAAGAGGCAGTTTGGACACCAGGAATCTAGTTGGGATGTGCTCCCATGGAACATCCCTTGCTGGTGGTTCAGCAGCATGTCATAGCCATAATAAGGGACTCTCGAGCAGAGCACCATTACTATGTTTACAGTCAATTCAGAATTAGAAAATCAGATGCTTTTAAACACTGCAGATTAAGCACGAGTTGTTTCCAGGAGATGTGTATGGAGTGCATTTAAATTTCTTTTTTATTGTCTATTTCATAAATTATATTCCTTTACAGGATAAATTGAGTGGATTAGGTATGGAATCATCTGTAATTAGCTGTGTGCTAGCTGCTTAGGAGGGCACATACAGCTTGTGTTATTAAACAGCATCATGTCAGATTTAATGGATGTCATTACAGAAGTACCTCAGGGATCTATCCTTGGACCATTGTTATTTATGATCTCTATAAATGAACTGACAAGTCAGTGCACTGAGTGCAATGTTCATTTTTATTCTGATGACACAATCATGTCCTGAGCTCCTAGCTGCTAACTGAACTTGAAATTGCCCTGTACATGTTTTTGAGAGTTCAGCAATGGTTAATTCTTAATGAATTTAATGTAAGCAATGCTAAGGCAGACATTGTGACTAAAGTGTCACTATGCCTGATTGAGGCTACTGTTAATGTTACACTGATCTAAAACTTTGACTGCAAGGAGAAAAATATATAAAATTTACTAAACCCCTGCTCCAATGAGAATTGACAGGGTTTTGCTTTTTCACATAATATTCTTTTATTAGCAAACGTAGGGCTTTTTCATGATGTCTGTTATATTTTATTGACTGTATAGGCAAAGTATGGCTAAACATGAATGTGCAGAAGAATTTACAGAAATTCACAGAAATTCAAAAATTCATAGAAATGTTTCTATTTGTATTGTACCATTTATTTTGTGTTTTGAGATTTTTTGTGTATTTTTTCTTCTCCCATTTTTACCAGAAAGAAAAGCAACGTGTTCCCTTTTCAGATGTCTTTGTGAATCTCTCCATGCTAGAAATCTGCATGGTTGCAAAAACACATGGAGGGTGACACAGAGGTGATTGGAGGCAACCAACATGGCTTCACCAGGGGCAAATCATGCCTGACCAATTTGGTGGCCTTCTATGATGGAGTAACATCATCGGTGGACAAAGGAAGGGCAACTGACGTCATCTTCCTGGACTTGTACAAGGCATTTGACACTGTCCCGCATGACATCCTGGTCTCCAAACTGGAAAAGAATGGGTTTGATGGATGAACCACTCACTGGATAAGGAGCTGGTTGAATGGTCGAACTCAAAGAGTTGCAGTCAATGGCTCATTGTCCAAGTGGAAACCAGTGACGAGTGGTGTTCCCCAAGGATCAGTACTGGGACCAGTGCTATTTAACATCTTCGTAGGAGATATGGACAGTGGGATCGAGTGCACCCTCAGCAAGTTTGCAGATGACACCAAGCTGTGTGGTGCAGTTGATACACCTGAAGGAAGGGATGCCATCCAGAGGGACCTTGACAGGCTTGAGAGGTGGGCCCAAGCCAACCTCATGAAGTTCAACAAGGCCAAGTGCAAGGTCCTGCACCTGGGTGGAAGCAATCCCAAGCACAGACACAGGCTGGGTGGAGAGTGGCTTGAGTGCAGCTCTGAAGAGAAAGACTTGGGGGTGTCAGTTGATGACAAACTCAACATGAGCCAGCAGTGTGCACTCGCAGCCAAGAAGGCACCAACCAAATCCTGGGTTGCATCAAGAGGAGTGTGACCAGCAGGTCAAGAGAGGTGATTTTACCCCTCTACTCGGCACTGGTGAGACCCCACCTGGAGTATTGCGTCCAGTTCTGGAGCCCTCAACACAGGAAGGACATTGAGCTATTGGAGAGGGTCCAGAGAAGGGCCACGAAGATGATCAAAGGAAAGGGTTGGAGCAACTGCCCTATGAGGACAGGCTGAAGGAGTTGGGGTTGTTCAGCCTGGAGAAGGCTCAGAGGGGACCTCATAGTAACTTATTGGTACCTGAGGGGGTCCTACAGAAAGGCAGGGGAAGGAATTTTTAACATAATATCGGATGGGAGGACTAGAAACAATGGATATAAATTGGAGGGGGATAGATTTAGACTTGACATAAGAAAGAAATTCTTTACAGTGAGGGTGGTGAAATACTGGAACAGGTTGCCCAGGGAGGTTGTGGATGCCCCCTCTCTGGAGGTGTTCAAGACTAGGCTGGACAGGGCACTGGGCAGCCTGGTCTAGTGGGAGGTGTCCCTGCCCATGGCAGGGGGGTTGGAACTCGATGATCTTTAAGGTCCCTTCCAACCCAAACTATTCTATGATTCTATGATTCTATGCTAGAAATCTGCCTTTGATAGTGCAAACAATTTTTTATTCAGTGACAGTGATATTACTCATATGGATCATATGCTGATATACCAACTCTTGGGGAAAAAACCTGGAGGTTAGGCCCAGAATTCTACCCTTGGGTTTGGATTAAGATTACCCTTGGGGGAAGGAGGCAAGTTCTAACAAGTCTTTATTTCCGCCTATAAATTGAACTACAAGGCACCAGAGACAAAATGAGGAAGCTGAGCTAATGCTGCTGCTCTGGAAAATTGTGTTAGTGGCTCTGATAAAATTGAGGGTCTGACATGGCAAATGGAATTTAGTGTACAATGAAAATGACTGAGGAGACCAGGTCAGAAGGTGATTCATTCAATTGAAAGTAATCATCAGAGTATCATCATAAGTTTCTTGTCTATAAGCAAATGAAAAATGACTGGTGTTTCTTTTATTGGCTCTGCTCTGCCTGATTGTCTGTTAGTGGGTCACTGTACAGAGCTCAGGGCTGGTGGAAAGGTAGACAGAAAAGGACTTGCCTCCTTCCTGAGACATCTCTCTTTAGTACATCTTCCACACCAGGGTGCTCTGGAGTGCAGGACACAGCTGGCCATGTGTTTCCCCTTGGGTCCTCTGTAAAACTCCTCTTCCACACATATACCCCTCCCTGAGCACCTCAAGGAAGTTGAAAAGCTCTATTTACTGGTCCCCTCCTACTAGGATAATTTCCTTGCCTTTAGCTTTTGCTGGTCTCAGAAACCTGGTATGTCTGTTTGTTTTCATTTTCACTGAATTTCAGCACTTCAGCTGCCAAGTGAAAAATGAAGCTGCTAAACTGACTGGAAGTACCTGTACTGTGATGAAGCCAGGGTTTAATTAGCAAGTTCCTATGCAGACAAAAATACTCTCAACATTTAGGTATAGTCTTGTGCTCTGGTTTAGGGTGAAGCAGAAACAAATTTCTGTTTGATGGGGGAGGCTCTGGTTTATCTTTGTTGCTGTGGCTGCCGAGTTGAGCTGATTAGGTGCTTACCCAGTGGAAGGGTTACACCTGTGGACAGGTCAGGTGACCCAAACTGACCAATCGGATGTCCCATCCCATCTTCCATGCTCAGTATTAAAGCTGATGGATCATAAGAATCTGGAAGGTTCCTCTCCCATTGATTATTTTCCAAGTGCTCTTAATTGAGGGCCCTTCTTCAGTGCTTTTACTGTCTCCTAGGGCTGTTCTTCAATCAACTGCTTCTTCAGTGGCTTTCAATTCTTTAGTGGCTGATGTCTAAGGACCTTGTTGTCTCATCTGCCATGTGAACCAGGTCAGTGTGTTCTATTTCCCATTTGCCACTATGCTCAGTCTGGAATTTTCTCAGTGCCTGCCAATGATGTCCTTCTAGAAATTTGGTATGGCTTTGTGTGTACTTATTTATATTGTATGTATTTCATTATATCCTTTTAAAATGTTAGCATTAATTTTTCATTGGAGTACTTTAGGTTTTTTCATAGGTGTAAATTTGACTTGGTATCAACATAAAGTTGGCTTTTTAAGCTATCAGTCCAGACAACAGGTAACTTTGCTGACAGGAGATTTTCTGTTCAGTTAATGATATGTATCATATTCCTTTGTTGCTTGTAATGCATCATTGTACTCTTTTACAAAAAATCAAAAGGGATGCATTTAAAGGATGTAATTTAATTCTTTTTAAACTACGAAAGGATTTTTGAAGCTCTTTAGATGTTAGGCCTTTCTCATGAGCTGCTCTTCCAATGCCTACAGGAAAGATAGGTAATGGAATAGATTGCTTTCTTCTGAGATGACGACAGTAGGCTTTTCCTTATGCTTAATCAGTAAATACTATAATATCTTCCAAACGTGGCTCATATGGTTATTTAAAGCAGAATGATTGTTGCTTTACGGTGGTTATTGTAGACATACATTTTGTTCTTATGAGTTTTTATATAGCCCTATTACTTACATGCTTATCTTAAGGATATTGTTATAATTTGTTTTATGTGTTAAGTATTATAGAGGCAGTTGCAAGTATTGCTATAGTTAAGGGTCTTATAAGTGTCATATCTGACAAACAATTGCTTGTTGCCAGTAGCCCAATTGAACAGTTATACCCAGGGATACAAATAACCTTTCCAGACAGTTTATGCACATTTTCTTCAAGCAGAGAAACCCATCTAAAGTGCATTATGTAGAAAATTTGCAGTTTTCTACAATCATATGCTTGTATGCTTGCAAATTTGTGGGCTCCTAGATAAAAGGGGGTTCCATATCAGGATGGTCATAGACGTATTTTTCTCACTTGCTTTTCCTTGCCTTTTATGAGATATCTCTGTCATTTGATCCCTTTTTGTTCAAGTCCCATGGAAGGGACGTGAGAGTCTATGCATACTTTATTTTATTTGTCTCATTCTAAAAGCAAAGTGATACATTTCCTTTGAGAGGGCCACTCAGAAGCAGTGGTGACAACTTGCTTTTCTAGACTAACTCCTATAGGGGCATTAATGCCACGAAGTTCTGTGACAGGAATGCATTCCTTATCCTGGACATTGATGACATATGTGCTTTGTCAAGTACTGTCATCAGACCCACCAGGGTCTCATATGGCAATGACTTCTTAATTTGTGCTTATGTCTCTGGGAGTGACAAAGTAAATTTCTCTTTCCTTAGCCACTTCAAATTCTGTGAAGCAGACTTGAAGGGATTTGTTGCTTGTACTGACTGGCTGGGCATCTGTTTCTGGAGGGATTGTTGCTGATGGGCATATATTTGTAAAAATATTAGATCTTGAGTCTCCATACAAAAATAAAGGGGTTATTTACTGAAACACATTTGGGCAGCAGATGAAAGTTCTGTTTTTAAGGGACTATTTCAGTGATCACCTCATCACTGATACTCCAATATTGAAGATTTTTTTTCTCACTATATCAGTAATTCAGCCTATGTGTCACAGGCCCAGTTTCAACAATAAAGGGCATCCACTAAGAAGGGGTGTTCTTAGGAGAAATGGTTCAAATTCCCATGGGCAAGTAGACACTAAATCATTGTCCAATGGTAATGTTCTGTTCACCAAAATGACTTGCTAAAGGCACGAAGAGGAACAGTGATAGTTCCACCTGTGGGGTTATATTTTGGAGGCTATCTGAGGTAGCATACACTTACTAAAACAGGGGAGAGATACCATAAATAGAAAATTGCCCTGGATGATTTCAATAAGAGACAGCCAGATAGGTATGCCTGGTCTTCAATTGTGGAGAATTAAACACCAAAATTCAGGCTTTCCAGACTTATTCTCCTAGTGGTATGAGGTTTGAGGATTACAGTTTAGTTCTAAGAAACTGTCATGTGCAGGAACAGGCAGTTTTGCATTCATACCCTACCTAAGTCCTCGGGGACACAGTGCTGAGATGTTAGGCACTAAGCACCATGCAGCATGTGGTCCCTTTGGCTATTAGTTTCAGTGTTACCAAAAACATCTGTGTGTGAATCACTAAAAGAGAATTCAGTTGAATTATAATTATCACGGCCATTCATACCCTAAATTAGTTATCTTTCTATTCCAGGGAGGGTTAACAAGCCAATGGACTGAATGGTAACTGGCAGTAAGTGACTTACCCGGATGAATGATAATTGCTGACAACATTGTGGTGTCTGCAGACAGAAAGACAGGGAGCTGTCATCATTTTTTGTAGGAAAGAAGCCTTAATAGTGATAGTAGCAGGTAGACTTGTTAATAGGAAAGGGCAGAGCATAACAGACCCATTAAAATACATTTGGCCTTGGGACAAAACATAGATTCCACTTACTTTTTAAAGTTACAAGACAAATAAATGTTGCAAAAATTTGTTAGAAATGTTATTGATTTTCTCTGAAATCCTACCTGAGCCACATAAAAAACCAAATTTTCTATGTAAGTATAGGAACTAAGGGGATGATATTCCAAGTGATGTTTGTGGTATGTATTAAGCAGCACTCGGTTCAAATTTATCATAAAAGCTAAAGACTATGTGTTGGAGTACTCAGATTATTTGGGTGGTTTGTAACATTTTTACATTTCTCTGGTGAAAATACTTGTCAAAGATGGCTCTTCTTTGGAAGAGCTGTGCTACTGCAAAGTTGAATGTCTAAGCTTTAGGAAGCCATAAATCTAATTCCTGATACTATGTAAAACAGCTGTCACCCAGATGACATGGATGCCACTACATGTTCTCCAGCAATGATTGATGTGACACACTCCATATGTTAAAAGGAGGCTGAGGAAAATTTTTTTTCCCCCACATGGAAAAAATATGCAACTGTGGTACACAAACACTTTTTGCAGAGTTTCTCTGTTTCCTCAGCAGTAATAATGAATCTAAAAATAAGACTTGGATCTGGAACAGGAAAGCCTACCACTGCCCTAGTTTTCAGTACAAAAGAAACGTAGACATTTAAGGGTGTCGAGGGAAAGTGGATTTTTATTTATAGTGACCATACTTATTATTATTCAGTACAATTATCTGGGGAGAGAATATGGAAGAGTGCTTAAGGTGATGCTTTCCAAGTAAATAACAAAAATACTCTAAACTTACACAAAGACTGGCAGAGCATTCATCAGTGCTTACTTAGGGAAACAGCTCTCAGTAGTTTAGCCACATGGGTTTGTGACTGCACCTTAAGAGATCCTCATAATTAAAGAAAAGGAAAATAATTACAATTGTTAGCTATGAATATTTTATCATTACTAGAAGAAATAATACAACACAAGATAGATAAAACATTATGCAGTTAAGAGATCAAGGATGATACCTTCAGTTACAGTGTCTTCTACATTATTTTATTTGCTTTTTTATTCAGACTTTCAAAAGAGAAAACAGTGAACTGGTTCACTGTTTCTAGACAAGCATGGAGATTGCTATGGTTTTTGTATGAACTTTCTAAATCTTATATATAGGCAAGCAAATGTTATTTAAGGGCTGATGGATGGTAGGCTACTATTTTGTATGCCAGCAGTCTGTGAGATATCCATTTATAGCTGGACAGAGATGTATGTTAAGAGTTGAAAAATATTGAGACATTTATTGAAATACACAGTGATGTTACACTCATTAATTAATCTACCTGTGGACTAAAGTGATCTGATTAAAATTCATTTCCATTCCATATATTTAATACAGGCATCCTAGAACTCATGCAGTAGTGCTATAGTGTGGCAAATATTTTCAATCCAATTCATAAGAAGTGTTTCATTTTCAGTGTATTTCAGAGTAAGCGGAGGCTTTTCTTCAAGCAATAAAATGTTCTGGAAACATTTTTCAGTTATAAGCATTCTGCAGTGTATTGAAGAAGGCAGATTATTTCTAATGAGTTTTAAAAACTCTTTGTTATAAGCTTAAAACTTAAGGTTTGCAAGAACAGGAGCATTACTTATTTAAAACCCTGGTAAAAAATTGATTGACAGTTACCTCTACTTTAAACCTTTGTGCCATTTTACATACTTGTGATTTCTTCTACAGCATAAATGTTTTAAAGAATTTGTTTTCTGTAAATAGAGATCATGATCACAACAGCTGCTACCTTGTAGAGAGAGATAATGTCTTGGTCTCTTAGAAGTTATTGTTGTTGATAGTTTGCCTGCAGCCAAAGTTTTCTCCTGTTTCACAATTCATAACACACTCATAATCTGGAGCAAAAACCTACTGTCAAGTAGTCTACAGAGTGCATGAATCTCTTCAGCATGTGTACACACATTCTCTCAAAGGAAGAAGTAAAATTTCAAGTGGTAAGAAAGCTGTTTACTGGATTCAGTCTAAGTACAGTTGGTGGCCATGAACCCCAAACTTATTGCTAGGTTTATTTAATACTTTTGGTGTTAGTAATTTTTTAACAAACACTCAAGCACTGGAAATTTCCAGGAATTTCCTTACCTTTGTTTCATTAAATTAGTAATCCCTTTGAAGACAATAGATCTTATACATTTATTTGTAAATGATTTTAGCATAAGCCACAATTCTAATGACCTAAGATCAGAATAGGAATACCTTCTGCATCAATATTGACGCTACTTCTGTGCAAAGAAACTTGTGTAATAACATGAGCAAAATTGCTTTCACCCAGGAATATCCCTGAAAAATATCAAATATGCAAAACTGAGCAGGTACCATTTATAGCAAGAGGTCAAGTGATTTGGTGTGAGAATAATTGTTAGACCATAGTTCTGAGTTATCCTTGTCCTCTTACATTTCTTTTTAGAAATAGTACTACACTTCTATTCCTTTCTGACTATGCTCATTTACATCAGCTTCAGTATCTTTCACTCCATTCCTAACTTATTTTACAGCTTGTGCATTTCTCACAGCCGGATAACAAGTAGGAATCCCATTGCACAACAGACAGCCCTTGCTGATGAACACTAATTCTATGCATGGATCATGCAGCGAAGCATAGGAGAAGAAAATTTCACTAACATTCTAGTTTATCAAATAACCAGCATACACATAAATGGAACAGATTTTCAGGTGGATTCAGATCCTATTTTAAGACTGCCAGAGAGGAGGAATGATTTTCAAAGGGGTCCAGTCCTATTGCATTTCCCTTGGGAATTATAACACGTATAGATACATCTTGAAAATAGTTCATTTTCCAATAAACTCACAAAATATGCAGAGAAATGTGACTGTGCCCTGCTACATCAGCTAAGATGACAAACTTACCTGAGTCACAGGGAAGCAAGATCCTGTGGGAAGAAAACATAGGACAGAACAGCCATTTGCCTTCAGCCATCGGTAGAATGATAATTGAATCTAGAGGAAGGATAAGACTACCCCAGCCAAAGTTTTCGAACAGGTTTTATCAATAGAGTTTTGCTAGACTCTTACACTGGGCTTTGAGTGGGCAGTTCTCCCATACTCTGGTGTTTGGGTTTTTTGGTTTCTTTTTAATAAACCTGTAAGAGCTGTGATTTAGTGAGTTGTTCTCCTTGTGAGAATTCTGTGACCTAAGCAACAGGGACCAGAGTCTGTTTAAATGTCCAATAGAATTTTACCATTGAAATTGGCCTGGAGGGAGATTTCCCAGACTCAAGTTCATGCTTTGTTCCAGCATGCACACCGAGCTTTGAGAGGTAGAGGGTTGGTTCTCTCCATTCTTAAAGACAGTATTTTGAAAGTATAGTTCTCGAATATCCTCAGAAGTTCTTTTAAAAATACAGTTTTTACCATAGCTAAACATAATTCTTAACATAGTTAACAATTCTTTCAAGTATGGTGTTTTTTTATAGTTCTTAGATTACTTAGCAAAGTTCTCTGCAGTCTAATTGTCAACATGCATCAGAATATACAAAGAAAAATCTGATTCCAGAGTTTGACAACTTCGGAAATGCTTGCACTAGCATGTCACAGCAATGCTTTTAGGCTGTAAACCAGAAATTGTTTTGATCACTATGTAAAGCTTCTTGGTATCACTGCATATCCTATGCAATTGATGTAAAGAGGTATTGTTTTCCAAATGGTTACAAAAATAACCAAGGAAAGAGTACAATTATTTGTTTGTGTTGGAAACTATCTTAATCCTTATAAAGATCTGTTTGATAAAATGGAATGTCTAGGAAAATCATTGCTTGCTCTAGTTGCCAGATGTATTGTCATCAGTATGACTGAGTTTAGCCATATCTAAGCATGGTTTATTCATCAAAATAGCTCAAATGGGACATACATCATTTTAATTAACCACTATAGTCCTAAATACAATTCACAGAATCATAGAATAGTGTGGGTTGGAAGGGACATTAAAGATCATCCAGTTCCAGCCCCTCTGCCATAGGCAGGGACACTAGCTATGGAAATCACAGCATATTACATCAAGGTCATGTAACACCAGCAATGATGGTAAAGTCTCATACTATTGCCCTAGAGGTCCAAAAATGCTCAAAAATTACCAGAAAAGAAGTATATGAAAGGTGTAGAAGATAACTGGCAATGTTGTGTGTCTTGCCTTTACGTAAGAACTACTTAAAATCTTGATCTGGAAGAACTGAGACTAATTTTTGGACTAGAGAAGTTCAATTCTGCATCATGTAAAACAAAGCATTCTGTAACCAGATGTCAATGTTTTAAATAACTATGATGCTGTCAAAAATAGGCTGAAAATCTGGTCTCTTTGATTTTAACAAGGCTTTACATTTTCCTTTTGATGTTCTGGCCTCCTTTAATGGGAGTCTGGGAGAGGTTACTAATCTACAATGAAATGGTGGTTTCATTTTCTGTGACTACTAAGGGCAGAAAATGCATCCGACAGCTGTTTGCCTAGGGCAGGATGTGGTCAGTGCAGGCTGGGTGGGAGCATCAGAAAAAATCTCCTGCCTGTCATGTCAAGGAAAGGTGCTGCTGTGGGGAGAACCTGGTGTGGGACAGAGGTTACTGGTGTCTTTGTTTCCCAGCAGTTTCACAGTTGCTGCTCAGCAGCAGGAATTTCTGATCTGCCTTGCTGACTCCTCTTCTAGCTTCCAGGATTGACGTAATTGTGCCGTGCTAATGGTCTTGACTTAAGTGAAAAAGATTAAACCACATTTGACTTTAGTTTGTTGAACTGACATGTGCTTTTTTTCCTTCTGGTATGACAAATTACTGAAAGAGCAAACCAAATAAAATGTGATGTACAGTTAGGCTGCTGTTGTGTGAACATGGAATTAAAAGCAAAATAATTTAAGAATTGCACAGTACTTTAATTAGAAAAAAAAATAGTTTTTCAGAATCCCCTATGCTCTCTGTTCAAACTCCCATCCAGATTTGGTTTTTCTAGGGACCTGGTGCTGTGAGACAGCTTAGCAGTGATACGTAGGTCAGATCAAAAACATCAGTTGTTTCTTAGTACTTCAGAAGTTCGTAGCACAGTGTATGTGCAAATGCAGATTTACACTAAACCAGGAAATCCGCTCTGGACTGTGAGCTCTTGTCCTAGGCGTCTGTTTTAGAAGTCCTTTTAGAGGCCACAGAGCACATATATTTGATTGTATTTGGTGGCAGCTGAATGTAACAGCACTGGGATTTTTTCTGTTTTGGCTGATTATGGAGACGTGAAAGGTTTGTAGGGAGAAAGAAAAGGAATACTTCTGAAGAGCTTAAGTGGTATCAAATTATTGAATATTGTAGGTTTGTAGAGACCTAATATGTAAAGATACCATTTTTCTCAAGCCACTATTCTAGCTTCAACAAACTTTTTGATAGTACTGTGAAGAAAAGGACTAAGGCAGCAAGGGAACAGTTAATGCATTGTTCTACTTTGGCATTTGATAAAACAAGACCACTCAATGGTTGAGATCAATTTGGGTTTCACTCATTCCACGTTGCTGCTTTTAAGCTTGTGACTACAAGTGTGTGATGAAGATCTGGTAGTGATACAAAGATTGTGCAAAATATTTCCTAAAAAAAACCATGAAGCCCTCTGGTCTACTCAAACGGCTACAGTTTTTTTTAAAAAAAATATTAAAAAAAAATATTTTAAGGGTAAAACACAATCAGGGTAATAACTTGGTCTAGAGTCTGAGAGGACTGTTTTCTGTCAGTGTTATGACTGTCATAATTATCTAAATCTCTTACTAAACCAAGAAAAATATATGTATTTTAAAAAACATCATTGATCTCTTTAGTGCCAAGGAAGATTCACATTGATAGCAATTCCTGTATCTGTGTATACAGCCATACCCAAATTCTTTTTCAGAGAGTTGTATTGTGTTGATATGTTGTATAAATATCAGTGTTATTCCAGCTGCTGCAAGAGATGGCCTCCAAAAGATTTAATGATTATTTTTCTGAAGAATTAAAAATTATAGCAAAATCCAAATGGTCAGTTCTGGTTTTGCTCTTATGAAATGACCATGGATAATTCCCAGACATCAAAATGCATTACCTTTTATAGACAGCAGTGCTGTTACTGTTACCAAAACTTAGGCTTAAGAACCTCATGCTGACTGTGACGGAGTCAGAGGAAGTACTAAACAAATGAGGAAAGTGGAGAGGGCATTAAAAAAAAAAATCTAATGGGTGTAAGTGGCAAACCAGTCTTTAATCTTTACTGAAAGCATAAACTATAAAAGCCATTATGCAAAAAAGTGCTATCAGGCTCTTGGCTGATTGGCCACCTTGTGACATGGAGTTCTTGTTTGTGCTTGCACATGAGGCTGGAGTACACACAAGAACTTTATGCTGAAATGCTCTCCATTTCTTTCAGCTCAATGAATGATCAGCCATGTGGGCTTCTCTCTACATAGTCAGCTGTGACCAGATTTCACCCTGAATCTATTCAGTTGGCAGAAATCTGGTAACACTTTAAATTGTCATAATCAGTTAGAAATAGTTTTCTGGTTTCAACACTTATTCCTCATACTGTATTGGGTAATTATGATTGGTCAGGAAGTCTCCAAATTTTTTATCTTCCTTGGCTGACTAAGTGGGAATCATTTACCTTGTGCAAATATAAATGCATTGACATACTTCAGCACATTTTAAAAGCCTTTTTCTGATCCTAATACCTCTGGCTACACATTTGGAATTTACTTTAGTAAACATTCATGGCTGCAAAACCCAAATGAAATAGTTTTTTCGGAGAGCAAATACACAAATGACATTAATGTGGCTTAAGTAAATTCATTTATAAATACAAGCAAATATTCATGGGAAATTTAGCACCATTAGCAGTCTCCTGGGCTTGTCAGTCTCAGATGGGGGTCAAGGACAGGAGGATATAATGGTGTCAAAGAAAAACAGATGCAGGCAGATAACTGCTGTGTGATTTAGAGATATAATTCACCTGAAGTAAGAAATGGGATACAAAATGCAGCCCCACTCTCTTAAATAGAAGGCACTCAAGCTTGTTTTGTAGCAGGTTGCAATTTTCTTAAATAGTCTGTTCTACGTGTTCTTTTCTAGCCAAAATATATTATATGTTTTTGTACTTTTTGAAGTGAGTACTGTAGAGTGGTGTGATTACAGCTTTTAGCAGCCTCTTTTTGCCTGCCTGGGTGTCCTTTGGTAATTGAAAACTTGTTTATTGGCATCATTTGTTGGACTTTATTTAATCACTACTTCTCCTCTAGGAGTTGCTTTATGCTTCTGAGGCCTGATTCTTTGCATAGGCTTTGTCTGTTTTCTGGAGTTGGGCAGGCTGTGTTTCGTGCCAGTGGTTTTGTAATTTAGACACAGTGAGTAGTCACCAGCTATCTTGTCACAGGGTGCAGGGGGGATCTGCTCATCTGGGGCTCTGCAGTGTTGGCCTCACTGCTGGAGGTTCTGGTAAGTACCTGAGCAGGGAGAGATGCTTCTCCCTTGCACTGTGGTGGATGGCTGCCAGCTGCAGCTGCCACCGTCTCTGTGAAGGCCACCCTCATTTCACTGAGTACAGCAGTAGGCAGTCTGGCTGCATTTTTATTTGGG
This sequence comes from Turnix velox, assembly GCA_013400935.1. Taxonomy (NCBI): domain Eukaryota; kingdom Metazoa; phylum Chordata; class Aves; order Charadriiformes; family Turnicidae; genus Turnix; species Turnix velox. Next base: position 470,692 of record VZTY01000823.1, on the reverse strand, counting down.
AAGAGTTTATTTAATGTTTCTCTGTTTATCAAAGTGGACCCTTGTTAACACTGCTTAGATTTCTGTTTAATCAAATTACATACAGTTTATACTAGGTTTTCTCTAATTTAAATATTGCCTTTTCATCCTTGTCAGCAGAATGCTTCAACTTCATTTTTGATTAATCCTGACAGGAAAGAAAAGGATTTTATCTTAGATTTCTGGCTCTTTATGGGGCCTGACAAAGGGTTTTCCTTGCTGGCAGTAAGAGGATGCTGCCACAAGTGACCAAAGAGCTTCTTGACTGTTGTGAGAGCAACTCGGGGACTGTTTCCCCTGGTATAATCACAGTAAATTTCTTTTTGACCCCTTAGGAAAAGCTACAGGCCAGGTCCTTCTGACAGGACAGTTATAGAGTGGAGGAAGAATGTAGAGGCCCAAGTGGCTGTTGCAGCTGAATTTTCCACTCATCAGCTCGGAGAGAGGGCTTGATTCTTTTCCTATATTACATCTGTAGAAAGGATAGCTAAGGGATACTGGGTTATATTGTTTCATGTACAGTTTTTTCTGATTGTTTATGTGGAATGTTAATTGTGTCTGATTAGTGCTTTGTATTCTTGTGTTGGCACATAAATAACCATTTATCTTCATGTGTATGTGACGTCCTTTCTCCCAGTCAAGGTGGTGACCTGGAAAATATGAAATGTTGTGCTGGGATAACATGGGCAGGGAGTGACTAGCAGCCAGGTGTAGCTGGAACATGAAAATAGCAAGTAAATACAATACATGCAGTTTATATTCTTGTGAACAAGATACAGGCTGTACAATCCTCTGCCCCATTTTGTTTGAAAGTTGCCAGAAATTTATTGTTGGAAATGCTTAGGAGTGAATTTTAAATGCTCTTGTTTATTTTAAATAGAAAATTAAATACATGGAGACATGCCCATCCACATACATACGTGCCTATTCATAGATGTGTGACACAGGGTAGACTTCACTTTTACCGTTGGATGACAGATTCTTCAGTGCTCTGGCACAGATCCAGTTAAGCAAGCCAGACAAGAGAATAACTGCCTTCCTCCGAGTTTATAACAAGCCCAGCTATTCAGTTAGTTTGTGTTGGTGGGAGAAATTTAGCATATGTGGTTATTATTTTAATAAAATACATTATTCCTACTGCAGCAGAAATGCAATGTCTGTAATGCTTCTTTCCTCAAAATCGGCTTTTAAAGGTATAGAGATCTGGGAAGAGACCTGGTTGTATTGTCCAGAATTATACCATATACTGTTGCTTTTCATTAGTTTATTCTAAGATAATAGATTCTGTTGTTAACGAGTGAATTTTAGAATAGCCTGTCCCCATTAATTTCTTTTTTGTATGATATAGAGTTATTACTGTTAGTCCTGTTAATGTCAGTGGGAATAGGTAAATGCTCCCCTTGGTAACCTTTGCACTTGGATGAAAATTATATTTGTAGGTCTGTATATATCTCTGAATATCCATTGTACATATGCAAATACACTATATTCTGAGAGCTTGTGAAGTTTCTTCTTCCTGCTTTTTCTTTATTCTCTTGGAAATAATAATGGTGGCTACTTTTGACAGTGGTCTGCTGTGATTTGGACAAGTTCTCTGATACCTCAGAAATAGAGCTCCCTTATGTACCTTATGAAATATCCAGCAGTGTCTCTCTTATGTCTCTAGACTATATCTGAAAAGCTGCTTGGACAGATGGCACCATAGATCTGTAACATTTAAACATATTTTTGGCAGCCCTATGCATGCATAATATCTTGGGTGAAATATTTTTGCTTGCCAGGCTAAAACAGTGTGTAAACTTCAAAACTGCATCCGCTGACACCTGAATATCTTTCTATATTTTCTTCCCAATTACCTACTTGGATTTGGATTGACTGATAATAACCAGATTAAACAAAAGTGTATTTCTTCACTAGAACTATTATCTGACCCTTGCCAATGAATGTGACAAAAGTGACTACTGAAAGTCTTCTAGTATCCTGGTTTTTCTAATATGGGACTGCTGAGCAAAACTAACCTGTGATGTCATTAATTTATAGTTCTGTTAGTTTCAAAGAATTTTTTACTCTTTAGGTTCTAAACATAACTGTTATTCTTCTATGGTTCTATGGTTTTCTCATGATTCTAGCACAAGCAAGCTCCTCTGCATTACATGCAAATACATGTAAATAGTCTGACCTCTTTATTTAGCTGAGGCACGCTATTAACATTATTTACCAAGCACAAGATATTTGGTGGTATTTACCAAACAGATGATATTCACACACAAAAAAAATTACATTAACTCAATGGAAATTGACAAAGCATTTGGAATGTATTAAGCAAACATGGAAAAAGTGGAAAATGCAGACTGAAATTTCAAATCCTAGCTTGTTTAGGAAAAGGCCACAACCTAGTCTTCATTTGACTAGTTGGTAGTTAGGGGCAAATGTAGAGACAGCTTGCAGAACAATGGTTGAATTTTGGTGCCTGTTGTTATTCAGTGATATTGGAGTTTGTCTTTTTGAGTTGATCCTATTAGATAAAATTCAAATAATAATTCTATGCAAGTATTTTTGAAGTACCCCTAAGCCGTGCCACCATGGTTGAATTTACTTATATTTAGACTTATCCCTGTTTAGACAATTATTAATCAATTTAATATTGAAGCATGCACGTTAAAAGGGTAAGTTCCCAGAGAGGCACAAGTTGTGCTGTCTGACTTTCAGTTATTAGTTGTCCACTCTGAATCCAGAAGTTGCAGCTGGGTGGTGAGGCTCCCAGCATTAGTGTATGAATGTTCAGAATGGGATTCGAGACTGCCTTGCTAGGTGAGCTTATAGGAAAGTAAAGACTGCTCATTCAGGGCCTCAGGGAGTACTTTTTCCACCTCAGGTACGATCTCTTCTTTCCTTAAAAGTTTCAAGCGTTGCTATCTTTTAAAACACATAAAAGGGGAAAACCTCTTCCCTCTAACAGTCTAACAGTATGCTGGCTTGTACTCAGTTCTTTAGCATCTTCACAGACTCTGCAGTACTTCAATCCCGTTTTTCTAGTGCAGCATGTTTTAGTAGATATTTCTATTTCTTAGGAACATGCCTATCAAACTAGTTAGTCAGCAGTGGTGTGCACTCCTCTCCTGGTGCAGTTGTACTGTTATGCAGAAACCTGGTCAGCACAGAAACATAAATCCACATTTGAGTGACCAGGACACTTGCCAGAAGGTATAGTGTCTTAGGTTCTGATCTCTCTGCTACTTAAATTTATGCTTCTGTATTTGAAATTAAGCACCTTAGTTTCTGGATCAAGCTTGTCAAACTCTTGAACATTGTCTAGACTAAAATATTCAGTGAATTCCTGAGTTTTCAGTTCTAAATGTTTGGGGAAAACTGCAGTGGAGCAAATAAAGCTTAAGCATCTCTATGATTAGACATAGTGGATGGTGATTTAGTAAGGGTTTAAATGCCTTATCCATGGATGTCTGCTTAACAAAAAAAACTTCCAACCAAGACTGCTTGTTTCACTGTTCCTCCAGAAGCTGATTGAACCTGATATTTTTTTCTCTGCAACTCTTCCATAAACTCGGCTTCAACAATTTCATTTCAGGATAGAAAGAAAATGAAAAGAAATGGTCCATATTTAGGAATTTTAAGCAAAACCTATGGGAAAAGGAGAAAGAAAAAGGAAAACTTAAAAAACCATGAAAAGACATTGACAACCCCAACCCACTCAGTGTAGTATAAGACTGCAGGGAGAGGCGAAGAGATAAAAAAACCCAAAAACAACAGTAGCCAAGGCATGAAAGAATTATCAGGGTGTTGGTTGAAGTATGGTTAATTCTTAAAGAGGATGGAGCTTAAAATAATTACTGGAAATCTTATGGATGAAAAGACTGGAGGAGAATAAGATAGAAATAACCACCAAATGAAATAAATTTTGGTACACAGGTCTTTATAGAGGAATCAGGAATTGAATCAGGGTTCAAACGGTAATTAAAAAAAAAAAAATTTTAATGTCTTCTAAGCCCAGGAAGAAAATGGACAGGACTTGCATTCCAGAAAGGACTGGGAATCCAGTGAAGAACCTGGAATTTACTTACAGGAAAAGTAAGGTTTTGCTTCAGCTTCTCTGACGACAGCCCCCCTACTTTGTGAGGCAGTATATCAGTATGGCTGATTGCTACGTAGCCATTTTGAACAAAGGCAAGCAGCATAGTGAGCAATGGGCAAGTATAGCATGCTTAGGTTTTTGGATTTGTTTATGCAGACCAGCAACACCAATTTCATGTTAGTGGAACATTTCCCTTGGATTCCTCTGAGCTTCTCATTTTTATCCATTAATGCAAGCCTGTTTTGGAGATGCTGTGTCTTTAACAAACCACTGACCATGATCTTCTATTCTCCTGGATAGATACATTGGTTACCCATACTGTAAAACATGGTGTATGGTGTGTACTCGATTATATCCATATCAAACTTCTATAATAATGTCCCCAAAATAAAGGAAAAATTGTTCTCTATTTTATTTTCTTGGGTTATGAGGGTTTCCATACACCAAGGCAATCTTCCCTAAAATGCCTCATATCTGGCCAACCTAGCAGCTTCTCAGAGTGTTGGCATTTGGACTTCTGCCTTAAGATAATGATGATCAACATCAGTGTCTTTCAGCTACTACTTAAGCTGTAACTTCATGGGAATTTAAAGACAGATGTAGCTAGTTTTCAACAAAGTGAAGATTATGTGCTTTAGAGTAGCTTTGTGCTTGCTGCATAAACCAAGAGGCAGGAGCCATGGGTTTTAAGCATATGATTTTATTTTTTGCCTCTTGGGCATACACCAAATTCTGTGCCCATTTCACATGTTTGGTGTCAGTGAGGCTGTACCTTGCAAATATATCTCTCAGTCCCTCTCAATCTTTTGCAGCCCTCAGTCTGAGCTTTGCTAAGTGAAAATGTCTCTATCTCTTGTCCTGTAGCTTACGACCAAGGCCCAAAAGGAAAGGCAGTTCTGAGGAAAATGAAAATGTTGCCTGCCTGGTGGAGGTGGAGAGGAATGTTGATTAACCAGAGTCAGAGACTTTCTCCCACACATGTACTAGTCTGTGACCTCATAAGCCTTTCTGTTCTTCAGGGAATCCTTAAAAATACATTATATGGCATATATTTTATAGGTATGTTATGTGGTTATCATGGTTCCTTTAATTTGATCATGGCTTCAAAATCTCTATTGTTGTTTGGGACATACTACTCTACAAATAAATAATTCAGTCTCCTGAGCACAGATGTTGCAATGATGGTTTCTGACCTCCAGATATGTTTATTATAATCAACTTTGTTAAAAAAAAAAAAAAAACAACAAAAACCTGCTAATAATGATGAAAGTTCAAAGTGGTAGAAATTGTGAGCAATTGAAAACATAATTTCTCTGTTTTGCATTCCACTCAGGCTCTCTAGTGAATATATGTTGTAGATTGTTTTATATTCTGATATTCAGAGCCCTATATATTTTAAATATACTCCTTGCTATAAGCTCTGACAGCTACATTCCACTGGAATCACAAAGCTGTGACCAGAAGAAGAAATCTCACTAGCACAGAGAGAACTAAGCTTATGAAACTTACCACAGGAATAAATAAAAATTACTCTCACCCTCACAGCATTCAGCAAAACTCAGTTTATTGAATTGGCTTTCCCTCATTAAATTTCTCATGCACAGACACACACACACTTTACCATCACATTTTTTTCAGATCTTTGGAGAAAGGAGAAGCATTATTTTAAAATTATTGACAGAGTCTGGATATTGTGGTGATAATCAACCTTGAAGAAAATAGAAATGTAACAGCTAAACAATATAATTTCATTACCGAAATTAGAGAAAAATTATATCTACCTGTTTTTTAGCTCCCAGTGGAAGTAGAAGAGAATGAAATTATCATTAACTTCTTTAGTAATATTTTCACAGGTGTTGGGAGGGAGAGTAAAAGCTGGAGATGGTATAGAAAACAACATGAATTAATTTCATTTGACTGAACCTGGATCAACATTTTTGATATCTAAGAAACAGTCACGTCTTGGTCTTTTCAAAGAGATCTGTATGAGACTATGATGGAGGTGAGACACTGGAACAGGCTGCCCACAGAGGTGGTGGGTTCTCCTTCCCTGGAGACATTCAAGGCCAGGCTTGATGAAGCTCTGAGCAATCTGCTCCTAGTGCAGGATGTCTCTGCTCACTTGGACTAGATGACCTCTAAAGATCCCTTCCATTCTATGAGACCAACATTTCGATCATTGTTGGGAAAAATAGTCTTCTTTATTAGGAAAATTACGAATGGCATGAATATTGATTCTCCAACATGAGTAAGCATAGAGCTTATCTTGATTTCTCTAGTGAGAGTTTAACTCAAAATCAGGAACTGTCATTGGAAACAAAGATTGATGTAGCCTGGGATTGTGGTATTGAGCTTCTAATTTTTTATTACAATTCCTGATGTGTCACTCAACTAAGATTTCCTTTTGAAGTGAGGCTATAGATCACTGTCAGAAGTTATTTCTGTTTGTATTGTTTTATTTTATACTTTTGTTTACTTATTGGTTTTATTTGTGACTGGCCATCACTGGATCCAGCTGCTACTTCACATCCATCACTTTTCTTTTTCACAATGCTTGAAAATCTTTCATAGTGGATGGTGAAAACAGAGTACCCTGAATACTTTAAGTTAGAATACTTCTAGTTTCACTACTGCAGTGACTTTAGATCTCCTGAAAATCCTATAAATAGAGCAATAGAATTCTGATCTTAATTTCTTCATTTAGACCTTAAAAGCATTCCTATAGAAAAAGCATTTAATCAGTGTAGAATGTGCCTGGTTCAGGTTTTTTTTCGAGAATGTTATAAAAGTTTATGTTCCTATTTGAATGTAGAAATGTCAAAAACATAGAGAGGAGAACTAAGCATATGAAACTTATCAGAGGAATAAATAAAAATAACTTACCCTCACAGTATTGAGTAAAACTCAGCTTATTAAACTGGATTTCCCTCACTGGATTCCTCATGGGCAGACATACATCCTTTTACATATGATGCTACTTGATTCCAGAGTTGTGGTAGTTTAATGGTTTTAATTCAGCCATACGTTTATTCCTAGTCTTTCCAGTGGTGTCTTGATTCCGGCTTCAATCCCATTTCTTAGAATTGTCCTTTCTAGGTTGTTCTTGTTTTCCTGTCTGGTAGCATAAGGAAACACAAGAGTCACTTCAGTCCTCCACCTTAAGTCTAGGGAACTAATAACAGAATTTACATTAAGAATAACAGAAATTACATTAAGGATAAATTTCTCTGCCGGAATATGTTTGGCATCTCAGTATGTATCTGAATTCTAGAATATATCCTGACCTTTATGGTTTCATCTCTATCTGACTAGATTAGGTTTCAAAGAAAGGTCTTACTAGTTTTATATCTGAAATAGATTACCTAGAGATAAATCACTTAGAGTCATACATGCAGCTGTCAAAAATGAAAAGTGTATCTCCCTTTCCTTATTCTTGTAATGCTCATTTGAGGAGTCCTCCAGTTGATGACATCTGTAAATGTCTGGTTGGTTTTTTCCTCTTTGGCATGCTTTTATTCTAGTGGAAAACATCAAGAAGTGACAGTTGCTTCTGAAATACTTCATGTTAAAGGCAAAGAAAAGGTAACTCCTTATTTCACAGCTTTCATTTGTATTGTTGCTAAGACCTGTTCCATTTAGGCTTACTCACAATGCTTTCCCTGTGCCAGAGTGTGGGTTATTAACTTGAATGAAGCTACGCATTCCATTTTTCTTTTTCTTTTGTTTAACCAATATGCTTATTTCTACACAGCATTTTATTCTGTGCCTGTGAAGTAACATTGGGAGGTTTGAAAATCAAGTAAGATCAGCATCCAAAAAAGTTAAAATCTAGGTCTGTCTCTCAAGCTATTGCATTTCACTTGTAGATTTCTTGTGCATTAGCTACATTTCATTAGCTACAGTTAAATCCTGTTGCAGCCTAAGATACTTCTATTTACAAAAATAGCCAATAAAGTTATTATTTTAGGGAAATGGGAGAGATCCGTGTTTTTGGCATTTTGGCAAAATCCACATTCAGTACTCAGATGAACGAGTGTATGTATTTACCACTAGACTATACCTTGCTACCCATCTTAACATGAGAGTTTGTGCAGATACAACAAAAATATGTATGGGAACTCCTTAGTAAGGTGCGGGCTGTGAAAGGAGTATTTCTAAACTTCAGTTTAAATAAATTCACATCATAAGTCACATACTTCTCAACAAAACTAAAAGGACCCTGGTCACAGTGATAAAAAAATAATGCACTTCTGTAGATTAGTAAAAGACAAAAGCTTATAACAAACAATCAAAATAGCAGAAAGGCATTGAAATGTCTCCCAAGAATTCACACATCAGTTAAAAGCCTTTGGTTGTAAATCTGAATAATGCTGAATAAATCAAATCTGACAGTTGTTTCCACTAAATACCTTCTGCTGTGATCTGAATACCAGCTGTCTGATGCTTGTAAATATAAAGCAGGTTACAGTGTTGGATTAACATCATCCCACCTAGGAAGGTGAAAATGGTGTTCTCACTTCCAGTTTTGTTGAGGTGATAATTAACTAGAAATAAAGTAGTAAAGTTGCTGCAACTATTACATGAAATTATGATCCTGTTTTGTCTGCACATTCTGTTGAAATCAATGCTAGCTTGAAGTCAATAAGGTCTATGAAGTGTAGAAAATTTGATTCGTATTAGATATTTTCTTATGCTCTTCATCTTTGTTAAATATATCTAGGATTTCAAAAAGAAATATCTGTGAAGGTAGACCTTGAGGTCTTTTACTGGTGGAAAAAACAGAGCAATCATAGCCTCTGCCATAGTTCTCAGGCAAATGTGTGGAAGTGCCCTTTCTAGGGTTGAAAGAATGTTCAGAAAGACATCTGGATTATCTATCCCATACTGCAGATTGTCAGGGGAAGTTCTGTAAATTTCCAGGCTTCAATTGCTTGACTTCCAGCTTCTAAAGCTGATTTGTTGTTGGGGATTGTTGTTTTCCCCAACATGTTGCTTTCCCTCTGAGGGACTTCTGAAGAAGTGCCCAGATATGATGCAGATTTAAAATCTACACTTAACTTCTTCCCAGGCTATCTCTTCATCCTTTATGAATCACTAATGTAGAAGCAGTTCTGAGTAATATTTCAGCCTAGTCAGTAAGGTAGGACTAATGCACATAATTTTGGTAAAGCTCAAACTTGGATTACTAGATGTACTGTGTACTTACTATTTTTTGCTTGTTTTTTATTTTTTTACTATTGCTAGATTTTCTTTTAAATAGCTGATTATGTTAATAAGTAAAGATGCTAGTTATGAAAGCTAGACTTCATTTATTAAAGATTCATAATTCACAAAGCTTGTCCATACTTTATAGCATAAATAAAAGGAACATTTCAGAAGCTGTTAGTGTGCATGAACCATTCATGATTTTGGTAATAATTTTCAGGAGCACTGCTGCTGATGTGCCACCTTGGGGCAACCTCAGTCATTTATTTACATTTGATGTGCTTGATATAGCATTGTCAGAATAGCAAGGATGCAGACCAATTAAAAATCCTCCCTATGCCCAACTAGAGTAATTTACCAACACAGAGGCCCTTTGATGGATCCATTTTTATTGTGAAATAAACCACTGTGTATTTCTTACAGCTTTTGACAAGATTCATTTTGAATCTTTGTGTCAGGAGATGTACAAATGTTATCTGTAAATGAGAAATGTATGCAAGGTACTGAGCTACTGCTGAATTTCAATGAACTTTTTGGTTCTAATGTCACGAAGCTCTGTCAACTGTTAACAGAAATTAAAGGTAAAATTCATATGGAGCTTTCACAAATCACAGCCTTATCTGTCAACATTTTATAATAACCCAACAGTTATTATCTATCAATGTATTTAAGTTCAGTGCTGACCCCCAAAGGAAAAATCATTACTTTCTCAGACCAATAAAATAAATATTTTTATTGAACAGAATTGTCAAGCTTCCCTTTCAAACTTCTCTCACTAATTGCATTTCAAACAACTTCTGTTGCAGATTCTGAGAATTGACAGGGAGAAAACACTGAAACTGTTTATAACTTTGAAATACTTTTGATACAAGTGGTTTATGTTTATTTAATGTTTCTTTCTTCCTGTGTTTTCAAAAATAAAGCTGATATTAAATTTTTCATAAGGTAGTTTTCTTTACAAGCACGTTAAACTGTGATGCTACAATTCTCATTTAGCAGGGCAGAAGAGACATTAAATACATGAAAGCATTCCATCTTATCTGTCAGCACTTGAATTTCTGCAAAGACCTCTGTTATGAGTTTAGGCACTGTACAGAAATGCATAGATTTACATTCAGTTGCTTGGCCCTAACTTTAAAAATCTATCAGAACTGAGTTCACTCTGATTATTCAGAACTCTATTAATCTTACTTTCGGCTGCTGAAAACATGAAGACTTGAAGACAAATTCTGGCCTGCTTTACTGCCTGCTTTTGCTACTCCAAGGTTCAAAGGGCTAGAAAGCCAATTGTAACAGTCAGTGTAGGGTTGGATCAGCTTCATCTGCCTCCTCCCTAGCTTTACATTGGAAAAGCTGTAGAGAGTTTCAAGCATTCCCTGTTGTAATATCTGCTTGGAATTATAGAATAAAAAAAAGATTATCTCTGAGGATTATATCTTAATTAGGTATCAATTTGATGTTTCCTTTTCACTGAAAGGTTCAGAGGCACGTGTGTGTTCAAGGTGTGAAAAATCAAAGGTTAGTTCTTACATATGTTTATATATGTATTTATATCATGCATGCATACACTTTGTCTAGGGGAATTAAAGCTCATACACTGAAAAGGTTCTGTAATGTTCTCACAAGTGATACATAAAATTTCTAGTAGTTTACACTTGGAACCTAAGGGCAGTGCTTATTCTCCCGATTGATGGTTAGGACATGTGCTTTAAAAATGTGGGTTTAGCTCTCTTTAGCTGGAAGTAGATGTTGAATCCATGTTTTCCATGTGTCCATTGGAAGCTGTTACCTACTGATCTGTTTACAAAAAGGATGATCCTCTGATCCTTTACTAAAAGAATGTCCTTTCATTTTCTCTGATTTTGAATGAAAAAAACGGAGGTCCTGGAGTGTTTTTTGTTTTTTTCATTTGAGCAACAAAAGTCCTAATCAGTTTAAGTTTTGCTTGCTCTGAACTATTTTTTGAGGAACATTTTTGTCTTTCAGTTCAGCTGCAAAACAACAAATAATCTCTATCTCCTTATGTTATAAAAACTTAGTCTTAGGTTGAGGACAAGATGTAATATCTGTAATGATTTAAAAACCTTTGAAGAGCTGCTTTTTACCACTTTTTCTCTGTAGAAATAGAAAGCAAATTTTTCATACTGTTTTCCATTTTGTATATTTTTTCCTTATTTGTAATTACAAACTTGTTTGTCATTTTGTATTTTTTTCATTTTCCACAATGACACTTTCTGCATCCTGCACGTAAGTTATGTTAATCACTGTTAATGTGAATCACAATCTTGAGTGTTTTCATACTTAATCTATGCATTGCTGTCATCAATCCAACAGAATTAACTTGTAATCAAACATGCTGTTTAGGAGACAGTGACTTCAGGGGCTGTGACTTTCTTTCCTCAAGTCAGTGAGACAAAGATCATTGCATAGGGATTCTTTTGCATGGAACCACTTGTGTGTTGTGGGTAGTGTTCTTTGTACCCTGGCTTAATTTCTCTAAAATCAAAGACAAAACAAATCTTCCCCCAGGGATATTTTATTCTTTGTTTGTAATCCTCAGAAGCTATAATAAAACCTCTAGATGTTTGCAGTTGCCAACAGGTTTCTCACCTCAGATCCTTGCTGAGTTTTGCATAACTACATTCATCTTTTTCTCAGAACAAGCTTGGGTTTTGGACCCTGACAATCAATGCTTCTGACTGGACATTACCTCCCTTACTCAATGTATGTATATATCACTTGCATTTTTAATCCATTTCCATTTGCAGAATTTTCATCCTGAGATGACCCCTTTAGAACAAGAAAGATTCCATTTGAAAAGACAATGAAGATTAGAATTTTGTACATTTTAGAGTCCAGAGAAGATTAAAATAATCCATTTCTTTGTACATGTAAACATTCAGTAATTGAGAATTATTTTTTCCAACAGAGCCATCAAATTCCACTTGAAAACTGAATCTGTTTTTCTGAAATAAGTATTTCAAGTGTAATGTGGGTCTTTGAAGTCACTCTTCATCTTACTTAAAACACTGTGTTATGTTTGAACTGTGGGGTAGCTTTCTAATGTTATGCGTTTTACATAATGCAGAGCATGACTTAGAGACTTAGTTTTGAAGTACCTCTTTTGTTTCAGAAGCTATTTCAGTGAAAAGTTTACTTTTTAACTATCTGCCTGGCCTTAGAGTCTACATAATGAAATTAGGAGGTGTGTCTGGATGGAGCTAAGACCAATTCATAAACTCATAATATAGTCTGAATTGGAAGGGATCTTTAAAGGTCATCTTGTCCAACCCCCTATGCAATGAGCAGGGACATCTTCAACTAGTTCAAGCTGCTCACAGCTCTTTCCAGTCTGGCCTTGAATGTTGAAACTTGAAGCAGTTGAACAGAAAGATAGAAAATAATTTCTTTGTTTTTAGCAAACTTTTGAAACTTGTTTGCTAGGACCAGACCGTGCTTTCAGTGAGATGGCCACTGTATCTGCTGGAGCTTTTAGGGAAAATGAACGCAAAAACTCAGTAATGTGAAGACTTCATTAAAATGTGAGAAATATTTCAGTGTCCAAATTCAGCTAGGAGTGTCAAGGATGCATAATGAGGAGACAAAGGACTTGAAGAAATAAAGGATCAGGCAGTGTCTTTTGAACAGATGGGGACATAAATAGTGTAGCATATATCAAAAGTGTTAGTACATAGTGTTTAGGAATGTTACTTCACTGTGTTTGTAAAAACTTTATTTGGTACAAAACAAAAAAACTTGTTTGTGTATGTATACATACAAAGATTTCAGAAAAAAATAATTATTTGGTGTGTCTTTTGTTTTTCTATTTAGATAAACTAAAAAATGAACCCTAAAGATTTGTATGCCCAAACTCACATTAGGATTAGGTATTTTTAGGCTTCAGTGGCAGGGCAGCATTACAAAGGGCTTTCTCCTAGTGAAGTTCTAGTACCAATGGCCCTTTGCTCTCATTAGTTAAGGACTTTCTCCATTGCAGTCCAACTCTTTTCCTTGAAGCAGGGAATCCTCCACCCTCCATAACATCATCCTGTCACTATGGAAACAAATGGATTGCTCACTTTCTGAATTGAGGGAAAACAGGTAGAACATTAACCTAGAAATGTGACTGAGATAATCCTGCTGATTCCAGAGCTAAACCCAAAGTCCTTTTTCTCATTGTGTGGATGAAGAGAAAAGTTGAAATGTAAAACAGTAAAGTTTAGAGTTAAGCTTATCTCCAATACTTAGCAGACTTTGTGGAGGAGAGAAATAACTGATGAGTTTTATTAGTAAGTTCTGAATGCAGCTGTAGCTTTTGTACCTGCCGCTTGTGAGTTTGCTGGTTTTATTTTTGTTTTTGATTCTCCAAGTTAAATGAAACCCATTCTTCAATCTGTACATAAACAAATTAGTATGTTACTGTTTTCACTGTAGAAAGTGCAAGGTGAATATTTGACATGAGTAACTGAGAATATTTTTGAACAAATCTAGTCTGAGATCCAGTTTTATGCCAAAAACTTGGAATCATGTATAATTTCAGCTAGTTCTCCTGAAATTTCTTGGTCTGTTTTCTTGCAAACTATTTATAATAGAGTCAATTTAGCACTGTCAGAGTCTGAACTGGCACAACAGAGCAATAAAGCATGGCTCTTTTGGCAATATTTGTGACACCAGACACAATCTGTTCATCTCTGCTCTACAACACATTCTGCACCCTTTGAGGTTTTCCACGTGAGAAATGTATTGTTTCCCTGGGCTAGCAGATAAAGCTGCCTAGTCTGAATTACAAACAGGGCAGAAGCATTCAACAGCTTATCTGCTCTTTTTGTTTTACTCTATATTAGCTCCTGTTTCATAGTGGTACCTTTCAGCAACTCTAAAAAGCAGCTTTCGCTGTACTTGTCTTTCTACCACAAGTATTTAATAAATTAATTTCTAATATTTTTCTTTGTCTCCTCTTGCAGCCATCATCCTCTTTTGCTATTGCCTTTAGTTCTTTTCTGATGAGAATATATAAAATATAGCTCAGTTCTTAATAACTATTCATAGCAGAGATAAAAAAAAAAAGGATGTGAGTTTATCCTATATGGGAGCTGTCTCCCCATTGCCTATCTACCTTCTGCCAGAAGGATGAGAGTTGATTTGTAGCAATATGTATACCTCCTGAGATTCTCCAGTTGTAGAGTAGCCCAGAAGGTTTTGTCTGCCTACACAGAGCTGCATTTAGGGTTGGAGGTTTTTTACTTTCAAAGAAATAGTACATTGTGGATATATTTCTCTGTCACTGATAAGTGTAAATGTTAAAACAAACATCTAGCAAGGCATTAAAGTTCTTGTCAACAAATTAGGAAACATACAAAAAAAATATACATAAAAATTTCCAAGGTTATTTCAGAGCCAAGTTGTTTTTCACTTCCGTTTTTGCCCCTTCTTACTTGAGGGACTGGTGACTAAGCAACCAGTTCCCTAAAAGTTTGACTGTATGTGTGTGACCACAATGAAATGTACTTTATGTTGAAGACAAGCTTTTCACCCTGCTTACTTCAGTCCATTGATAGCTCACTTTTTTCTCTGGTTCTTCTGTCGTACTTTATTCTGTGTCTAGTCTCCAGGTTCTCTCTGTTCAATTAGTCTCTCCATTCAGTTAGTCCTTATATAGGCTGCTGTAATGTTTGCACTGTGAATTCTATCAGGGTGTTGCAATCCCAGATTGTCCCAGATGAAATTTCTGGAGAAAAGAATGTTTATAGTTCAACATACACTTTTTTGTAGGCAGTGAGAAAACCAACCAATCCAAAATTGCTCTCTACTCCTTGCCTAAATAATACACTTCATGGCTCCACTGGATGTCCTGGGGAACCCAACATTGCTTGAATATTTATCTTTTACTGCTATTGTTGCTTTGACAGCTTTGATTTTATAGCAACTTTAATCGTGTGTATCCTATTTCTTCACTTCTGGCATTTTGCAAATATTCCATTTCCTCAGTTTCTGCTACCGTAACTACCTTCATCAAATTATAATTCATCAATCTTTTTCACCCACACCCACAGGGGAAACCCCAAAGGGAGACCATGTCAGCTAAACAAGAAAATGCTTACATTACATATGTAAGCAAATGTATTAATAATAAAAAAAAAGAAAAATTAGGTATGAGTTAATATGACCCCAAGGCAACATTGGCAGTAACTTATGCTCTGACAGTTATGAGTCTGTTTATTCTACAGTCGACCATAAATGGGAAAAAAAATACTATCAAGCAGAACAACAAAATGGACTTTTGTTATCCTAAAGATACAAAGTAGCAATAAGTCATTTGAGGAACACTGACACTGTATTTATATTTTCCCCTTGAAAAAATAATAATTTTTAGAGGTTTCCCTTATAACATTTGTTTAGCTCTCTATTCCAGGCAAAACTGTAGGAGTTTTCTACCTGGATTATGAAATTTTATTCTTTGAGCATTGGCTGCTGGACCTAAGCGAGGGAGGATGCAGACACAGGTATATTTCTTGCAGATGTAATGGTTTGATTTTATTTTTTCAATGTGGTTTTGTAAATGAGAATGAGGAGAAAGTAAAATCAAGGTGTGAATGTATTTCTATAGTGTAAACATCATTCAAGAAGGCAGTACTTCCAATTAGTCCTGAGCAAAAAGTACTAGCTAAAGATGGATTATGGTTGTGCAGAATGCGGTCCCAAGGCAAAAGCCAGTGATCAGAACCAGACTGACAGCTTGCAGTGCAAAAGGTGATAGAAGAAAGTGGGGATAGTGAATACAGGAAGGTGCAGTTGTGACACTAGCACCTACATGTCATTACTCACAGAAATAGATAAATTTTTAGGGGAAAAAAGCTCCAAAGTTGAATCAGTGATATGTCAGCTTCCCAGGTGAGTCCATCATCACTGATAGTGTAGGCAGTCAAAATGTCTCATGAGTTAGCACTGAAAAATTAGAGATTGACTTTTCAGTATAATTCATCTTCTGTCTTCTTACCTAGACTAGTACTGCATCTTCTCTTTTCATATTCTTCTTTGAAATAGGATTCTTTTTGTGTTAAAGGCGAGTGTTTGGGTTCAAATTGTTTCTTTTGATCATAGGTTTGACTTAGTTAATACAAAGCATGCAGTAGGCATGAGGACTGCATTCAAGATGTATCAGAATTACGTTTTCACTCAGGCAAGACCAGATGCAAAACTACCAAAATTCTGTGTAATCTTCCTTTTAAAGACTTGTCCCATACAATCAGAAATGGGACTAGGTATTTAGTTGCTCAAATTCTATCAAACCTGAACCCTACATATCCAAATAACTGTGTACTCTGGATTCTGACCAATGTAGATTATTGCTCACACAGTATTCTCAGTAGATGCACAATTTACAAAGAAAGGAGGGGGAAAGATCAACAATTATTACTGTTCAAAAAGATAACTAAAATGTAAAATGAGCCTTTCTAAGCAATGTCCGAGTTTCAAATCTGAGCAGAGGGTGGAACTACATGCAAAAAAAAATAAAAGTTCTTAAGGTTTTCATTAGCAAATCAGTAATATCAGAGAGCTGATGAATAACACACCTGCTGAGAATCTCCTGCATCTTACCTCAAGTGTAATCAACAGAGGGGAGGATCCATTAAATCTTTAATAATAGATGAAAGCATCAATTGATCCAAGTAGTAATTTAACATCCATGAGAATATTAGAAATGTAGAAAAAGAACATGACTCTATGTCTTTACCCCAGTCTTCTTCACTTAAAGTGATATCATCACTACCAGACATCCATGGGAGTGACTTGCAATTAGTAAGAGACCCTTAAGCAGCTCAATGTGCAGCGATGACATTAAAGAGAGCTTGTTATAATTACATAGCTACGTGAACAAAGAGGTAGTGGGAGAATTTAGCTATATAGCAGCTCGTCAATACTACTGATGCCACTCCTTATGCTTGACCATTTGGTCCATCATATTTTATGTAATTAATTTTTCTTAAGGTGTTGAAAGCTTGTATGTCATTTCTCTGCAGACTTAGCTATGGTGACATACAACACTTAGTGCTTTGTCTCAAGAATTGTTTCCTAAAATAGGAGGCTATTATGGTTAATAAATGCCATCCCAAATGATCTTTCCTGCAGAGGTAACAGAAATTTAGAAAACCAGTTAAAACTTATTTTTCCATCTGCAAGTAAGTAAATATTTCACTGAAATATGCTGCTGATTGATTTTTCTGACCAAGAAAACTTCATTGAGACTGGCATTTTGTAATCATGAAATTAGCAGTTGGTCCTAAAGACTATTGTAATAATTACATGTCTGCAGGTCACTCCTTACATTTTCTATGCATGCTCAAATACAGTGTCGAACAATACCTATCAGAGCTCTTTAGGTCCTTTGCTTGTCAATTTTAATTTACAAAGTAGTGTGCTGATTTAACATTCTCTTGTTAACTGCTTTTGTAGGACAGCAGTCCAGAATCTAAAGTGGCATCTTTTCAGATGTTGTTGCTCTTTGTGCTCTTCCTGTTTTATTCTTTATTAGAAAATACTGTCTTTTATTTACTGGTGCAGTTGAGCATAGGCACAGGTAAAGTAATTTAGACTCTGCAATACAGTGTAACCCTCACTGTGCTCTGTACAACATTAGAATTCTTCTCTTTTTTTTTTTTTTTTCTTGCACAGCTAAACTGGTCAGGAGTCTTCTATTATGTGTAAAATTTTATTAAAAATTGAAATAGGCAACAAATA
Organism: Turnix velox; assembly: GCA_013400935.1. Lineage (NCBI taxonomy): Eukaryota > Metazoa > Chordata > Aves > Charadriiformes > Turnicidae > Turnix > Turnix velox. The sequence continues at coordinate 452,640 of VZTY01000823.1, read as the reverse complement.
ATTTTAGTAACTTTTCTGGGTTGATCTCTATGGGTGTGGGCCCTGTTTTTTAATTAATTATCCTTCTCTCAATTATGGTTGAAAAGACAAGCAAATGAACAGCTGTTTTATCTACTACAATCTGCTCCTGCTCTCTGTTGCTTTTAGATTCTGGCACATGCAGTCTCTCAAATTTGAGCTGTGTACTGCCCAGGGTAAGGGACTGTTTTCTTTTTTTCCTTCCTCTTTCCAGTATTGCCCTGCAGCTTTCCCTTCTTCCTCCTGGTGATCCAGCCAAATTAAATTCTTAATGCCTCTTGAGCTGTGAAGAATTAGATTTCCCTTATTCTTTTCATTAATCTCTGAATTATTATGTACCAGGATAAAATAAGTTCCAGTGTGCGCCGTATAGTGATAGGATTCCACAATAAATGGAATGCTAAGTGAGACCTGTTATACACCTCATTTATCATAAATTCACCCATGCAACATCTTGTATTGTATCCTGCAGCATCTTGTGTACCATCTCAGCAGTATCAGTAGAGAGAAGATCCATTTTTTAATGATGTATCATATCTCTTGAGATCTATTCTAATTCCTGACATTCTGTGATTCTGTGAATTAAGTTCACTGTATTGGTCAAGAAGGTGTGCAAAATACTGGCTCTTCAGTGTACACTGTCGTAGAAGGTCTGAAGAGAAGTTACAGAAACAAAGACAGACAAGATGGCATTAATTTGCTGTCAGATTCAGAAGTGCAGCAGAGACATAGAGCTGGGGAAGCTCTCAAGACCACTGAATTCTGTCCCTTCATTTAATTTAAAATATATGACCAAAGATGTACTCAGTTAACAGTTAACTTCTTTTATGTTACCCTTGTATTCCTTTATACTGCACTGTTACTCACCGCTGTTTTCCCAGTTACATTCTTCCAAAATAAAAAAGAAACAAGGTATCTGCACGTGGTGCTTTGTGAAAGTTTGTGTCTGCAAAGAAATGACAAGGCGACGAAAGAAACTGGTGGAATGTCAGAAGAAAAGCAACAGCTTCCCTTCCTGCCTCTACAAGACCCAAACCAAACACAAATCTAGTTCTTTTCCCCAACCCAGCACGCTTTTAGTTGAACACTAAACAAATAGGTGAACAAAAAAGCCTGAGAGGTTCATTGCTCTAAAAACCAGAGGGAGAAACAGTTTAAAAATCCTGTGCTCTTTCTTGAGAGAAGCAGGACTTTTTTCACGTGCCTTAGAAGAAGGAAGCATTTCGTCAATTCCTTTAGAGAAGGGAAACAGGAAAGAAATTCTGTTCTTGATAGAGTCCTGAACTTCATCTCAATGTTTAGGTTGAGAAGGATCGTTAATTCAAAGACCTTATCTTAAGGCAATATCCTGAGTTATTAAAGCAGTTTACCCCATGTGTTTAAATAACATCACCCACTGGTGAAACACAGACTTTTTGTATAGTGTGTTTCATGCTTTGTTGCATTTTCTGGACCAGGCAGATTAAGTTTCTGCGCATTTGTGGTGTTCCTCCCAGTTTTTCTTCTGACCATTTTGTTGAAAAGAGTCCAAGTTATGACTCTTGAGCATCAGATCCAGGTTGCAAACCTTCCTGCATTCAGCAATCTTTGGAATTGTGGGGTTTGTTCTGGCCCATTTTTCATCATACTTAAATATAGAAAATTGTATAGTCTTTGAAGCTGATCCCTAGAGTATCCCACTATTAATCTTTCCTTTACTGAGGATGGACTATTTATTTCTGCTCCTTGTTTCCTGTCTATTAACCAGCTTTTTAATCACTGACAAGAATTTACCTCTTACCCTGTGGTTAGTAAATTTCCCTAATAGTCTCCTGTGAGGAACTTTATCAAAGCCTTTCAAAAGTCATCAGTCTGTCATATTCATTGCTGCTTCTTTATCTGCTGTTTTATTTACCGTATCAAATAATCATAATGGCTTTGAGAATTATAATTCATCCTCACCAAAGCCAAATTTTCTTTCTTTTATCACAGACATCTATATAATAGTCTTCTTTCTTTGAAATCATTGGTTTAAATTTTTGTGGTACTGTAGTGCATTTGTAAAGCAATAGGAAATGTACTGTACACTCTTCATTGATATGGTTTTATTTTTCCAGGGCTCAGAAAAACATTTCTGCCCACTTTTTTTTTTTCAAGTGCTCAGTCTCCCATAATTCTTCCTCAAAGTCTGTTTCTGTTTATATGCTGACCTCATCAAGGAGATCTAACTCACAGTTTGTATGTTGAACTGAATGGAAATACTCCCTGTTATGATGTGTGTGTGTAAAATCAGGTATCTGTCCATGCCAATGGGCAAATAACCAAAGGGAAACAAGATGCATGCAGCTCAGAAAGAGAGATCATGAATTATCTTTTCAGTACTGAAAAGCCTGAATTAGCAATCAATGTTAGAAATCTTTTTTCTCCTCATTGAGTAAGACTCAACATGTGAGTCTCATACTCGTGAAAGGATATCCAAATCTGGCATGTGAACCAGACTGAGTAAACTATTCTTTGCAGAAAACAGTAGCTGGTATGTATCTGGGGTACAGTGCAGCCCTGATTTGGAACAGTTGCTGTAACTAAAAATGTATTTTGCATCTCTTTTCATACTTGTTTTTATGGCATTGGGCAGTAGTCAGTAAAAGTATGAATTAAACCCCAAACTACTATTACATATTATCTTAAAATAGCAAAGAATGAAAGCACCCTATAACACTTTCTTGTATTTTCTGGTAGGTGATTTGTATGTTGAGGAGTAATTAGAACGGCATTGAAAATACACCAAATAAAATCAGATGTTGGTACCTCCTTTAACAAAATTATTTCCAGAGAGCTTGTTACAACAAGGCATTGATCCCTGTTTATGTTGCTTAGGTACTACCATAGTATGAATAAATAAGGATGGAATAAAAGTTTCCACTGCTTACTGTGATGGTACTTCTGCTCTTTCAGCTTTCTTGGCAGTTCTTCTCCCCGCACAGCTTTACTGGTGCTTTTCATTTCCTTCAGTCAATGCCAATGGTTCAAGTGACAAATAAAATTTCAGTCTCTTCGTTTTTCTAGACTATAGGTTGGAACAAGTGAACCATTAGTCACTTTGTGAAATCCTCCTTTGTGCGACCAGGCTGAAAGCAGTTGCACCTTTATGCATATTTTATGCACATTTACAGGCTGCATTTCACAGTGCTGTATTTAGTTCCATTACAGTTTTCCATCATACTGCTCATTTATTATGGTGTTAATTATGTATTTGTTTTACTTTGTTGCCCAATGTTTTTTCTACGCGATTTTCTTAGTTATGTTTTATAATGTATATAAAGTTAATTTGTAACAGTAAGGCTAATGTTGTCCTGGCACTTTACATTAACCATGTTATTTTCTCAGTGCTTTTGTTTGGTTACCTCCTAAATTCCCTTTTAAAAAAAGTCAACATTAAAAAGTCTGAGAGACTAAATTATTCATAAGCAAAGGGAGTTTTTATAAAAATACATGAGCTTTCTTAGGAGGATGTGTCTTCACTGTCACCATTCCAGGTCATATGAAGCAGCCATGTTGAAAGTGGGACAAAGCCTGAGAAATCTGGTGAAATGGTAGTTAATGAAAATGTCTTAACGAAAATAGCATATAGCCTTAGACTGAAAAGGATAGAAAAGCTTTCCTCACTACAGATACTTTTGATTTCCCACATGTGATGATGTACAGTGAACCTCTGAGTTGGAAGCAACTACATCACAGAGGGAATGACTAATTTGTCACTTTTGGGTTCTCTCAGATATAGTTCAGGACGTGAGAGAAGAATTTATTGCCATTGGATGTGAATCTATAACTGAAAATATCACTTGTCAGAAGTGCCATTATGACAGTTACATATGCTAAATAATAGTACCATCATGAGTTGTTGGGATATATTGTATGTTGTAATTTCTTGTGAAAATATTAAAATTGTTGACCTCATACAGGAGATGCACTTATGACAAATATTCTCATTGTGCTACCATTACAGAAAAAGCATAACTGATATTTGTGTAGTATTTAGCTGCTCTGATGAGGCTTATTTGAATAACATCACCCCAGAATTTGGAAGTGCTTTTGTAGATATGTATTGTCATGGAGGGCATTTCAGTTATGCTGTCTGTGTTTTGCTTAAGATACTGAGTCCCAGCAGAAGCCAGACTAAGGCTCAAAGTGCACCATCCTTCCAAGCTGGAATTATTCATACCAGGAAATTCTTTGAGTGAACAATTTGTAGGCCGTGTTAGAAATATAGACTACTAGGTGTGCTGGTGAGAGTATTCCAAGTGATTTGACTGTGAGGCCAATAATGCTTTTGAAGGGCATGGGCAGTAAGTTTGGTCTGGAGATCTGAACTCAACTCTACCATTCTCAGAAGTGCAGATGGAGCTGGCAAAGATGAAGACTGTCCCTGAAGCAGAATTCATCTGCAAGTGTTAGATTGCCTCTGCTCAAGGAATGCATCTCAGCCCTGACAGTGAGAAGTTACTGTGGAGGCAGCAATGGTACCTGGTTTAGTGGTTCCCAGTTTAGTGCTACATTATTTTGAAGATGGTAAGTGCAGCCCAAGTTTTACAAATGCTGAGACTCACTCCATGTTATTTGGGTTCAATGAAATAGCATTTATAGGTCTTATCTCCTATTTAACATGGAGACTTCATAGTTTTATTAATTTCTTGTCAGGTTATGTACCAGTTATTCTTAATTTTTGGTAAGAATATTTAAAATCAGTCTTAATTCATAAAACACTAAATAATAAAGTCAAAAAGTCTGTGTGAAGGATGGGTAAGAAATTCTGTAATACTGATAGAATCAGAAAAGGAAAGCTTTGATTGTTTTCTCACCTTATTTCTAGGACTTCCAGCTCTTTAAATTTCTTACTTCATAAAGTACTTCAAAAAATGTAACAAATAAATTAACAAAGCTGAGGAAGTTTTTATACTTAATTGCTAAACTCTCATAGATCACAAAATTGAGGCTGCTGACAGCTTTTGAAAATCAGACCATGTTACATTTCATATTGAGCTTTTCCATGTATTTTCTTCTATTTTCAGAGGACAGAATAAATCGTGTGAGTGTGGCGATTGCTTTGCAACAATCATTTTGAAGTGATTTGCCCATTTGAAACAAAGATTGAAAAGGGAGGCAAAGGAAAGGGAAAAGGTTGTTGTGTCCTTTGTTGTTGGTTTTAAGAGCACAAGAATTATTTTGCTTCTTTCATACTGTGTTTCTGCTTCAGACACAGCTGGAGTTCTAGCTTTCTTTCCTACCTGAATACTGCCTTCTCTTTCATATCTAATTTGAGGTGAGCAGTAGAGGAAAAATGTCTAAATGTAAACAGAGAAAACAAAGGAAATAGGTAAAGTGATCATGATTTTACTTTCTCCCTCATTAGATTTGCCATTTTCATGCTTTACTTAATTAAAAGTGTCATGTTGCCCATCTATTGTGTTGTTCCTGCTTCAGTGACACTATTCATTCCTGGCATTTCTATGGCAGAAAAGAGAAAGCCATAAATCTTTCTGACAGAAAAATTCTGGCAATTTGTTCTCAGTTGCATTTCTTTTATGCACAGGTGCTTCAACGCAGGTTATGGCCAATGCAAAGGCTGCATGAGGTTTTTTTCTCCTTCCATCCTCTCTTGTCCATCTTCCTTGTTTGTGCATTTGCCACTCAGGGCCATAGTATGGGTGCCTGTGTGATGGAGTCCAGGGCCCATGGGCCATCATTAACATGTTGAATGTTGGGAGCAGCTCAATGCTGACTGCCTTTAATCACTGTCCATGTGTTTGGGTATGAGGTTGTCTCTCCTTTGGACAGAAGGTGTCTGAGAGTAGGCAGGACCAAAGCCCCATTCCTGTGTTGGCAGAAGTGGAACTTGGCTGGCGTGGAGGAAGCATAGGGGCAGGTAACATCTGTAGCGTGCAAATGTGACAGTGAATGTGGAAACCTTTCTCTAGCTGCCTGGCCAGGGTGACTTTGTGCTGCTGCTGTTGGTGAAGGCCTGAAGTTCTTTCCTTTCTATGTCTCTTTCAGTTTTGTACTTCTGTGAGCAGTGCTTCACAGTTGTGATATTCAAATCAAACACAATGGCAGCTCTCAATGAACAGCACAACAGGTATGATTTGAGTACAAGAAACACCCTCCAGCTCAGAGCAACAGCAGTTCATCTCAGCACTCACATCTACACTGGAGGTAGAGCAGAAAGGATGAGTTCTTCCATGAATTTACTAAAAGTAATGGATGTTGGTACTTTAACAACAGCATATGAAATTGAAAGCAGTACATTAAGCAGAAAACTGTTTTGAAAGAAGGATCATACAAAACAGCATAAAGTTCATTTATAATTAGGCAATTATTTAGAATTCATGTACCTTTTAAAATAATTGAATATGTTTGAAATAGTAGTTTTTTAATGCATCATTTAAAATTACACTTATGAGTGGAGGTATACCATTGAAAAGAAAAGAAAATATAGAACATAACTTAATAATTTTGAAATAAACCTAGATTATATACATTTGTGCCTCTTGACTATAGCAGAAAACAAGGAGAAGGAGTTCTGTTATAAAATCTGGGTAACTGCAGGGCATTTACTAAAACTAATATTGTCTTAGTTAACTTTTGAATATAAATAAGTGCTGGGTAAATAACTGTATAAAATCTGAAGTATAATTTATAATGAATTTGTACTAATGATATCTAATGTGCCTAGTTAAAATGAAAGCTTTATTGAGAATAAATGTTACTCATTTACTTCAAAGGGAGTTACCAGACATATGTAATTTGATGGTAATTTAAAAAATAGAACAATATTGGCTAATAAATGCATGATTTACAAATTTCCCTTACGAAAATGAGATGTGGAGAGTATAAAATTTTATTTAATTGTGTAATATCAAAAATACTCTCCACTTGAAAGCATTTAAGTTTCAAAATAACTTTAAAAAATTCAAACCTCTACTCAAATCAACAGATGAATATATACAGTAAAATGTTACACTAGCTACTGGTTAAGTCAGCTTCCTTAAATTGATCAAGAATTACTATTTTTAGTTAATTCTTGTGATTAAAGCATGCACAGGTCCTGATTCGGTAGAGTGCTGTCAGATTTTGCAAGTGAAAGTAGGCTTCTGCCCATTATGTGATTTTTAATTTTTTTTTTCTTGATTTTTGTGTATAAAATGTTAGTATTAGCATTCGATCTCTTGGGGTTAATTAAGAGAAAAATGCAGAGAAAAGACTACGTTTTATAAAGCAGTCATTGTTTTTAATGAATGTACAATTAGTTCTACTGTAATAAAGTGAAAATCTATCCTGTAGATAGATTTTCCTCAGATTTTCTTCGCAGGCATGAAACTCCTAATTTTGTATGGCATCTTCTAAAATATTTCCCCCTGTATATCTTTTCATGTTTTACAAAGGAACCATTCAATCCTCCTTATGGCTTGCAATATACAGATTTGTTCCATCGTTAAGGGACTTGTAGAGACCTTTGCTCATATTACTTGTTCCATGAGGATTGTTGCCTTTTTTTTGTTTCATTTAAACTGAAGCAATGCTTAGTGCATCGTTCCTGTTTAGAAGTAACAAAATGGGAGGCCTTGCAGCTGCACATTGTCAGATCTTGCATAACTTACATAAATGTATCTTGTCTTATACTTACCTAAACCCAAATATTTTCAATTTCTAATAGGAAATCCTCCAATATGTTACTTTTAAGGGTGTGAGGGTGAGAACCTGACTTCATGGAATATTGAAGGCACTGTAGAATCCCAACTATGAGTGTACTGAAGTTTTCAGCTTCTGCAGATGGTGAGAGGGCATCGTGGGGTTTGTCTGATTGTGGTATTTTTTTGTAGGAAGTTGTCAAGATTGGTAGGAATCACATTACATCAGCTGTTTTCTGCAGGGGCACCAAGAAAAACTTTTTTAAAAAGCTTTTATGCACTGAAAGTAAAATCTGAAACCTTTTTTGTAAACTGTTATAGCAGTAACTGGATTTGATTGCGTTTTACATCATTGAAAACTGATTCCAGTGAATTGGATCTGTTCTCCAGTGAGCTGAAGCCATTAGTGATGCACAAAGAATGAGAACAAGCTCATTCTCCTGCTTTCAGAGGAGGAACTTTGCTTCTGAAAGGACAGTTACATCAGTGTAAATGCTAGCTTTAGTATCTCATCCAGTTCATTAACATGTATTATGTATCAAATTTTGACAGCTAAGCTTTTTCTATTTATCAAAGATACCAGCTTTTGAGAAGAGAGATACCTTAATTTCTGTCCCATCCAGTGAGAACAGCAGCATGGTGTAACTGGCCTGGATCATGCTAGATGTGGGATAATGTTCCCTTTTTACCCAACGGCCACATGTTTATCTACCTGTACATAGTTTTGAACTTGTTATGATGTCTGTTAACCAGAACTCAGGGGGGACCTCATAGTAGCTTTTCAATACGTGAAGAGGGCTACAGAAAGGCTGGGGTAGGACTTATTAACAGGACCCAGGATGGCAGGACTAGGAGTAATGGATGCAAATGGGAGGAGGAGAAATTTAGGATGGAGATAAGGAAGAAGTTCTTTACTGTGAGGGTGATGAGACATTGGAACAGGTTGTCCAGAGAGGCTGTGGAAGTGCCCTCCCTGGAGATGTGTAAGGTCATGCTGGATGAGGCACTGAGCAACACTGTGTAGTGGGAGATGTCCCTGCACATGGCAGGGGAGGTGGAACTAGATGATATTTAAGGTCTCTCCCAACCCAAACCACTCTATGACTGTTGAGCTGTTTAGTCCCAGTGTAGTTTTACTTGCTCATTCATAAAAGCTTTGGCAAAGGCTGAAGACAGTTCTTATTATGACAGTGTCTGAAGCTGGTAGATGAAAGCATATCCTTACTCTATGATGGCCCTTCTCCTACATCTGCTGCTACCAGTTGCAGCAGTTCAGTGGCATTTCAGGGTAGGCCAAATGCTCAAGTATGAGGCTGAGCTGTACCAAAGATGCCATCTGTGTTGTTCACACAGTACTTGTGTGACACACCATTAGGTTTTAAGAAAGGAAAAGCAAGAGAACTTGAATATTGTGTTAGATGAGTTCTACTTGTGGGGTCAGTACCATTTACATGGACAGAAGTATCCAATTCTGTCCTACAGATAGGCTAATTCCAAAAAGGAGATCACTTCAAAGGAAATACTCTGATTTATCTGCATATCAGCAAAACTGAATTTTCAGTAATGGTACTGTAATGTTGTGGCTTTAACAGCAGAGCACTTCTAACTGAATTAAAATGGTTGTTCTCTTACCTTCCACATCTTGTGAAAACTCTGCTCCTTTCTGTGAGTCCGTTTTCCTCTCCTCTGGAAGAAGAAGCTATGAGACAATGGGACAAGGGCTCATAAAAATCTTAGGACTTGCCAGAACATGCCTAGAAGGTAGACTTTGGAATCCTGCAGGGAAGTTTCAATGGAAAGTCCAGAGTCCTGGCTCACAGTGTTTTGATTCCATTCCTGTTCTCTCTGAAAGAAAAAACTCCCAAAATGTCAGGAGAAAACTAAGAGTATGAAGACCGGCTCTGTGGGCTATGGAGTTGTCACAGATATTTGTTTCTTTTTTTTCCTCTTTCATTGGATAGTTTTATCTTTTTTTTTCTTTTGGATAGTTTCTTTCTCACTTTATTCTTCATTTATTTCTATGCTCCATGCTAAAGGGGAAGCATGATTAGTACCTGTTCTGTGTTGTACATTATCATCTTAGAATGACTGCAGACTTTTTCATTTAATCAGCACTCATGTGTCAACTAATGCAGCTGTAACACTAAATGTGTTGTGATCATCCTTTAGAGAAATGACGTTTCATCTCTAGATGTGTATTGTGAAAAATCCAAAATATTCTTCTCATTGGACTGAATGGTGGGTGAATATCAAGGAAAATCAGCTAAATTCAAAAGGTCAAATTCGACAATTCTGAGGTGAACAGATGTGACTGCATAAGGTTACAGCCAGGTACTTCATGTGCACTTCTTAGTCTTGTGTTGGGAATTGCATTTCTGAAAATCTCACAGGTGCTGTTATGCAAATTCAAGTGTAAATCACCAGGAGACCAAAAGCCAAGCAAGTCTAAACCCTCAGTAATACTTTTATTGCACGGTAATACATTTATTTATTAGATAAGTCAAATCAAAGCCCAAAGACACACCCTCTCGTGGAGTAAAACCTCAAATAGATGATAGATCTAGAAGGCTATGGTATGACCTGATAAGTAATCTTGAGATTATTATTCATAGTAACTTTTTTTTCAGGTAATAGCAAATTATCTGAGGAAGAATACATTTAGATGGAATGTAGTCAAAGACACTTTCTCTAAGGGAGTACTCAGAGTTGTCATAGTCATTGATCACAGGTGCCAATCAAACCATGGGCACACCTCCATATATTTTTGGTAGAAATAGATTTGTATTACAGTAAACAAAGTACAAGGTGGAGTAACGTATTATGGGATTAGAAAAAGATTAGTGTAATTTGATACAGATTTTGTATATGATGTGGTGAGAGTGTAGTTTAAGTGAAAAATCCCAGAAGAATTACATTCTCATCCCATGGTTCAGAATGTCTCTTATACACTGTATTTTCACTGATGCTTAAACTTTATAAAGTTCTGGGCATACACGTTGGCTGTACTAATAGCAAGTGTCATGTAAATTTTCAAGTATCCTTTGGACATATGGAGGCCAGTGCTTCAGTGTAGGAATTCCTAACCTGTTGGATTGTGCTGAAGTTTACAAGTCAAAAAGCTGTGGCACTTCTCCCTGTTGCACTCTGTCTTGCACTATTGTGCTTCCTTGACTATACAGAATTGGCCAGAGCTCCCAGTAAGAAAAAGAAAATTTTTTTAGATTATGTTAGTTTAATTTCATAGTTTCTGCATTGGAAATAAATTGTATGTGATAGCTTGTAATGATAAAATGCAGAGACAAGAAATTCATGTCAGTAGAAAACTAAATATAGAAAATGGTACCATATTTATATCTCAGTAGTCAGAATACAAACAAGCATCCTTGGCAAAAACACATCAGTGCTTCCAATTAAGGTAATATAATTGCATGCTTTGAAGTGGAACAATGGAAATTTCTGACAATCCATTGTATTAATATGAGGCACAGACTTCAGAAACATAAAAATAACATTTAATCTGTATAAGACATCTGCTGCTATATACTTTTTGTGTAACATTTGTATATTTTTTGTAAACACACAAATCAGATAAATAAATAGATACCTAATATGATAAATATATTATATGAAATGTGGTCATTTCCACAGCTCATAGCTTTAAAAAGGTGTAAACATATTGTGCATTAATTTTTCAGTGCAGTTTCAGTGGGCACAGATGCTGTAATGAAAACATGTGAGGCTAAGGCCCTTTCCCAGAGAAGGAGGTATCACCCTCATGCCCATAACTAGCAGAATTTTTACAAACTGTGAAGTCAGTCTTTCTGTACACTTTGTCCTTGTAAATTTTTCCTGGACTACCAGCAAGGATAAAAATTGTCTCAGTGGGTGTGCTGGTATTGACTTTTTTCCATGAGGATTATAAAGTGACCAGCAGACACATATGGATGTATATAGGCTTTTCTGCTTGATGTACACTGTGAAAGTCTTTCAAGATACTGGTGCAATACTACACTAGTGTAATTCCTCTTTTGAGGCTACAAAGTGTTTCTGTCCCTGATTTAGAAACACAGTTTCTCAGAAAGAGATGCACAAAGCATGTTATATTTATATATTAGCAAAATGCTTGGAGCTTCATCATGGATTGTGACCTTGCCTGTGCTAAATTTTGTAAATCTACAGATTGTGGGAATATTGTTAAGTCATCCATGGATCCTGATGCAGAGAAGGAAAGAAAAATAATGCCTTTTCAGTGTAACCTGTGCTAAGATCCTTCTTAGCAGCACCAGCTGGTTACTCCTTGATATTAAATACATCATGGCCAGCTTGAATCGCATGTGAGCAGGGGCCTTGCTGGTGGCAGTATGTGTATAGGCTGATTCCATTTGTAGGCGGAGGTGGGAAATACCACATTTTCATTTGATCTGTCTGACCCTACCTTAGAATGGAAGTTGAGGGAAGCACAGTGGCTGTGTGATACAGCAGAGCGTAGAAAGGATGGATTAAGTACTGATGGAAATTATTCCATCATGCATGAAGTGAATAAACAAGATGCAGATTTCTTAATCTCCTGGAATTTGCCATTAGTGGTTGTAGTTAATGGTAAAAAAAAAAATTGTTGATATTTAATTAGTTATACCAGTGGATGAACAACCAAAATAAATAACTGATGCACTTTCTCATCATATTGCATACTTTATTTTTTCTTACTTAATAATTTGTGGTAGAGTATGCTTCAGTCAGAATCTTCAAAATGGGTGTTTAGATTTCAATCTGTGCTTACAAGGCTTGGTTTTGTCCTTTATACGTTATGCAATGCCAACTAAACCCAGGTGTTTTGCCATAAATATTTATTTATGAACAGAGATTTTCATTTGTAATTTTTAAAAGATATGAATTACAATCATATGCACAGGTCCAGTTAGCAGTTCTGTACAGCCAGTACTGATTTGGTCACAGTGTCTTTCCATGGAGAGGGAAGGCAGCTTCCCAACTAAAACTCTTGATTACTGTGACTTTTTAACAGTTTGAGCATTGGAGCAGTTTGTCTAAAATGCTGTGCAGCCACCAGTGGGGAAACTGGGTCAGCATGCCAACTACTGGTGCACAGGTTTCACATCAGGAAGGCAGAGAGAGATAAAGTGGGTTCATACACAATAGGGGTCATTTAAATAATTGATACTGCTTCTGAAGGGCATAACACAGGTTCTTTATGCAGTGCAGAGCAAAGGGGAAAGGGCATATAAAATACTTTCTCTCCTATTTGGAAATGTTTTAGATCCTCTTAGCGCTTAATGGGCAGGTTACAAAAAAGGGCAAGGCAGAGAATCAGAGCAATTGATTGAAGGTGACACCAGGTGCCTACAATTGCCAGGGAGTACTGGCACTGATGGCTTCCTGGCTAAGAGCCTGTAGCAAGTTTCAAGATAAGTCTAGGAAGTCTTTGGGTGCTTCCTTGAAGGAGGGCTGAGCCAAACAGTTGAATAAATCAAGGGAGTTCTCAATGAGAATAAATTAAATAAGAACATGTTAAACTGGGATCTAAAGAGTGAGGATCAGTAACTGCTATTGCTGGTTTGGGGACCACAGAATATGCGGTTACGCTTGCTGCTGTCTGTGCCGATTGCTGTATCACATCTGCAATGTACTGCCACAATTATAAGAGTTGCCCTTGGTTTTCATTCTGGCTTTATTAATTTTTACTGAAGCTAGGGTGAGTTTTGTTGCTGATGTGTATGCCAGATGTATTTTAAAAGCATACAGTCTCTTGCAGCACTGGAAATGTCCTGCCCTGTAGCTGCATAACAGAGATTGTAGTGATATACTTTTATGAGGAATGGCTTTACATCTCCCTCTCTTCTGTATAAATTTCTGCTGCCAGATAGTTACCTTTGATGGCCACCATTAATTTACTTCATTTTTTTGTACATGGTATAATGCCACTGTAGCTGAGGGAAGATGCAATAGAGCAGTTTGTCTGTAATTTGAGCAATATATTCTCCTGGCCTAATGGAATCACAGTATAATTCACTTTGGAAAGAACCTCAAGAGGTCTCTAGTCCACCTGCCAACTCAAAGCAGGGCCAACTGGAGGTCAGACATGATAGCTCTGTATGTTGTTCAGCTGGTCCTCCAAGGAAAGAAATTGCACAACCTCTTGGGTCCCTGCTCCACTGCTCGGTTGGCCTCATGGTGTTCTCAGTAAACCACAACTCACCTTTCACAGCAAGTCTGGCTGCAGATAAGAGCTGGTTTCCCTGCAGTGGAGTTTCCCCATTGCTTTGAACTGCTGCATCCTTTTGGTGATGCTGCCCCAAGCAGAGGTTTCTTCCCCTAGCCTTCTGTCAGGGAAGTGAGCTTATTTTGCTATTGCAGACCTGCAGGTGGAGAAGGAACCTTCTGCCTGTTGTGAAAAGTTTGATGCCTTCAGCCTTCCTTATCTTGGGAGTGAAAACCCATCGCTTTTTTGTTCTGGTAGCTTCTATGTGTTTTAAAGGAATTTTTAGTATTTGTGAAAAGGACATGGTTGAATAACCCAGTAATGCATTCCTAGGGTAACAATATCTCTACTTTTCTCTATCAGTGCTGTGTTTCAATCCCAGTCTTCAAAACTCTTACCTTGTGGGGTGAGGCAGTAGTTCGGAGTCTTTGGCCCTAGGACAGTACGATCATGACAGACAGTTATCGTCTCACATATGTCTGTCAGACTTTCAGAGTGTGTTTAAGCACAGGCTCCTACCACATTGCACAGAGTATGCCTGGGGGTGATAGTGATTGTTCACTACTCAGTATTACAACATGGGATTGGCTTCTTCAGTAGCTGCTATCTGAAGAAAAAGAGAATACAGAATTTTAAATAGAAAGTGCTTATAAAGAATTTATTCCTTACAATATTTTGCCAGTGCATCACTGCCATTCCAAAATACAGAATCAAAGACTATGAGAAACAGAGATTTTTTTAAAAATTTTTTTTCTATTCTGTGCACTTCTCAAATGCTTAGTAAAAACCTTGATACTTAAAAACTAAGTAGTCGAGCCTAAATGTAGTTATGCTTTATGTTTGAGATGCCATTCCTTAAACTTAATAGGATTATTTCACCTGTACTTCATTTTAAGTGAAATGATAATCTTATTTTTATCAGAAGAAATTAAATGGGGATAATCCTTTAGTTCAGAACAGAGAATGGGCTTGTCAATCTATAGAAAAATATTGGAAATGTGGTAGAGTGGATTTTTAGTGACAAAGTAATAATTTTTGGTGCAAGAAGTTTATAACATTTTTTACCATCAGGCGAAAGGAATAAATGTGAGCATATGAAAATGTCTTCTTTGGCAGGTATTTCCTATGAGAATGAGACGATGCGAACAAAGGAAAGAAATTATTTTAAAGTACCTTTGTAATACACTTGATCAAATCTTTATATCTACCAGTGTTCCTTTGCAATTTATAAGGGCTACTCAGAATGTACATAGAGAAAGAAGTGTTAGGAATAATAGCCAGGGCTGCCCAAATTACTCTATGAAAGACTGTATGCTGCATTGCTTTTGAATTTTGGTCATCAAGTATCTTAATGTTATTACAGAAACAAAAATCCTATGCTCAAAGGTCTATTTACACATTTTTCTTCCCTTATGAGCCATGTTTGTATATGTACATTTCTCGCAGCTCTTCAGGCAAGAAACTTAATAGGTTTTTACATTCATTGGTAAATAACAGACTTCAATTAACTTAAGCTGAATTCACCAGAAAACTTCATGGAATTCTGTTGAGCTTCTGTCCTTCAGATGAAAAGACAACTCCATTTTGACTGTCAGTTGATCCATTAGTGAGTGAACAAAGTCCTGTTTCTCACCTAGCTGCACAACAAGCTTTTCTTTTTCACATGTCAATCATCTCATTAAGAGAAGTATCTGTTAAAAATACTTAGGGAAAGGAATTCATAGGGGAAATGGTCTGGTTTTTTGAAGGGGAGTATGGCGGAAAGCATTGTTTGTTAGAAAGGAGTTATTACATATTAATTAAGAACAAAACGATGGAGCTTCAAAAATAAATATTTAAGTACTTGACATTTTGCTTCTTGTCTCCTCCTGGGATATTTTTGTACCACTTCCTTTTCTCTTGAATAATATAATCTTTGTTTCCTTTACAAAATAATTTCATTGTTTTCCACTGTACTTCATTTTCAGAATGGAAACATGACCTAAGAAGATTATTGTCTGTTGAGATAAACCACAATGCATTCCTGTGCTATCTTTCTCTGTCCCTATTTCTATGCAATTATTTGTGGTCCTTTTCAGCCCTGTAAATAGTGAAGTATTGGAGGAAGAACAAAAAAATTTTTTTAGCTGCAGAGTATAAATATCTTGAGTATGGTCGCAAGTGGGATCAAAGGGGGCAACAGTTCCACCATCTGTAATTAAAAAGAAAGAAAAACAGAAATACATAAAATGGGCAGGCTGGACCAGAAAATGGAGAGGGAAAATTCCAACCGTTTCTCTCTGGTATTAAGGTCAAGCAAATAACTTGTATTTTAATACTCTATTTTTTCATAGTCAAAACTTGCTCTACCTACTATTAAGTACCAGTTTAAATTCATTCTCCATTTTATTAACTCATCCTTATCATAAACTGCTAAGCTTGGCTTCCAGTGAACTTTTCTCTGAACCCTGCCAGAGTTCTGGCCCTGAAGTGAGAGGTATCTCTTCCAGGGAGTTTTACTACACACTGCAGGGTGTACTTAGGGGAAGTCTGTAAGCAGTAATCTTATATTACCTCCTCTAGATTTCTTTTTTTTTCATTTCCTCACTGTCTTTGATTTGTGGTCTCTCCACATGTATCTGTAGCATTATTTGTCTGGACCTGCTAAGTGGGTGGCTGGGCCAGTTGCATCCTGATGAATGTGCAAGGAGTACACAAAGGTCAGTCATAGGTGTGTTTTGCAGTGCAGGCAGGGCCAGGCCAGATAGCAGTACAGACAGAGGATTAACTCTGAAAATACAATTCGTATGATTCAGACAAGGCACTTGACAAATTCTATGAAAATTATCTACAATGAGGAATTTGAGGAGTGCTGCAGTTAGCACTAAATCCCTTGTATTTTACAACCCAATAATCAACCTGCCGCTGTGATTATCAGAGTGGAAGAGGATGAGTGGTGAGAGTAAGTGGCTGTTGGTATGGTGCCCAGACCTACCAGGGCCCTGAAGCAGCTCCAGCAGGAAGCTATCCCCATTTGACATCCTTGCAGTTGAAGCAGACAAAGATTTGAGTAAGAAGAGATGCATGTAGAAGGTCTTAATTCAGTTGCCTTTGTCCTGTATTTGTTTTGATCAAGATCCTTTCTTCACTCTTTTCTGTACTGTCCTAAAGCAAATGGAAAGATAACACCAGGAGACATAGTAAAACATTGACACCTGACAAAACTGTCATTGATTTGTTGTCTCTGACACAATTGTCACCAGCTACTAGAGCTGCCAACAGTTTCAGTAAAATATCTTTTAGAAAATGTTTTTTCTTTCCTTTCCTTCCTTCCCTTTCTCCCCAGCAGGAGACAGTTTTCTGTCAGAAGTGTGTGTAAACTTAGGTGAAAGTATTACCAAACTCGCTTTTTCAATTTTAGTTTGGTTTTTTTTTTCCAGTTCTTTTGCAGTTTGTGGGAGCTTTTTGTCATTTTTAGTAAACCAGATGCTCCTGGGAAGGAGTGACATCCTATGAGTGGGAATTCTCCCTTTAAGAAGTGCCTAGAGACTTACTACACCAAGCCCATGCATGGAATCTGAGACTTGTCCAGGCTTTGTGCTTCTGGCTGTATTCTGCTTGAATTGTTGTGGTCTCACAAGCCTTTATCCACTGCAGACCTGCGGAGAAAAGAGCAAGCAGTTCCTTGGAGACCTGGCTGTTACATAGCAAATTTCCAAGCCAAACAGGATATTAACTAAGACAGATATTAGATAAGGTCAGTCAGCTGATCCTGACTGCAAAAAGAGAGATGACTGGAAATATTCCTTATTGTATGACTGTTGTGCTGTGCTCCAAAAGCAGCAGTGTGTGATAAAGTACAGCTGAGACTAACTGGCTTTTAAGCTCTTAAGTGACTGTCTACCCAGGATGAAACTGAAGTTAGCAACCTAAGGCAGTAGTCTCTTCTGCCCTCAACTCACACTTTGTTTGCAGTCTTAGGGACCCCAGCTCAGCTGAACTGGAGGATCAGATTTGCAGGAGTCACTTTTGATGACCTGTGCTGCTTCCCTCCTTATCTGTTGAGCTTTTTGCTTGAAGATATCACCAACCATAAAATATTGCATAAAAGCACCCAGAAAATCACAGTTCATATGGATAAAAGTAAGGATGATTACTGCAGGTAACTTTCAAGGTTATAAATGTAAAATATGCTCTTTCATTGACAGTGAAGTAAGGGACTGGAGTGTAGGGAAGAAATAAATATGTTCAAAGGACAGGCTACTCTGCACACAACGTGGAATTCCAGCCTTTGCTTTTGAGTTGTCTAATGCATCCTTTCAGGAGCAGAGGAGTGATTTGTTTGTACTGAGATTCAACTGCTCAGATTCTAGGAAAAGTTGAACTCCAACTGATCAGTAACTTCGAAAGCATTTAAGGATCAGTAATCAATTTCCATGCTTTCCTTGTGACTGAGGTGGAGGATATCAGATTAATGACGGATGACACAACCTAAGATGACAAATTAGCAAAGCATTTTGTATGGCCCTTATTGAAAAAGCATATGTGTTCTGGTGGCTAGTTTAACAAGTACAAACACATTGGGGTTTTTTTATTACATGTAAGAGTTTCTCATCCTCTTGATATAGCACAGAGGATGGGGAGGGCATTTTGCTAGCAAGTTTGGACTATGGACATACTTGTTCTTGTTTCTTGTATTGGTCTAGAGATTTTGTCAACATTAATCCTTTTACACCTTAACTCTACAGTTTTCTTTTGCTTTTAATAAATGTGCTACAAAAGATTAGTTGTTTATAGATGTGAATCTAGTCTTTTCTTTAGTGCAGACAGATTAGACACATCTGAATGATCTATTATGCATTGTAAGAACTGTGTTTAATTGGAAAAAAAATAGCAACTGGTTAATTTATGCATATGCACAACAGGACAAACAATTTCAACATGGAAAGCAGAACACACATCATTCTTAGAGCTAGAATCATTTCCTCATGAGTTGCAGTTGCAAAGGAATCTCTTTCTTTGGGAGCTCATGTAGTGCTTTTGAAAGGTGCTATATGCCTGCAGATAGCAGCCCTGTGCTGAGCAATGGGGCAGCCTCTGCTACAGCACTGGCACTAGCCTCTTCACCTCACTAGGTAGGAAAAGCATCAAAAGAGGGGGAAATAAGGGTGCCAGTTTTCTGTGGCTTGTTTTCTGCAATTTTTGCAGTGGTGTCTGTTTGGAGATAGATTTCTATCTGACTCCTGGCAGGATCTGGGGTCTCATCAGAAAGATGAAAGTGAACACCCAGTATACATAGCAATG
This sequence comes from Turnix velox, assembly GCA_013400935.1. Taxonomy (NCBI): domain Eukaryota; kingdom Metazoa; phylum Chordata; class Aves; order Charadriiformes; family Turnicidae; genus Turnix; species Turnix velox. The sequence goes on along the minus strand of VZTY01000823.1, from coordinate 433,458 downwards.
AAACTTTTGTCAATACACCAGTACCTTCTCTTTTATAGGGAATTTTCCTCATTAAAGGAATAATACACCATTTAACTCACAAATTTGATGTGTCCAAGAAGAAAAATAACAAAGTGGAAACATGACTGTGTAGTCAGGTAGTCTACATTCTCAGTTCTATACAGGCATTGTGCTACACTCATTAGTCTTTTGGGAATGCCTTTCAGTAGATTAGGAAACATCTGTTTAATTTTTATTATTGCCTTATTGAATTTTTAAATTTTTTTGTTCTCAAGATATTCTCCCTAGGGGCAAGAAAGCATATGTAGTGGAGGCTGTATTACTAACAGTAGTGTTATCAGTATTATTATTGGTTTTGATTTTCTTTCTTTTCCTTTCTTTACTTTCCTCTTTCCTTTCCCTTTTGATTTCCTTTTTTAAAATAAAAGTATGTATTTGATAACACTGTAAAATCACCGAAATGCACATTGAATTCATTTCTGTCTTTCGTCTTTGGGATGTTCTGGTTTTCAGGTAGACAATCTGTAACTCTCTTCAAGTGTTGGATATAAAAATGTTTAGCTGTATTTTAAGATTCTGGCTCTAAGTATTTTTAGTCTGCCAAAAATCTTTGTCCTAGACTGTTATTTGTCTTAAAAGTAGTAACAGAGAATTCCCCTTGATTTAAGAGTCAATAAGAAGTCACTATAAGACAGAACTATTTGCCCAGGGCAGCTCATGTATTACAGCATTTTGCACTAATTGGAACTTCCTAAGGTGTGATGGCTTCATGCCCAGGAACTACATGGCTGTAATCCAGCTGAGAGGTGACACATGTAAGTAACCAAAGATTGGGCTTCATCTGCCAAGATGGACTGGAACCTTGTTGCAGCAATCAGTGATAACAGAAACTGCTACTTTCAGTTAGTGCTATTTGACTTAGGAATCCAAATATCATCAAGATATGTATAGAGCTGGCTAATTTAGGGCCACCAATTTCAACCAAAGAATGCACCTTACTATGAACTTTTTCTAAATTCTTCATCTGCCCCGCAGCTCTCTGTCTTTGTTGAATTCAAATGCAGCCAGGTTTGTAAATGAGCTGATCTTATCTAAGAATTTTGTATCCCAGAGATGTGGTAGAGCTGAATATCATCATTGTTTTATTGACACATAAGTCTAGATAATCTGACAAATTCACCTCAGTGATTGTGAGTAATGTATTAAAGAACTGGAGAGAATTGATTCTTGTGGGATGCTACAAATGAAGTAAAACTTCTCATTATTACTATTTGAGGAGGAGTGAAATCTATGTATGCTTGCCTCCTCTTTCAAAGATAATGGGGGCTGAATTCAGAAGTGTTAAGATGTAGGGTGTGATGATCATAATGACTGAAGGTATGCTATTGCTCAGCTGTTCTGGGCAGAGCAGTGCACAGGATTTGAGAAGGCTTGGTTGTGGATGCCATCTGTAAGTGTAACGAAGTGGTAATGTGACTCAAGTCTTTGTTATTACTCAGTTGTCAATTTCAGAGCAAATCTTTGCTATAACCAATGATGTCTGAATAATAGCAGTTGATAATTTCAGGAAATAAGAATCACACATGGATCAAATTATGTAAGCTGCTTTCTTGGTAAATCTCATGTGGATAGAAATAGACTGTAATATGTAGTGGTTTTAGGGTTTTTTTCCAAGCCTGATTCATGAGATTTCTAGCTTCACTGGGGAGGTCCATTAAGTATTTATAAATTAAGAAGTTACTGAACCTCCCAGACTGCTGAAACTAACTCTACATCAGCTGCAGAGACCATTAAGTATTTGGATCATATGTTGCATTTTTTGAGGAAGTAAGTAAAATTTTGGTTTTTGTATTCTTGGAGTATTTAATCTATGGGCAGGATAACATAGCCAGTGAATTAGGCTATTGGGGCAGGTACCCTTTCTTTGCCAGTCTTAAACTTTCAGGCAAAACCTATGTATCCTCTACTCAGATTAGCATGCTTATCAATGTTACACAATTTGATGTACAATCTTAGACTTCTTTGAGGAGGACTGCGAAGTTTGCCTTGATTTCAGTGGCAATTCCTTCTATTTAGATGGAGGCAGTAGGCTAAAACTCATTAAAATACTTAAATTTCCTGTATTGTTTGTTAAAATATTAAATTAATAGAATTTTCTAAATGCAGTTGATTATTTGTCACATATTACTGCTGGTGAATTTCCTGTTCAATTTGGACAAAGAGAAAGAATCAATCCTTTTGTTTTCTGAACTGCATAGTGTTGTACTATTTGAGGTCATATGTAATGCAGGAATATGTTTAAACTGTAACAAACATTGTTTTAACAAATATAATTACCTATAGCTATGTATTTTTTGCACATTGACAAGGAAATAATAAAGTTATATCTACCTCAGCACATCTGTTTCTATCCACTAGGCAGTGGACACCATTACTTGTTAATACATAAATACTCTGCTTCCCCTACTCAATTGGATTTCCTATTAAGAAGGAATGCTTCCATGAAATATGCTCTGCTGAATGGGAAAATTATTTTAAAAAAATCTTACTCTGATACAGACTTGATCAAGATCTTTGGACACAATCCATTGGCAGATTTTCATTTTTATTTTTTAAGTTTAAAGAAAATGAAGTTTAGAATACGGTGTGAAAAAGTGAATATAGAGTACATGCTTGTGCAGCTCAACATTGTAGGAAAAAAATGAAGAGAATGGGAATCTTCAGCATAAAAATATCTGATAAATTAGAAAAACTGCATATATCAAGCAAGCTGCAGCAAACAGGCTTTTTTATATGTCTGTGCATAAGAACTAAGAAGCAACGCATGCTTGAACATAAATGAGAATTTAATTGACAACTCCCACAATTATCTGTGTAATAATGCAGTCACATAATTAGTATTAAAATAAACGTGCAAGTCAAAGATTATTATAGAAAATGCAGTTTTACTGCATCAAAGACTAGTGACAGGAAGATACTTAGCTGCAGAAATATGCTTCGAGTCTGTTCTTTAATCATTCTCAACAGATTTTCATTTTACACTCAGTGAAATCCAAGTGGCTTTTTGCAGTAGTGCTAGCATGGGAAAGGCAGTAGTTGAAAGGCACTTCTCAAAAATGGTCACTAATTGTTCAGCTGGTAAAGCAACCAAATGTCATCTCCTTAGCAGATGAACACAGTATGGGCTACAAAGATACCACTTTTCTCAACTCTGGCTATAGCTGCATCTCACATTGCCGTCTGCCAATGCAACCAAAATAATTGGCAGCCGAACCTGCCTGTTCACATAAGTCCCTCTGCTGTTTTCCAGTTCTTAATTCATTTCTACCCTTTTGACAAACAATAGTCTATTGGAAATAACTATGTATCCACCTGCCAGTCTCATTGAGAAGCAACTCCTGCCAATCTAATTGAGAAAGAACTTCTCGGCTTAATTATAGGAAGGAAAAAAACTGGTTATTTTAAGATCAGTCTAGAAATTTTCATCTTGCTGCTGATTTCTACCCTCCAAATAGTTGGTATTATAATGCTTCCATTTTGTGAGGGACTTGCAATGGTGCTGAAGGTATCCATCATTAAGGTCAAATAAGATACAGTTTTAGAGAAGATAACAATGAACCCCTTGTGTATAAAGGTGCATGCTACATAGTTCTAGCATCAGTATTTTGAGAAGTTCAGTGTAAAGTCACACCTTGTATCAGTTTATCACTGTTGCCCCTCATGTCTAGATCACTTACACCTGGAACACATGAAGTCACCACCTCTGCAACTGCTACTATCACCAAGCTAAGTAAAACTTTACAGGGAATGTCTATAACTATAAAGTTGTGGAGAAGAAAAGTTTGCTATTTCAAAAAGATGCCTTTACTTCATGTTATCATGTTTTTGGGGTTTTGCTTATTGTGTTCCCACTTATTTGTTTCTTTCCTTTTATTTTTTACTACATGTCAGTTTGTTGTTAGATAGCTGAAGTTTGAATAAAAAAAAATTCACATCATCATGGGAGATGTGAGATGCTGTGGGGGTAGGGGGGGTAAGACAAGGTTTTCTGAACAATGCAGTTCTAATTCCATGTGTGATGTTCACATTTTACACAGAAAAATTATTTTCTTAACAGTGTGGCAAAAAAGTTATATTTTTCAAAGGACAAAGATATTCTCCCAAGTCCCACTGAAGCTGATCCCTCCTTGGCCTTTCTTTTGTAGATGAAGTGGAGCATCTGCCATAGAATTGAAATTAATTGAAGAAATTGCATGGGAAAAGCATATTGTAAATTTTGAAGGGTATCCTGAAGATAAACAATCTCCGAGTTAAAGCATCAAAATGGTCTCGCTGTTCCACTGGAAACATTCCTCTTTCATCTATACTCTTTTGTAAACCAAAGGGGTTTTGCTGATATTCTGATTAATGCACTTTTGCCTTCCTTTGAGGCATCTGGTGCAGATAAAGGATCTGGTTGCTGTCTTGAAATCCCTTGCACACTGGGGGGATGTTGCTGGTGCTAGTCAGCTGCATGGAGAATATTCTGCCTTGCTCCTTATGGCCAATAGCTCTGGTAATCAGATGCATGGAGGTGATAATCAGTCACTGAATCTGCTGGACTTAAGAGAGACTTGGAAAACCATCACAGATTTTGGTATGAGGGGGAAGGACTCTTACTCTCATCAAAGGAGATTACAATGGACAGAAGATCTGGTAAAGATATTTGTCTTATGTGATGTGGGATTTTTCACTTGATAGTGCCTCTTTGACAATTTTTGTTCAAACAAAAAACTATCCTTGAGATAAGACAGTTATTTTTAACCTCTATAGCCAGAAGAAAATCTTGCTGCTAAAGCAACGAACACATTCTACAATTTTGCAAAGCCTTTGCTAATTGTAAAGTTATTTAATTTGTTTTAATTTGTTTTCTTTTGCTTTTTCAGTTGGGCTTTATGGTAGAGAAGAAGAGACCTTGACAAAACAGTAGGCAACTGCTATTTTCTCTAAGCAGTATTCATTAGATTCCTTTATCCCTTGCTCCCTCCCCTATTACAACAGCATCTATCTTATGCCACAAGCAAATATAATTTCTGTTGTTGCTTCTTTGCAAAATCCAATTTGTTATGATGTATTATGCATGCCAGTATAATTGCAAAGGAGGAGTTAAACTGACTGACAGTTTAAAGAGGTGCATTCCTTTGGCTGTGTCACTCACAAAGAGCAGCAAAAAGAAAAGTGGGACAAATTGATGCCTTGATGAAAGTATTAATCTGCTAAGATTTCAGATGAAACAATGGGACTGCCCTAATGAAGCCATATCCTCTAGAGAACAAAATGATGGCAGGGACTTCTGATACAGAGAAAATTACTATAGCCTCAGCAGCAATATCAGTGATAATATCTTCCATATTCTTTGTGTTTATATTGCTAGCAATTAAAAAAGTGCTTGTCAGTACCATTCTTAGCATAAACCATTATTTTCCAAGAAATGTGGAAGTTTTATGAAATCCTGTATAATGAATTAGTCTTTTGGCATTTATTTTCTTAGAAAGAAAAGAATAAAATATGTAATAATAATAAATAAGAGCAGAAATAGCAAGGTAGGAAAGCATTCCAAGTGAAATCACTTTACAGAAAATGTATAAGATTTTCACTGCAAATGAGGATAGGAGTTATAAATACAACAAATTACACCTCTGTAATTCTGATGCTGGGGAACATGATGTATCCATTAAAATAATGGTGAAGTGTTTTATATGTTTTATTTCCTCCAACAAATTGTGATGGTAAAAAAAGAAGCAGCTTTTAAAATTAAGGTTTTATTTTCTTCTCTTTACACCACTGAACTACAATTCCTTTGTAAAGTTTTAAAGTTAACTGCTCTGAACATATTTCTGTCATTTATTTCTGCATTATTTCCTGATTCTGTCCCAGACAGCCAGATCAGATGGTAGCTGATGTGTGGGGCAGGAAGATTTAACCTGGCCTTTGATGCATGGGAGATTTCATGCTTGAAACTTTCAAAGTTACAGATGCCCACTGTGGGAAAGGACCCAGTTTGCAATCCTGCCTGATTATCCTCCAATGCTGTCTTGCATTATCCTGCCCCAGGTCTTCAAAACCGTTTAGAGAGCTGGTTGAGCTGGATCTGGCAGGAGAGTCAAACTGGACAATTGAGTGTATGGTACCATCTCTCTTCTTCAGGGATATTGCATTTCAGAACTAGGCACTGGAAACTTACCTTTAATTAGCCTCTGCTAATTAAATATCAAAATATTTATATGTGTACCATTCAGTCAACTTAAGCAATTATTTGTGGAAGCTTGGGCTCCCTGTAATTGTAAAAATCACCCCCTAGACTTTTCACCAAGTCTCTGTCTATAAATTCTACCGTTCTTATTAAGGATAACGGGAAATCTTAAAAAAGTATGTCAGTTCCTCCTTCTTTGATAAACTTGTTTGGTTGCAAATACTCCTGGATGAGAAATGAGTCTGATATTGCCAATGCAACTGTAAGAGATCTCACCAAGAATCCTGTAATGGAAGGAACAGTAACTTGTGGTATTTTAAAAAAAATTATTGTGATGGAAATGACAGTTTACTGCTACGGCCTGCTGTTCCAATGAACACTGAATTTGTTTCCTTAGGTCTGGATTCAGATAGAACCAAATCACTGCATACTTATAGACTGAACAGTATCCTATGATAATAGTTTTATCCCAGCAAAGATCAATTCAAAGAAAAAGACCTCATACATAAAAGCCTTTTCTGAGTGCTAGTTAGCAAGTCCATTATAAATAGAATTTGGTTATTATTTCCTCAGAGTTGTCTTATCAAATCCTCATAGAAATGAGATCTATCTAAAAGCTTCTTTAGAAACTGCAAACAGACATACAAATTGAAGCGAAGTGTTGCTATTCATGAAAATAATCTTTTTACAGGATATTTTTGTACAAAGAGAAATATTATGTTTGGTAATTTCTTTTCAAAGAGACACTTTAGGCTTCTGTAATAAATAGTACTGTTATCAACACACATGCACAGAAGTCAAGTGACTGCGAATTCTTATAGAGTGTCATGTACTTCAGGAACAAATATTTCTTACAGTCACAGAGTTTGATGGTCCTAAATAGGATGGAAGTACTCAGAAAACAAAACAGAACAAAACCTTTCCAAGTTTTAAGCCTTTTCTTTGTGCTAACCCAACTGTTGTAAAAATAATATACCAGGATAGATGTTGCGTATTTTTGAGGGATAATGATATAGATTTTCAGAATACTCATCTTTGCCACTGCCTTCAGTGGGTATGTGGGTGCCACTAGCTCAGGTGAGAGCAGTCTGTCTTTGGCTTAACTGTTCCTTTCTATTCAATAGCAGATAAGACATTATTCCTAAAAATCAGCTCTGACTTCTGACATGGAAATGCTGGCACAATCATTCATTGAGTAACGAATGTAGCATACATCAGATACATTAAGTAATTGGCTTCAGAAATCAGTGGTAAAGTTAAAAGAAATCAGTTAGTGGTCATTTGGTCCCCATTTAACCACTGTATTATTTTCTATTATTTCGTTAGATTGTCTGTTTTGACAGTGTCGTTACTACAGATTTTACTGTAAAGGTTACTCATTTCCCCTCACTGGGTGAAACAGACAATTCATTAAACATAGAAGCAGGCAAGTGTGGGAGAATTTTGGGAAATCATTCAGCAAAACCTGTGAAGTTTGGCTCAGATAAGCATTCTTACCATGAAGATAGCCTTGTTTTTAAAGTCCAGTTCAGAAGGCAAAACGCTGCTATTTTGTGGTGACTTTTGTAACTGGAGTCAAAACTCCTTCAGTGCAATAGAGGTGGAAGGTGGGTCTAATCCCCCCCAGCCAACAGTAATTCAGATCCTTCATGTCACTCTGAATGATGTCCAAAGAAGCCCTAAAGGCTAGATGGGATCATGAGTTTATTGATATAATAAAGTTCAGTGTTCCTTAGGAAGACAGGAGAAAAAAAGATACAGCAGCCTGGCAGTTGGTTATCCATAAAATAATCCTTGTAATTCAATTAATTAATCTCAAATGTGCTTTCTTATGATTTGTGTGACCTAACAAGAAGAGGTTCCACACATCACTCACTGTAAGGTGCCTTTCTCTTATTGCTTTACAAGTCATAGTTCAAAGAAGAATAAAAAGTACCTTTCTTTTAAAACTATTGTATTACACTTGGTATTTGGAGCTGGGAATCTGAAAATAGCTGCTGGCCTTGGTTTTTGATCCATTATTTGGATGGCTACCTAAGTCTGAAAAAGCTTCCTTCCCCAACTTTTGAATGTAAAATAGAAATGTAATATCAACCCTCTTTTTGTAATTCTTTCATCCACATGGTATCGTGATAAATCTAGGTGAGCGCAATTGTGAATAGGGTCTTGAGATGTATTACTCCAAGGTTGGGGAAAAATAGCAGTAGCAAGAATTTAGTCTTGATTATTTAATATAGAATAGTCTGGAGTATTTAATATAGAAAACTCTTTTCTTGTTTTAGAAGGAGCTGGTAGAATTCTTTACACTTTCAAGTACTGGAGCTTCCCAAGGAAGTTCAGTATTTATCGTCTTGTACTGTAAAGAATATAAAGTCTATTAAAATAGTAGGATCATGGTTATTAGAAAATGAAGAAGACCTCTGCAGTAGTTAAGTCATCCCTTTTTCCACCGTAACTATGTTGTTTTCTGTAGAATATGTACTAATGCTTTATTATGGAAGACTTCTACAAGAGGGCATTGCCTCTTTCAGAAAAAAAGACCTGATAAAATCAGAATAAATTCTTGGCCATGAATGATTTGGTTGCATGAGGGGATGATACTGTGTGTCATCTGGCAGCTTCTTCAGAAAGACCCTTCTTTGCTGTGCAGCCTGTGGTTCATTGGCAAGGACTAAATTTGCACTGGACATGACATTAATGCAATTATACAGAGCAGCCCTTGCAAGAGTATGTTGGAGACTTTCAGAAGTCAAATATGGGTTTCAGTGAGTTGCAGCTCCTTACCAGACTTTGACCTGGAGACCCTCCTCATGAAGTCTAGAGCAGCCAAGGACAGAGAAGTCCCATTGTATTCACTTGGTGGTGTTACATCCAGCTGAGCAACTTGGAGTATTCTTGAATATGCTGTGAATTTCGTGCAGGCCATTCAGTCATCCCCAGCATGTGGATGGCTGGAAGCCTCAATGTCTCATGCCAAGTTTGCTGATGCTTGAGCTCCTGGCTCAGTGTTTGCATTCTGAGAAGTAACCCCTGTAAGCAACTAAGAACTTCTCTGAGGCGATGGTTCCATAAGAAGATTAAACATGAATCCAACTCGAAGCTCTGCCATGCGTCATGCAGGATTGGGGCCTGATTCAAGACTAAAGACTTTTTCTTTTATTTTCTCTGCCTTTATGATTCATCTGAGTTCATTTCTTTGTTCTGAAATTTTTAAAAGAAAAAGTGTGTATCAAAAGGGAAACAGGTTTCACAATGTTAGCTTTGAAGCTTGTAATCTCCCACTGAAATCCAACTGAAAGTTCCAACATGGTTTACCCTACAGAGAGCAGGTGAAAACATGATTTGGAACAGCATGACAGTGGCTCTTAGCTCCAAATGCATCAATTAAAAAGAAAATCCTTCTGCCCACAAATTCTGCCTATGTTCAATTAAAATGAAAATGTAACAGAAAACTAGATGGATTAAAGAGTACTTGTTTTTCTTTCTCTCCAGTAGCCCGAATTCAATATAATGCAACTTTGTTGTTTTGTTTGTATAGATCTTGTTGCTTGCTTGCTCAGGCATTTCTGGCCCAGCCTTCTTCAGTGGCTAAAGCTGCTGCTGCTGCTGCTTGCATTCTTTTCATATTTTGTATACAATGAATTTGTATTATCTGTTGTTTGTTCTAAACTTCTGACTTCATTTTGCCAAGGCTATCTGTTTTTAAATTAGTAATTTTCACTCCCCCATGTAATTCTTCTAAATTACTTTTTGGAGTACTGGCTATTAATATTTTAGGTAGCTTTGAAGTTTTACTTTATAGTCTTCAATTTTATTTCACATTTCACAGGTTCCTAGTTGCAAATAATCCTAAGGGCAATTTTCTCACATTGCAACTATTCCTTGAAAGATATGCTAATGTAGCGCAAGGCACTTGCAATACTGGGGGTTAAGTTAATCACCCAAAATGAGCCGTATTACTGTCAGTGGTATATAAAGACATCCCATAGTGAATTACTAGACAGGCTAGCATTAAAACTCCTTTATAAAATAGCAGAACCTGAAGGTGTGCAGAAATAAGCATTCATTTCAGAATCTATTGAGCTAAGGAATCTAGTTATTTCTGGACTTGAAGTTACCAAACAAATACAATGGTCATTCTTAAAAAAATCTGCAGTGTTGTTTGAAAAGCCTCTGTGAATTGAAAAATAAAAAATAATTATTATTTGTTATATATATATGTATATTTATGTTAATATAGTTCCACAAAAAAAGGCTCTATTCAAGCTAAGCAGTATGAAATTCATGGCACCCAAAGAATACATTGATAGAACTGATTACATCATTTAAGAGGAAAACTGGAACAATTCTCATAACTTTGGACTAATTTACAAGTAGACAAAGATACATATGTTACCTGGAACTTACCAGATGCTATCAAATGAGGTGTTCCTCTGGTCTAGATGAGAACCAAGAAGCGCTTGGTTATGCATGCTGACCAAAGTGGTTAGCATCTTCTGCCAGGCCTGATTTTTGTTGATTGCATCATGTGCTGTGCCACAGTGCTCTTTGGCATGGAGAGTAGATTAAGGAGTTTTGGATAGTCTTAATCCATTCTGTCAGAAGGCTACTTTCTCGTCAGACTGGCTGCTTAGAGAGCAACAGAGGTACAGGTCAGGGCTGCATTTTAAAACAGCAGTGCAGTGCATAGCAGTACCTATAATGATCTAGGTTTCTGTTTCTTATCTGGAAAAGAAATTGAATGAGGCTTAAGTTACGTTGTAGTGATATGCATTTTTGTGAGAACAAATATATTTTAAAGCTGAAAAGATAGGGAGTATACAGGAAAGGTTTACGTGGAACACAGTATTTATTTACCATGCATATTTGATATGAGTTCATTAAATACGCAATAGAAGTGTCAACACGAAGTGCTGTTTAGATCCTCCTATAAAAAGAAACTGCGGTGGTACTAAAATTGGAGTGCACTAATCTTTGGTTAAATACAAGCCTTATTTTCCATCCAGTAAAGAAATGGTAGGTTGAGTTGTTAAATAACCATATATTTAACCTAATTTAATATGCCCGTCATTTATAAAGTCTGAGAGAGTGATACTGTGCCAGTGTAACCAACATCACATACCTCAGCAGCCATTGTATGTGCGTTTTTATCACCCACTAGCATTTGGTCACTAAGAATTTTCACCAGCCCATGCCTAAATCAGAAGTATTTTTGCAGTGTTACTGAGCTAATGCTAATCCTTCTTACATAACCACAACAGATAAATCCATTCACAAGTAAAGTTACAATTGAGAGAGATGGCCATGTTAGTGAGCTGAAATGTTGCTGAGTTAGGGTGTTTTGGTTTGGGTTTTTTAATTTTAATTTTTTTTCTGATATGTCCATGCTGACTTTAAAAAGTTACTCCTTTCAACAGACTAGGATCAGGCTTTTAAACAGTGTATATAGCATTGGCTTACATATAAGGAAAAGATTTTTCTACAACAATTGCTGGAAAGGTACTTTCAATCAGGATATCCTCTTAGGAATATAAAATACACCATAAAAGATTGTCGTCTAAACCTTGCCTGGACCAGCAGTTTACAGTGAACTTCAAACTGGTATCTACGTCCTCCAGCAGTCTCCTCCTTGTAGTCTTGTAGTTGTTTCAGTGTAAAACAACTGTGAATATTCCTGCTGCCTACATACCTAATATTTTGGGAGGAGTCTTACTGCACTTTACTATTAACTTAATATTTTTTGAAGGACTTCCACAGGTGTATAATTCATCTAAAAACTGTCTTTCTACAAGTATTTGGGTAGGTTTCCCCAGCAATCATTCAAGTGCCTGCAGTGTAATGCAGAGAAACCTGAGGTAGATTTAAATTCAAACACCAGTAACGATCTCAGCGAGGCGGCACTGAGCTCCACACAGCCAATTTACTTTGCTGAGGAGCTGGGTAAATTAGCTCCTGCTGAGCTCTGTGCTGCTGTAGCTGACTGCTGGCACTACCCAGGCTCAGTACTTTAAAGCCAGTGTGGGTATCTCTGGTGTACTGTGCTCACTGCTGCTGTGCTCTCACACTGCAGGGAATGCACAAGCCTAATATTGCTTTTTGGTTTCAACAGGTGGCTTTTTGTTGGGGATGTTCCACACAAGAGTTTACTAGTTTTCTCCCTCTATTGTTATAATTCTTTTTATAACGTTATTATAAATTTTAATCATATCTTCTTCTCTGTCTCTTTTTCAGCTCAATTTTTTTATTGTTTTGATGTTGGCCTTTTGCCAGTCCTGCCACGTTTGCAGTTGGAATGATGAAAGAAAGAAGAAGTATGTTACCTCCTTCCAACTGCATCATACTGCTGCCTGCATCTACTGCATGTGAGTGTTTTCTGTTGAAAATACATATCAATATGATGGCTGCAGAGACCTTAGGGATATTTAGCTAGCAAATACCATTGTGATTGCTTCTTCTCTCCAGTGTGTCTGGGCCTAGCATCCTGAAAAATGTACTTAGTAGTTTTATTGCAGCCCAGTGTCCTAAAGGATGAACATATCACATAAATTACAGAACTAAAAAGTAGTTATAGTGTACATTAGGTAGTCGGTCAAAACCATAACTGACAATAGTAATCAGAAATTTTATAACAAATGAAAAATCAAGTATAAGTTATGTTCAATTAGTTTTAAATTTTCTATCCAAATGTTGATGTCCCTTTTTGTTTCTTCTTCTTGTTTCCATTTCTTTGGCCTTTTCTGCTTCATCTGCTATGAGTCTGAGTCTTTACCAATATGCTTTTGTTGGTACAGTCTCCTCACATGCTGTTGAAAGCACAGAAGGTTTATGCATTGCTTGTAATAGAGTTCGGCGTGTCTTGGTACATGAGAAATACACAAGAAAAGTAAATTTCTCATTCAACAGGTTTGTTGCAGTTTTTTTGGTTTTTTTTTAATACCTGGTGAAATAAATACTACCATGAAGGGAAGTAGACAGATATGCAAATAGGTCTCTGTAGTGCATGGTTTTGTAAGACTGATCAAGACTAATCATCTTGGGCAAAAACTATTAAACTTTATGAGACGAGAAGGCTGCAGAGAAAAAGCTGTACTGTATTTAGGGATTTCATTACATCCTTCATTAAAGATCAGAATGAAAAAGTGAGATTTTAATAATGAGGTGTAATTCAAAATAATTAGACATTTAGAATAAATGTCTCATTAAAATAATGAGATTTGTGTGCAATATAACAATACTTGTTTATTACTTGTTCCAAAATATGTGAGTTTTGGTCAATATTTTGAACTCCCAGCACTGCTGTTCTGCCAAGAGTGGCTTTTGTCACAGCCTAGTGCCAGGGACTACCCCTACATGGCACTGATGAGCCCTGGGAGCTCTTGCCACTCAGAGTGACACAGAGCATTTTCCAGGGCAGATCATACCCCTTAGCTGTCCTGGATGATTTTTGGAAGTAATAGTATGATTTTTGTTGCTTTAAAAACAATTTTTTGGGGGGAAATAGCTATCAGTAGAATGGATGTTAGAATGACAGGAACATTCTGCTTTCTGGGCTTTTTCATGGAAGAAAAGTATTTCGTTGCCATTTGAAACCACCAAAGACATATTTGTTTGCATTCTTGTATCACAAACACCTAATCAAAATGGTAAGATGAGACAGGGAAAACCATTACCAAGCTGAGCCCACACATGCCAGCTTTCAGCCTGAGAAAAATTTGTAGCCTGAAGTTATAAGCCACTGAAAATAGGTGTTTATAATGGAAGTGCCATCTTAACCTTATCTATAGTGGCACGATGCTTTGCTATAATATCTCCTCTCCTAGCATCTGTGAAATTGTAATCTGTCCTATGACTGGTAACTGAGGAGATGATGAAACCCCAGGATACGCTCTGAACTACCTTAATCTATCTGTACTAGGTTTTTACTGACACATGAAAAGGGATGGTGAGCAGGGGGCGAGGGGCTGATGTCAGACAGCTGAGGGCCTCAGATGTGCTGTGTAGAAAGGGAAACAGGGCAATAGATGACTCTCAGTCACCAGATTATCGCTTTATACTTCAATATCTCTTTCTCTGCAGCAAACATGGAACAAAATTGTCCCTGATGTTTGAAGGTTTCATCTGTAATACTTGTTTTTCAGCCTAGTGGACCTAAAAGTAAGCCAGCATAGGACATCATGGTCCTGCTAATGAAGATGTTATCTCTGGAAACTTTCTGCATTACTCAGCATAAATGCCATCCAGCTGCCAAAGTGTGGTATGTGCTACTACAATTATATGTAACTAAAACGGTTCTTCCATTACTATCTCTGTCATGTTGACATGGTGAGGCAGAGCTGTAATGCTAGCTTTAAAAAAAGTCATGGTATATGTTTTTGTTATATAACCACTGAGTAATTTTTGTCTCATAAATCATTTATTGCTTTACCTATCTTTATCTTTACTCACACAAATTGCTGTTAATGGTCCAACAAATTAACTTCTTTTTGAGCATTGTGTTTCTACCCACTGGCTTGCAGTAGTATAGAATTTGAATCCTTATCTGTTTTCTTACAAAATCAACCATTTTTTCTATTTGAACAAGGACACTTGAGCAGTGGGTGTACAAGTCATGGGAGCCTTGAAAGGAGTCAGGATTTTAACCTTTTCCAGAGAAAACCTTGCTTATAACTGAAGTAATATCTCATGTCTTTAACTGGTGTTAAGGACATGAGATACTACTTTACAACATGAGGTTTCCAAATAAGGTAAAATTTCAGTGCTGCTATCAGTCTGCAGGGCTGTTCAGACAAATGTGGTGAAACTTTGGACTTGATTCTCTACTGGGTAAAGGAATTGACTAATTTTTCTTGTCCAGAATCACTAGATTTGTGCTACTCTATTTATCCAGTTTCCATTCATTTCAAATGCATAAGACAGAACTGCTAGAGTGAAGGGGGTCTCTTTTGGGCACTATGCAATGCAGCATGTACCCAGCTCTCTGGCCTCATTCTCTCATGAGTTACCCTTGTTAATCCCTGCTTTATCCTTGTGTTATCTTCTGATTCTTTTGCAGATGTGTGAGTGCTCTTATTCTGGCTCATGCAAATACACAGCATCATCAGTGATTCCTCAGCGCTTTACAGTATTCAGGGTTTTTCTAATTCTGGGAGCTATTTGTCTACAGTGGACTTAATAGGATATGTGATGGCAGCACTAGGAGTAACGGATGTAAATTGGAAGAGGGGAGATTCAGGTGGATATAAAAAAGAAATTCTTTACGATGATAGTGGTGAGACACTGGAACAGTGAGAGGTTGTGGATGCCCCCTCTCTGGAAGTGTTTAAGGCCATTCTGGACAAGGCGCTGAGCAGCCTGATCTAGTGGGAGGTTTCCCTGCCTATGGTAGGGGGATTGGGACTAGATGATCTTTAAGGTCCCTTCCAACCCAAACTTAATTTGCCTGAGGATGTATAGTTCACGGCTCTGGAGACATTTGTTGTAGGAGAACTGGAGAGGTAATTTCTGTGTGCAAATGCACCTGTATTCAAAATTTGGAACATGGAACTCTCAGGCTATGTGAAAAAAGCAGTCATGTTTTTCAAACATAGGTGGTATTTATAGTATTATTTTAAAATACACTATTCCCTTTTTTCCCCTTAAAAAAAGAGTATAGAAGGTTATGAGGAGTGACGTAAAATAGTAGGTACTTTGAAAAACAGGAAAACTTAAACCAGAAAGGGACATAGATACAAAATGCTTTTACCTTTAGGACAAATCTAATTGTCAGGAGCATTCAACATCAAGGTAACAATTCATTACTTTCACAAGAATGTGTACAGACTCTTTCCATATTGTATCTTGTAACAGTGTTTGACTAATTATCAGAATAGTTAGAATCTGCTTTGATTCTCATCTTAGTAGTTAAATTGTCATTACAATATCAGGTGACCTGGATGTATAGCTCAGTTGGGAGAGCATTGTTCTCCTAATCTGAGGGTCAGGGGTTCGAGTCCCCGTCCAGGTATGAGGCTTGTCAGAGTTGGGCTGATGGTTGAACTAGATGATCTGAAAAGTCCCTTCCAACCTAGATGACTATGACTTCCTTCAAATGTAAATAATGTCTAGGGAAACTGGTTGCTTATCTGAAATGGTCAGTTTTTCTAATACTTCTTGGGACACTTCAGAGTAGTTCCAAGACAAAATTGCCCTAACTCTTCCCTCATGCTCTTTTCTGCGTACCCTGACACTCATGTTCTGTCCATTATCCAGATGCCCTTCTTTACCAAGACCATTCTCTGAACAGCTGCAGCAGTGCTGTGAAATGCTACCTGAAACTGGAAGAGAAGATCAAGTTTTAATAAGAGGTAATTGTCTTATTTTGTTCATTTACAACAATGGCTTCTTTTGACAAGAAACAAATTAACTCAGAGACTTTTATCAGCTTTTTGTCCAGTGTGTGTTTGAATACCTGGTTTTGAAATTAGGGTTGTGCTTCCTAATAGGTAAGTGCAGTACTGCAAGGGAACAGAAATGTACTTTCAGGTGCACTTGTAAGTATGGTTGTGGCCTCTAGGTGTGTTGCACTTTTGAAGAATGATAAGTTTTATCAGCACCAGTGCCAGCTATAAGACGGAAACAAAGACTTTATTAGTGCTAATTACTTGCAGGCAAACTGACAAAACATCCTGCTAAATGAACGAGTAGGTGTCCACCTTACTGACTGAGCAGTTAATTATCTTTATCACAGATGGGGTAATTGCACACATATATTTGTGAAGTACAGTCAGAGTGTATTTCACTCATAATAGCTGAGCCTGAATATCTCCCCTGTTTGCTTTCAGAGATGCTGAGGCAGGCTTACAGCAGCATCCAGTAGTGGGTGAGTCCTCTCATTGAAGCCCCTCTACCATATTAGAGTGTCTTCACAGAAATTGTTGTCTGAAAGAATGCAGGTGTTTATTGCTTGTCAGTTTATCTTGAGCTATTAAGAAGCTAGAAAGGTCTTCTGCAGCAAAAATGTAGCCAAGTTCACTTCAGTTGATTTCCATCTGAAACAAAGAAATAAATCCTCCAGGGATTCAAGCAAGAGTGTCCTAAGAGTCTTCAAAGTAAAACTTTTTGCTGTATTTGGATAGACACAAAAACGCTTAAAATGTTGAGTCTTGGTTTCTGATTAAATTCTGCAGCATTTGGTAAAATAAATCTATCCCTTTAAAGTTAGAATATACATGTTTATAAAATTATATGTAAATCAACCAGTTTTGCCTTAGTAAAGCTAGGTTAAAAACATTTTCTAGAAGCATAAACCTCAGGAACAGAAGCTGAAAAAAAGCATTCATTGAAATTCATGCCTCCAGTATTTATACATTTATATAACAAGTGTGTTGTGCTCTTTCAAACTGGAGAGATGAGCCACTGCCTCCTCCCACTCCCAGACTCCCCTCTACAACTCTTAATTTCAAATAAAACCATCTGCTTCTCTCCAGTGGTTACTTTTTAATTACCTTGAGTGCCCTAATTCTGCTGTTAAAAAAGTTTGATGTCTTCAAGCCCAGTCTTTCAAGCTGAAAAATTACTACTTCATGAGATAGAACTGAAGTCAGAGCTCAGGTATTGATCTCAGAAAAAAATTACTGAGGTCTGTGGGGATTTTGCTCAGACAAGAAAGAATAACTTTTAAGGCCTCCAAAGATGCAAAATTCTTTCAGTGCCATGTATTAGTGATAATCAGTGTATGTTGCTATGGTTCAGTGGAAGCCAGAGCTGAACTTCACAAAAACTCTTTCAACCTTTCCTCTCTAACTGTATAAATGTGAAAGTAACAATAAATCTTGTTGACAATTACTTCCACATCTATTGGCAGTCAGTCAGCTGCAATGTGAGCCGCATTGTGTGCGGTGTGTGCAGCGCAGCCAACACCCATTAACTATCTCCCTAGTTTCTCTTGTGACTTAGAGAACATGTTATTTTTCTCCAGTGAGCAGCCCTTTCAAATGTTGAATTAGTGATATTAGCACCAAATACTACTAATTTGTCAGCCAGGCTGTGTTTTTCCAAAGTGTTTGCAGTGGGGTCTGGTAACTGCTTTGTGGTGCCGCAGGGCGAAGATGAAAATTCTAAAACTTTTGTAAATCACTTGTATGAGACACAGAGAAGTGGTATAAAATTCACTTTTTTACCATTAGAATGCACAGTACATATCTAAAAATGCATTGGAATTTCGGTGCTATTCAGCAACAAACTTGAGCACATATTAACTTCAAGATATATATGTAAATTCTTTGAAGAAACAGTGCTAGAAAAATTTTTAACAATATAAAATACTTGTTCAATAAAGATATTTTCAGGACCTCCACATTTTCAGATTTTGGTGGCTAGTCCAAGTAACATTTATGAGGAGAAGAAACCTCTCTGCTATAAATAATACATTTATATCATGTATTTGTGGTTTGCATACAGTTTTCATTGACATCAGTATGAAATCTGAGCAAATAATTGTCTAGTGTATGAAACTGAAAAGCACAAATGATCACGGTTGATAGTCTTATTTTTCTAATCAGTTTTCCTTTACAATGCCTACAGGCAAATGCTCGCACATACTAGATGGGAAACCATACACGTATGGATAAATAGACCTGTATCTGGTTTTCATAAATCCCTAGCTATTTATGAAAAATAAACATAGCATTCAATAGTCAGCAGAGATTTGTTGTGGACATCTGAAAAATTAATTCAGCTTCTTCCTTTTCGTGAAATTGTTCATTTTCAATTCATGTTGAGTCAAATACAGCATGTGAAAGATGTATAAGTAGGGGTTCTACCCATAGTTTTCCCTGTTGATTCACAACATTAAACTGACTGATTTAGTACAAGGCCAGGGAAGTTGTGTAGGTGGTCGTTGCCTGAATAGTCCCAAAGTTGTAAGGAATTTCATGAATTGTGATTATCCAAGAAGTTCTGTCCAAAACTGTATTCCACTATTTTATTAAAGAGGGAGGATGTCACCTAACTAAAGACTGGATGGCCTTGTAGGAATACTGGCTACAGAGAGAACATTTTACTGCTTGGCTTTTTAATCTTGTCTTCCCTGAAAGGTTCTTCACTTCCAGGGCTAGAGACCTGGTTACTTCACACTGGGAAGGGCCACAGCATGAGAAGTTGGATGCTATTTTCTGTGGATGACAGTCATTTCTCCACTGAACTAATGAATCAGTTCCAGTTTATAAAGGAGTCAGACAATTCCACAGAGTCTCTCTCATCTGCAGCTTCAGTGTCCTTCCTAGGTTTCAGCTGAAACATTTGTGAGTTTTGATACAGTCATAGAGTGACTTTGTGTTGCTTTTCTGTGTTCTGAAAGTTGTATTGAAAGAAAACTTAAATTGTAGGAAAAATTGTATGGAATGAAAAAACAAACAAATGGACAAAAAAACCCTAAGCCAATCACAAACCTAAAAATATCCTGAGAGTGAGGACTGGGGGTGGATTCTGCTCTGGGAGTTATAGACCAGTCAATGCCAAACAATTGCACTGCTATATAAACTGGATATATATCCATTTGGTAAAACTGGCCTGAGAAACCCCCCTAGTTCTTCCTAAAATACTGTCTTTGGTAGTTCCTTACAGGTGAGAAGGGCATTGCACAGGATTCTGGAAATAAATAAGAATTACTTTAAAATCATTACTCTAAAATCTGTTCTTGGGGGGCTTAATATCTAGTTTCCAGTTTTGTCATTAGCCTTCCTGAACCCATTGAGTGGACTGTAACTCGATTTTGTCTTAGTGGTTTTGGCATGGATAACAAATATTTTTTAAAAATCTATAAGATCCTTCTATGGGAATTCCTACATAACAAAAAAGATGTTATATTGCAGAATATTTTAGATACTAACTCTTTTATTTCACACTGGATAAAAAGAGTTAATGAAATTATCCAGCACTAGCAGAGCTGAAGTGATGATATTGGTTGTAAAAACTGGCCCTGTGCAAGAATGTTTTTGGGTATCTTTATTGAAGTGAGTTTTCTGGTTGTTGCTCAGCAGTGGTCTTTTTTTTAATATATAAATTCCCTCATAAGGATAACAAAAAAAAAGGAGAAACAAAGGAAATATAGGAGTATATGCTATAAATGTTATGTTCACATATTTTTTCACTGCAAAGAAAAGGAAACTGCTTAGAAATGTTGACTTGTTTTAAACCTTTCAACAATTGGAGATTATTGAAATACTAAATTACTGGCACACAAGAGAACCAGATGATAGTTGTTCCACATTTGCAACACAAACCAAATGATGGCTTGGAAAAAAGAAAAAAAACAACTGCAGCAAATATTTTGAGTCTTAATTATCAGGCTGAAAAGGCTGATGAACAAAAGAGGGAAGGGAGGGAATGTGTGGATGAACATGTTACAAAAATTTTTAAAGCCTTTGTCAGACTCAAAAAGAGAAACAGACTTAATTATTATTTTCTCTTCGTTCCATTTTGGGAGCTTTATCTGAAACTATAACTTACAAAGAGCAATTATCAACAAATGGCACCCAGCATGAATACTTCTCTGAGGTTTGATCGTCTCATCCTTGGCTCTTACATCAGCACAATGATGTGTTGCCCATTGGAAACCAGCATGACTAGGAGTACAGAAGAGAAGCCATGCAGTGATTTAAACCTATAGCTTCATTTGTGTGCTCCATATGGAATTGCAACCTGGACAACAGTATCAATCCATTGAAATGAAGGGCTTATTCCAATGGAACCTGGCTAGATTAGTTAAAGTATTCAACAGTTCATGGAGAACAGCAGAGAATATGGAAATAATTTCCTAGAATAATCCAGAGAATTACTTTATGCTTCTGATATAGATCGCTGGGGAAATAATTTAAAAGCATTTTTAAATACCTTCCATTTTCTATTATGAGACTTTGGATTTCCACAGTTTGTGAGAAGTGAGACATTGTGGCTTAGAAAACTAATTACAAAACATAAAAATTCTCAAGTCTAATGGAACAAATCAGACTGAAAAAATATTTTCATATAGAAGGATCAGTGTTGAAATGAAAGCTACAGCTTTTATGTGAGTGTCTTCCCCCCCATGTCTTTGTTATACATTCTCTTTGTTCCTGTTAGCTTACTAATTAGCTGTGATTTTTTTTTAATGCCCCTTACACTGGGTTAATTTTGTCTAACTCAACAGCAGGGGTTTATGTAATAATAATTCACATAGCAATGTCAATGATTAAAATCCTTTCATTAACATGGTACCTTAAAGATAATGAATATGAAGCTTTTAGCTAACCCAATCTCTAGGCTCAGAAAGGCAGTTTTTGCAGAAAATAATAAAAAAATTCCTTGTACAGATTAGCTTTTGCCAGCAGAACAAATGAGATCTTTGTTTGGGTGTATTGCAAACACAAAGTCATACAAATCAAAGAGCATTTATTATGAATACAGTGATGTAGCATGCTTCTTTTGACAAAAGAAGTCTAATAATGTACTTGAAGAATGCTAAACAGGAATTCAGAAGTGCTAATTTTCTGGCGTTTTTTGTAGACAGCACTGTCAAGACACAGATAATCAACTGAGGGGTCACAGTGCCTTGAGCTGGATGGTGTCAGAGATGTGGCTGAAGGTGCTTTGGGCTGAATACGTCATTTCTCTTCAGCCTCTTCAAGAATTTTAAACAGGTTTATCTGTCAGGATACAAGAAGTGTGGTTCAGTAATTAGGGACACATGATGAAATACCATTTTGGAAAGTTTTAATAAGTGTGAGAACCACTGTTCTACTGAACTTGCTATCTTTTCTAAAAAATACCATTCCACCTACATTCTGATGGCTCTTACATTTCATTTTTACTAAGCGTAAATGATGTATGCTGGATGAATTCATAGAGATATGCATAGTATAACTATTAAAGATGCCTTAGCAACAGCAGCAGGATAACAACGTTGAGAAGACCAGTAACTCTCAAGTCAGTCATAGCATTTTCCCCTTAATTTACTGCGCTTTCACTTCTGTAAGTCAAATCTCACTTTCAAAACACTTACAGCTAGCATTCCTATTATTCCATTGTACTGTGTATCTGCAGTTGTTTTAATGTCAAGTAACATTTACTCAGTAGCTAACTAAATTACATGAATAAATTCTGGCTTTAAAATTTTATTTAACAATTTGGAAAAATCTGCTTTTAACACCATTCTTCCTAGCTAAGACCTTAGGAGATTTGTACATTTTGCATAATTTTTTCCCCATGAAATGGATACTTCTAAATCTAAGTTGAGGAATCATACTGCAAAGACCCAAGCGGATCTGTTCCTTTGTTTATGTAGATGCTGTCGTTGAAGTCAGCTGTGTGCCTTCTAAGCCTTTACTGCATTAAGGTTTTTTGGAATTGATCAACAGGAAGAGAATTCCTCAACAAACAAGCTCAGCTGACATTTTCAGTGGGGCAGTAGCCAAATGGGTCTTCCAGATTGTCTCTCTGCTTTGTCATTCACTGAAGTAATTCAAGAAGGAGGTCAGTGAATGAATGGGTAGTTAGGAGGAACACTTACTGCATCTGTAGCTTCTCAGTAATTTTCCTGTGGGTAATTTCATATATTTTTGTCTTTAGTGGATTGCTGTTCCCATTGCTCTCATAAGCAAAAATAATTGCTTCCATTTTTTAAAGGAAAGAAAGCAGAAGATAGCCCCCTAGAAAGCTGAGTCACAAAACTAGCTACTAAAATTAATATAAATATGACTAAGTAAAAATTTCATCTGATAAAGGCATTGATATGAAAGCTGAAATAAATGCTTTTGTGTAAGAGACTATTGAGACAAAGCTTCAGGGTTTGATTTGTCCAGAAAGATGGAGATTCTGTAGGAGTTCTCAATCTCGTCTAAGCAAACTGAAATGAACCATTTTGTGTTATTTTTCCACATAGTTTGATTTATTGGCAATAATCACCTGGTAGATTTAGTAGAGTTGAGCAGAGTTCTACACACTGTGTTACTTGCTATGTGAATCTCCTCTGTACTGATCCATATGGATTCTTTTTTCCCAGAATACCTTGCAGCCTGATAAATTGAGAAGAAAAGCCTTGTTCTATAAATGAAGCCATGCTATAGAATTTAGTGTGGGAGCAGTTACTTTGAGCTCCATGGATGAGGTCTGTTTCTTATTGGACCCTGTCAGCACTCTGCTACTTCCAGGCCTATGAACGAATAAAGCATGGTGCTGGGACTTGTAGTGATGTGACATCATACTGAGAAAAACTTTAGAGGGGGCAAGAAAAGTGTATGGGCATGTGGGAACTGAGGGAGAGAGTGGTACGTAAAGCAGCAAATAGTACTAATGTAGTTACACCTGGGTAGTTTGGATAAATTGGAATATATCCCATTTTTTACCCACTTAGAATGTAGGTGGCTTGGAAGTGACACAAGACCAGCTTTCCCTCCTGCTCCAGTTTTGTGTTTACTCTTGGTACATCTCAGTCTTCCACACCAGAAGGTAGTTTTTGCCTTGTTACATAATCTGATCAAAAATTTTGTATGATTCTTTAGAATTTATTGACAAAAGTCCATGAGTTCTTCCTGGAGAAGTCAAGTATTAAGCTTATGATTATAATTATTTGTTCTCTTATGGCAAATACTTCCTAGACTCTTATTAAAATTATTAAATACCACAAAAGGAATTTGTTGACCCTGGTAGATTCAAATCACTATTTGTGTTTTGGCAGAGACAATGAAAAGTATATCCCAAGACCCTCAGAAATTTTACTTGGAGTGTACTTTTACTATGCCAGTTTGTATCTGTTTCATGTTGAACACTTTTTGATTTAATATTGAAATTATATTTTCAGATATTTTGGGTTTGTGTTTAGTATTTTTGACCTCTTGAGAAAAAGTAGTTCTTGACGGACTCCTGGTTTCTTTTCCAAGGAATTTGTCTCAACTCTGTACTTTGTTTTACTGTTCCATTCTTCCATTCTGACATATAATGCTCTCCTCACCATTCCAAAGAATATAAGCTCCTTCTTATCAATAAACTTATTCCTACAAGAATGAGGTCAAAAGGATCAACTCTGTGACCTCCAGCTCTCTGTCGTCAGGAAGCTGTGCTCAACTGAGACATAGATCATTACTTATTAGGGGATACCTGTTTGAGTATCTGATATCATGCTATGTCAGTCAGGTCCTGCTGAATTTAATGCATGTCTTACAAGAGTTACCATTTTCTTCTCAGCCTGTATATTTGTGAGAGTATCTTCAATAAAGGCTACTCATAAAAGAACCAGCTGTATTGTTCCAGTGTATGTTTTGCGATATTTTGATAGATGTTTCAACTTCTAGGTGATTCTATGATTCTGTGGCAGGTGGAATGGCATGTGTGATGAAAGACAGAACAAATCAAGTGAAATTGAATGTATGAAGTTGCATGGTGGATGAAGGATGTACTTTTTCCCCATGGAAATATTTTGAAGCAGCTTATTCCTGCCTATGCTGAGACTGTCCTGCATTTACTAGAAAGGTATTTGAATAACTTGATTGTTTTTTTAAATATTGTTCTGGTCTGATTGCAAAAAGAAAAACTGTGATATAAGTGAATGAAAGTAGTTCCAAATTTTGTTGGTTTTTTTTTCGTTTTTGGTTTTTTTTCTGAAATATGTGATCAAGGTGCTTGGGCTTTTAAGTGTACCAGGCTTTTGTGACTGTCTCACTATGGAATTTTTAAAGAGGCCCTATTGTAAATAGCATAGTGCTGTCAGTGTCCTTATTGTCTGGGCTGAGGTTTAATCTCAGTACATCTCTTACAACCAAGACAACCTTGGCGTTGCAGTTTGACATACTTTTTTGGGATTTTGTTCTTCTCTCCAGCCCACAGCCGTAGCCCACTAGTCTGGAATGAAACTCTTGCTTGTAATAAGAAAAGTAAAATCATACCAGAAAGAATTAATGGACAGTCCTTTTTACTGGCTTTGTAAAGACAATGAGCTCAGCAAAGCTGAGTCAGTGTTCCTGTTGCTATTTCTGCCTGAAGCACTGTGCAAGATTTCATACTTCTATAAATTTGGTCCAGGAGAAACATATTTATGCAGCCAGAAGCCAATAGATGTGTAGGTCAGGATTTGGTCTCATAGGTCTAAAGAATAACAGTATATTTTTAGGCTGCATATGATATAAGTAGGTGTTCCGCCAACTGTGGTTTGTATCTTGTCCTTGTGGTTAGACATTGCCCCCAGTGAATCTTGTTTGACTTTTTTCACTGATGGTTGTTGTGGCTCAGTTTGTGATCTGAATGTACTGCAAGTTCAAATTATTTCCCTGTTCTGACTGGCTTTGAACAGCTAAAGTTTAATGCTGAGAGGGAAAGGAAGAGAAATTTACAATAGAAACTGGCACATTTGTGATCCCCAAACAAAAATTGTGAGGCTTTCTGCTTTGTGGAACAGGAACACAGGACAGACTTCTTTAGGAGAAACCATTGTCATGTGTAACTCCTTCTGAAATGTGACTCTGAAATAACTTTTTGTCCCCAGTAAGTACAGTGGTTGCATATCACAGGAGGGTCAGATTCCAAGATGGAAACCTACCACTCTCCAAGTAAGAAAGCAGAAAATGTCTTGGGTGGATTGATGATTTCTGTGGTTTTACCTTTAAGAGAAAATATCAAATGTATAGAATTCTTCACAAAAAAAAAGAGTTTCTATTGCAAATGTGAACTGTCACTTCAATGATTACTTGAAAATGGCATCATCTTACTAGTTTTGACAGGACTTCAGATTTTCTGTTTATGACCTGCCTGTGCTGTAGGTCATGTTTGATTGTCCATTGTTCAGAAAATCTCCATGTGGTAAATGAAACAAAAGTAGAGATGACTGGCAAAAGTTAATAAACAGTCAGTACAGCCCTGTGCTGCAAGGTGTGCTCCTTTCCTTACACTATTCTTGAAATAATGAGATATTTAAGGTGTATCTGAGTACAACAGTATGGTTTAAATCAGGGCATCATACTCCTCTGATCATCAGCTGATGATTTTATATCTTCATCTTGAACTGGATACTTAGCAGGGGTCCAAAATTGCAGAATTAGGTGGCATCAAACTGCATGTATTTTAATAAGCCCAAATGAAAGACTCGGTGCTCCGAAGGACCTCCTGAAAAGTAAAAGGAATAAGATCTATACAACCAGTGTTTATTCTGTTAATGTAAGTTCCTCATGTAATTATGGTTAAAGAATGAAAGAAATGTAGCTGAGCCAAATATGTCTTCAAAATCATATACTGATCATAATAGTTGCATATTCTTATGCCAAAAGAGGAATAAAGAGAAGGAAAGATTAAAATACACTATAGGAAAGGAACTAAGTTATAAAGAAAAAAGAAGAGTTCTTCTTAGACTTCTGTAGATTGAAAAGCTTACTTCAATGTGCAATTCACTATTGACAGCTACTAATGTCAGAATGCACATGCTTATACATAGTAAGTCTTGCTTATACATAGTAAGTCTTGCTGTCAGAAGGTTGGCAAGCACAGATTTAAGCCTGCAGTATCTTCAGTTTCCTGCCACACTCCCCTTCTCCATCACCCATCTCCCAATCCCCAAATTCATCTATGTCTTGATTTCATATGGGTAGAAAAATTTTTTGAGTTCTTTTATGCTGCTTTTAGTTTGACTGGATGTGTCACCACCAGATGACATGGATGATATATTTTCATGTTTTTCAGCATTTCCAACTCTTCATGGTCCCATATCCTGGGGAATCTAAGCTTAAGTCTCTCCCATAAAACACCTCAGAAAATGAATCCACCATAAGTCAGAAACCACTTTAAGAAAAGGAACAAATTCCAAGGCAGTAAGTTATGCTGCTTGAACTCAGAATTACATAGATTACTCATACTGACAATCATGAGTACAAAATGGGCATGTACATTTGTGCAAGTGAGGTGGAAAAAGTCACAGAAAGTTATAAATAGGATTTTATCTGCTTTTAGCATACATCCTGCCAGTAACTGCTTTATTCGTTCTACTCCTCACAGTAGTTTTCAACATCAATAGGTCAAATTCAGTAGCAATGTTCCAATTATGTGATGATTAATGATCCTATGATAAATCTTGGGGACTCCCCTGGAAGAAAGTTAAAATTATATGAACTAAGAACCCCTTCTAAATGCATTTAGTCATAGTGCTGAATTTGATGTTGTCTGTGTCAATACAGATCACGGTAAATTATTGTGAAATACATTACTCAAAACTTTCTTATTCATTGTGTGGTTTTGGAGTGGTCATCACTTGGCTTTGCTGCAGTTAGAAAATGGTGATGGTATAGAGATGGATAGGAAGAAGAGACAAGTAAGTCATCCTGACTGTAATAAATGCTTGAGAATTTGACAATAACAATTTGAGAGTCAACAGGGAAGCTTGGCACGATGAAGTGCGGTGAATCAGGATGATCAAATGATTTTATTAGTTTGCTTTTATTAGTCAGATCTATTTCCATTTTTTTTTAATATGACCAGGGAAAAAAGAAGTAATTGTAATCAGTTTATCAAATACAGCCCTGGCACAGTGTATGCCACTGGTAACTTGATTTTGTTCTAACTGAACACACTGTGTTTTGACTGATCTTCAGCTTTTGAGATCATTCCTCTTAAAACGTCAGGAAGATGAGTCAGGCTAATAGTTTATGTGTTTTGTTTTGGTGTTTTATTTAAAATAATCTCAAAATGTTTTTTAGAGCCAGCTTTGTTGTTTCTGCCAGACACAGAATAGATGAATCCTGAAAAACTGAAAACATCTCAATTTATCTTCAGATCACAGACTCAGAGTCTACCATGGACACTTAAGTTTTGCATGTGCCCCTGCCCTCTCACGTGAACTTCACCTAAAGTAATGATGCACCCAGTGGGAGAGAAGGGATTCTGTAACTGTGATAGCTAATGCCCAAGGCTCCTTTAAGCAATAATGAACAATTATTATAAACTATTTCAAATTATAGACAGTAGGCACTGTGATGGAGACTTTTGCAGACTGGACTAAGACAATTACCAAATGAAGGAAAATATTATTTTAGGAAATGTAACATTTTAATATGTTGCAAAAAATTATGACAGAATAATAAATGGAGGGCATAAAAAGAGCTAATAATAAAAAGGAGCTTGGTGAGAAATCCCGCTGTCGTATTTGCATTTACCCTGAAACTAATGCCATGCACATTTTTGAATGCAAATAATTCACAAGAGGAAGCAAAATGAGGATGTTAATAATCGTTTTTCCCTTAATGAGAAGCTGTACTTTGATTGAAAGGAGCTTTAAGGTGGCCTAAACTAGGCCTAACAAAGGAGCTATTTTTTTTTAAGACTTTAAAGGAATGAGTTAGAATAATATTCTGTCACTTAAAATCTCCAGCATTAACATTGCTATCACAAATCTTATTTCAAATTAAAAAAGACGTGTTAGGGAAATTATTCATTCCATATGGGATTTTCTTTTTCACTTTGGCTATTAACTTAAAATGCTTTTTCTTTGGGGAACAGCTCAAGATTTTAGGTTGCTTTTCTTTTTTAAAAATCTCAGTCATAAAACAGATTGTTATATCAGCTCTTTATCTCAGGACTTTCACACTAAGGCTCTGGTTTGTCTTTCTCACTTTTTTACCTAGTGAAGGTTTGTTAGCCCCAGATGTCTTAAAAATGGAAACTGGCCTCCTGAGCATGGGAGTGTCCATATTCTTACTGCTGCTCAGAAACAGTATGTATTTCATGTGCTATATTTTAATGAATTACGACATTTCTAAACATTAAACCTATGGAAGTTACATTGCATTAGACAGGAGACATCTTACCAGTGTTGGCCAGGACCTTTTAATCCACTTAAGGCAAATCTTAAATGGATATAATTCTATTAAATTAAGCACGCCTATTAAAAGGAGGTGAATCAAACTGTTTTTCCCCCATATGACCTTAATTCTCCTACTCTCTCCAACAGGGGAGTATAGTATAATTCTCTGTGAGTCATCAACAAATTGAAGATTTTTCACTGACATCCCATGTCTGCTGGAAGACAGTGATCATGTTTCCTGGGAGGGATTCCAGCAAGTGGGTTGAGTTTCTTTCTTGTGTGTTCATTTTCACAAGGAGTTCTGAAAACTTCTTTTGAGTTGTGTATGCTCTGCATGGCATGTGGTGTGCGGCTGATCACTGATGTGCACCTGGTTTGAACAGGAAAATGTGAAGTGAATAGGAGAAAGTAAATGATAAATGGGAGCAGTGCAGGACCAGATCTTCCAAATGAGAAGTGAGCCATGCCCTGTAGGCAAGGGCTGCCTGGCCCACAGCCTTTCTTCCAGTCACATGACACAGTGCCCACATGGGGCAGCTCTTTTCCTTCAGCAGCCGTTTTGTAGAGGAGGGCCTTGTGCTCAGTTGTTCAACGTGTTTTCACGTCAGAAGTTCCTCTCGCAGCACTGTGAATTAATCAATTTTAGTGTATGAATAGACTCTAAGATGACAAATAAAATTGAATTGAAGTTTGGCTCACCAAATCTGAGGATTTTTTTTATTGCACTGTCCATGAGGCTGTAGGGTATGTTCACAGGCTATAATTTATATTGCTTGTCTTTAAGAAACATGATCTCTCTTATATTGCTCATAATTACTTTCATTTGATACTCTTTGTTACTCATCAGCTGATAATGTTATGGCAGGATAGAGGTATTTTTTAATGTGTATGGTGATCTAGAGATTGTTCTTAATGTTTTAGAGGTTAATTTTTTTGTGAAGGGAACTAGGTAGTTGTCTTGACCCCTGCAAGATTGAAAATCAGTTCAGTAAATAAGGATAGTTTTATCCTAAGTTACTTAAGTAATTTTCTCTCCCATGTTTATAGCTTTTTAAGACGACATGATACCTCCAGTATTGGTGTAATTAATTCTCCAAAACAATGCATAAAAACAGACTGATGATAATTATGACTAAAGATTCTAACATTTTTAGAAGAAGCATTATTTTGATTCTTTCCCGTGAGTGTTTTTTGGGCCTCTCATTAACATGGCAGCATGGTTATACCTTCAGGTTGATCAGCCAAAAATTGTCATCTCTAACAGCCCAGTGCTGCCTCATGTTTTTCTCATGTTGTGTAACATTACAGTTAAATTCCAAATTTGGGTTACTGAATTAAATCTTAGAGTGTTCATTAAGGGTGTTCAGTATGAGTCTCTAGGAGTAAGCTTCCCAATCATCTGAGCTATCACTGATCTGATGCTGTAACAGCTAATCTGTCTTGAACTACTTGTATGAGATTTATCCATGAGGTTGGTTGTGTGCATAAATACATGCATAAGTCTTTGCTTGCTGAAGGTCTTGAGCAGCATAACTAATGAAATGATTTGTCCTCTTTTAGGGTCATGGGTATTTATTTTTCTTAACAAGTATGTGTTATTTTATGGACTATTTTATTAGTTTCTGATTATGTGTTAGACTTAAAAAAATATTATTTCATGTGGCTATGGAACTGTGCTCACTTACTTACTCTTCTCAGTTTTATTTTCTTAATGGCAATGCAAGAGTTTTTATATTTGTGGAATGGCTTCTCCAGCCGTTCCACTTGAGCTGACAACTTTCAGCTCAATTTTAATAGGTTACAGGTGTAATATTTTAATAACATTTCTAATGTGTATTCAGAATTATAGGTTTGGAAGGGACCTCCAAAGGCCATGTAGCCCAGCCCCCATAGTGAGCAGGGATGTCCTGCACTAGATCAGGTTGCTCAGAGCCTCATCATGCCTGGCCTTGAATGTCTCCAGGGGTGAGCCTCAGTCACCTCTCTGGGCAACGTGTGCCAGTGTCTCACCACCCTCATGGGGAGGAACTTTTTCCTAATGTTTGACATACACCTACCCTGCTCTTTTTAAAACCATTGCCTCTCATCCTATTGCTACATGCCCTGGCACGTGCTTTTATATACTATATTATTAATGCAAAACTACAAAAAAACAATCATTACACGCAATAAAGGGGTTATTTTAAGTAAACATATATAGATAATTTCAGAAACTGTTCTGACAGAAAAGACAATTATAATCAATTCCTGGATTTCATTTTGAGGAAAAAGTGTATGTAGAAGTGATTTTTCTTTTCTGTGCCTATTTTGTTTTAATAGGTAAACTTTAGTTATAATATTTTATATATATTATTATATTTTCATATTGGTATACGTTGTATCAATTTTATTTAAATACTAATGTTATAAAATGAACCACAGCACTCTATTGGCTATTGTTTTTTAAAGCATACTTCGTGGAAGAGGCCAAAATAGTTCTTGGATTCCTATTATAGAAAAATTTACCAAAAAATAGCAATTCAACTACATCATCTTTGGCATGTATTCTTTTTGTGTGTGTGTACTTTTAAGATTTTGGAACCAGTGATGATTTGTGACATTGATATTTACTCTCACACTAATGTTTTTGGCTTGTCTGTTTCCATGCATGCATGTGCACAATTATTTTCAAGATCTTTTCTCAGTGGTAATTTCAAAGAAAAGAAGCCTAGGAACCTATCATACCTGCTCCTTGTGTTTGGATTCTACTTTATGCCCTTTTCCACAACTTGTGACCTTTTATCCAGGCTATTTTCTCTCTCACACCCCCTGAGCTTTGTCCCCATAAGACTTCTGAAGTTTTATACCTTCAGATCTCTAGCAAAGAATAACAGGAGAGGCAGAAACAATTCTTGGATAAAATGTCACAGATATAATCTAGTTCCAGATGAGAGCTCTGATTTGTGTTTACTTACTCTTTAGGTTTCAAGGGTATATGACTGTTTACATCTCTTCTTTTACCTTCAGCAAGCACTCAGTTGATCTATATCACATCTTATAATTGCAAATTTTGTTGCAGGTTCTGCCATCTTACAACTGAGCCACAAGGTAATGAACATAACATCCACAGGTGTGTATGGTACTGATGTGAACTAGTATTTACAATTATTCTCTGTAGTTCATCTAAATTTGGCCAAGGAGCATCTATTCTTTAAGAATACTGTATTTATTTATGTAATTGTTAAACAGGGTGGTATTTTTTCCTTGAAATCAGGATTTGCAAGCACTGAGGGCAATGCAAAGATTAATGAATTGCACTTTCTACTATGTAGTCTATCTTTATACATATGTAGAGATATGTATTTCTGTGCAAATAATGTGTATATGTTTTTTAACTAGTTTTATGTGGGGCTAAAATTCTTTCAGAGTAAGAATACCGAAAATACATATTTAAAAAATTAACAATGAGAAAGTGTTCCGGAGGTAGCCAGTGTCCAAAAATGCCATCAGATGTCCCTAAGGTTAAAGCTTTTGTCAAACAAGGAAAACTTGTGATATATTAAAAAGGCTAAGATTTTTTATTATGTTACATAAGGTCATAATATTTCAGCATATTCTCTACACTGCATTCACATCCTTAGATTAGGATTTTTCACCTAAAGAATTGCTTTTATCAAATTGCCTTAGTAGTTTTGTTTTCCCCTTGACAACTCTCATTATTAGGGAAATCAGTGGGGTCACCAACAAGGTAACAAGAGACCATATAGCTACAGTTTTAATTGAGAACATGAAATGGAATTGCATGCATTAACTGTAATAAGAATGTTTTCCTTCCAGCATTGGAGGTTGGAAACTGAGTTACACAGGTGCTGGTGTAGCTTCTAGATCTTGATTTCTCCCTGTGAGTCATCACTCTGAATACTTGCTCTGGATCCCTGTTGGGAGTTGTAGGAATCATACCTTTCATGCTTCTTATGGTAACTGCAAGATAGCGACTCGAGAGGCGTCACTGATACGATTTGGGGAGCTTCAGTGATTTGTTATTGTTCTTTGCACAGCAGGTGTTAGGGCAAATGTTTATCAGAAAAAAAACCTGAGGGTTAAACTGAATTGAAGTGAAATTCAAGCATGTTTAAGCAGTTTTCTCCCAGGCACTGTTCCAGTTTTTGATTTGCATACCTCTACCAAAATTAAATGGTATTTTAAACTTAGCCGTCTTTTGTATCCCTTATTTAATCCTTAACTCCTGACTTGAGAATTATTAATAACATTAAATATTAGTCTTTCAGTGTTAGCTGACGAGTAAATGGAAAAGGTGTCTAAGAAGTCTTATTATTACTCTTACTGGAATCATTTCAGATACTTAAAAGGTACAAAAGACTTGCTAATATTAGAATCCTGCTAGTGGAGCTACTCAATGAAGAATAAGACTATTCAATGTAATACCAATTAAAATGAGATGTAAAAAGGGATCTAATGCTAATTGGTTTTATCTCTAAATTGCTAAATAGTTATAGTCTAGAAAAACAAGAATCCTATTATTCCTAATTTATTCTGTAACAGATAACTGCAAGGGTTTATAGATAGAGGAATTCGGTTTTAGGATTGGTAAATCCTTGCTGGCAATTTGGATTAGCTAACCATTTACTTGACCTACCATTGACTTGACCTACCAGAATTAAAGGAGTTAATTTAAATAATTCTGTGAATAACAGTTTTCTGCTTGTTAGACCTCTCTACGAAGAGCTGGTTTTGTTAAAGAAAAAATAATTAGTATTGGAGCTGTCAAATTAGAAATTAATTAAATCAGTAAAAGTTTATGGTTTTTACAGACTGCACAGTAGACAGTATAGAATATGTTGAAGGGTTTGTAGCTACTGTAACTTTTGGTGTCATACTTGATTATAAAATCTGATTAATTGTGACCTATTCACAGATCTTTTGCCAATCTCACCGATGATGCTGAAACCAAATTACAGAAACAGAGGATTATTTTTCATAGCAATAGAATGCAGCTTTCTTATCTTTGGCAGTTTGGTAGTGTAGGAAGAATAAGTACTTAAGTGTGTTAATGCAGAACTAGCATCTCGGTTCAGAGACAGGTATCTCTAGTGCTTGTAGAGTTCCCTGATATCCTTTTCTTTCCTTCCACAGTAAAATTCCTTTTCCAGGGATTCAGGTAGTCATTCCTTCTTGAATGTTATATGGGATATTGGTAACATCTCTTTTAGTGAATATGCATATGTGCATGTCTGCTAGTATATGTGCAACAATGCTGTGCTTCTTCAGACCCAGGAAGTGTGGGCTTTATTGATGGACTTCTCTAAGCCTTATTATTTTATTCAATAATTTATCAAAGTCTTATAATTTAATTAAATAATGACAGCTTTCATTCAATCATGAGTTATACATCTATTCCCGATTAATCTAAACCATACCTAATGTCTCTGCCCAAGTCTCTATATGTAAATGAACATGAATCAGCAAATCGTCACATGTTTTTCTAAAACTTTTTCTTCACTACTTGGGTTTGTAAAGGAAACTGTAAATAATTCCCTAGTTACTTAAATAATAGAAATATTTTTTATTCTGATAGATTCATGTACTAGTAACCAGCTACATTATGTCACTGGATTCTCCAGTCATGGAAAGAATATCAGGCTATTTGTTTTATAATATGTAATGTCAGAGAAGATCAGAGACCATTTTAGAGAGGCAGCTAATCCACTGAAATTATGGATTCCTAGTCTGCTAGGATGCCACTATAGTGAGCCATGAGCTCTCATTGCTCTGGTGCAGGCATAAACCATAATGACTTCCATCTTTTCCCTTAGATGCTTAAAAAAATGTGCTTCTAAGTCTGTTCTTAGAATGAAATGGCAAACAGGTAAGTTAACTGTAGTTTTAAATTGATTTGTCATTTCTTGTTGACTCTTGTGTTTGCAGAAATACAAGAGGTAAAGTGTTGCTCATTGATAACCTTTTGAAAGACTCTTCTATCTGGTGTAATTTACAGCCCTGCTGTAACTTTTATAAATGCTTCTTTACTACTTGACCTGGCTGTTTTCATAAAACCTGAGGGCACTTCATGATCTTCAACAACTCTAACCTGTCAAATTTCATTAAGCAATTCAAAGACTTTTGGTGGACTCATGCAGAGGCAGACAGTATTTTTGTGCAAATTTATTTGCATATGAAAAAAATAGTTGGTGTGAAAGAAGATTTTAAAGCCATGAGCATTGTTCCACCTCAGTTCTTAATTAACTGCATGTCCTGAGGTTACTTGTCTCAAATTTCATTCATACCAGCTAATACAATGGAAACACATTTCTGGTATCACTAAATTTTGGGCTATATCTTTTACAGTTCTGTTTCTGAACTCTGCCTGAATTTAAGGCAGGATTTTTTCCTAATGAGAATAATATTTATATGAAGTAGGATTATCATGTTTTGATCTCCATATGAAGAATCATCTGAGTGCAAAGGGTATATAGTAACTAACTAGAAAACTCAAAAGATGCCATTTCTTTTTTGAACTGGAATTCCAGCTGATCCCAGGTTTAGTATAATAGGTATGTTTGCCTGTCCTCACTGAAGAAACCATGAATTGGCTTGTGGTGGTCCATAGACAGGAATTCAGCAGGAGTCTTGGATGTGCCCTTCTATACCTAGCTGGCCTTAAATTGACTCCATTAATCTTCCACACATGTAAGCAATTAATTCACACCTCTAGAAAACCCCATTAATGTTTTTAAAAAAAATGTATATTTGTACCTAATATTTTTAAGGTAATTTCAAGTTAAAGCATTTAGAAAATATTATGCCAGAAATGAGCTAAGACAAAGTCACCTTGCATTTTCTACTATGTAGAGAAGGCTGTGAATTAGAACTTGCCAAAGTGTTCTAATTTGCACAGCTCACATCCAAGATATTTTTCCAATTTAAAATAAATATGAAATTACTTTTTGAGAATTCTATAGTGTAGTACTCTTTGCTTAAATTACTCACAATGCCAATTTTTTCTTTTAAAATTTAATCTTTTGGAATTTATCTTGTGAGTTTTCCAAGGATGTTTTTAACAGCTATAATTGGTTCATGATCATTTCTTATTTTGCACCTTGCAATTTATTAGGAACTTCTGCATTTCTATTAAATGATTCTTCATTAAGTGCAATTTAACAATTCCAGTAATTAATAAAACCAAAGAATGATTCCTGCTGTGAGTCTTGTCTACGTGCTTTTAAGTCTGTGTATCATAGGTGAGGATATGCTTGTAAAGTCTGACATTTAATTAAGTTGTTTTGATCATTTGTTCTTCTTTTTACACATATTAATTATTATACCTATGAAGTCTAATCCAATTGTTTGATATGTGCTGATGTTTTCATAATATAATAAGTCTTTGTTTGTACTTGACTTGTGTCACTGTGATCACAAGATTCCCCTAGCTTTGTAACACACAAGAAAAATATGTTTATGACCCAAGTTTACAATACTGGTTCTTTTCTTTGTAGAGTAAATGTTAGTAAATAGAATATGTGGACTAATTTCCTTTTTGAAAGCTACTTTTGATACAATGGGACTAGGTTTGAAGCAAGAAAGGAGTGAACCCTACTTTTTACTGTATATAATTTTTAATAATGAGTTTGTCCAGTTCATTTCATCAAGATTCAGTGGAGCTTAGGTATAATACAATAATTTGAGAGAAATGCCTGTGTTATTCTATTAATAAATCTGCATCTGAAACTTCTTTCCTACCAAGAAAATTCATGCACAGAGTGCAGTTGTTCAACTCTGCTGGTAGGTCTTGAATTTTTTTTCCCTCTTCCCTATATGAGGCCTGATCCCTCCCTGCCAGCTGTTAGTGAATCTGTTTGGAATGACTGACAGCAAACAATATAAGAAACTTATTCTGACAGACATTTCTGTAAGGGACTACAATAAGGAAGTGTCATATGAAATGGGAAATTTTTAGCCAAATTGCTGGAAGGAGAATGCTGTTGCATTAGGCAGAGATAAAACTGAATTTAAAAATGGATTCACACTTCACTGAACTAGACACTATTCAAAATCACTGGGTGTTTTTCTCAATGCTATGTAAGATGGAACCTACTTCTGATGGAATTTTGTTGGCCTTATATCAGTCTATAGTAAAGACTAACTAGGACAGTACAATGATAGGTAATAATTCATCCCAAGGGAGATAAATTAATATGAACTGAGTAATTTTTTTTTTTCTTACACTTTGATCCATATTAGCTCTTCATTACGTTGCAGATTCATAATTTTGTAGAATATATTTTCTCACCTATAAATGTGCATTTCCCAAAGTTGAGGGGAAGGATGCAGGAAGGTTCACAACTGATCTGAAATGCCTATAAGCCTTTAGATGAAAATCTGAAGCTTTATCTAGCCTTCATGGAGTTTGCTCTCTTTCTTTAACAATATCTTGCCTGTAAAACTAAAGGATTTGTTTTTATTTTCATCCAGTGTAGCATTTAGCTGCTCATGTCACTCAATATGAAACTTTCCTTTTAACTTTGCTTTATATGTGTTACTAAGTGATGCACTGAGAATGACAGTCATTGTATAAATTTGTGCTATTATTATTTTAGTTAAAATTGCTAGTTAAATTCTGCACATTCTGAAAGTATGTAAGGTGTAACTAAAGTGACTAAGAGAATGTATTAAATTTTTTTCAAGAATGTAGTGGCTATTAGATGGTGGGATTATTGTACATATATGTACATAATTTGGAGAACAAATAATTTTGATGAGCTGAAATTTTGTATCTTCATTTAAATTTGATGTTTAAAAGCTTTTAGTCCAAGCAAAGCAGCTAGTTACACTGAAGGCATTCCCTGTTTACTCTGGTAAATTCCCTGGCAATTCTAGCAAACTAACCTAATATCCCTCAAAGTTTTAGGAGGAATAGAAGGAAAGTGAAGATACTTTTTGAAATTTCCTTGTGAACTCTGCATGCTTTAAGATCATCAGGATTATAAACTCCATTAGAGTTAGAAATCCTTTTTGTAATGCAGTAATGACAAAAACAGTTCTTGAGGAACAGATGTCCATTCCTAATATTTCATAGATGGCTCAAATATAGGACAGATAAGGATATAAAGATTTAGATTACAAATATATTTGCTTTTGGGTTTTTTTTATATCTGTTGCTGTGACTTAGTTTCTAAATATGGAATCATAACTGTTTTCACAGCAACAGATATAAAAAACCCCAAAAGTAAGTATCAGGTAACTGATAATTGCTATTCTTATCTGAAAAAAGAAGTGAAAGAATATCAACCAACTTGTCAACGAAAGTACAGTCATGAGGTAATTTTCCTATATTTTCAAGTGTGATCTAATCCAAGTCACAAAAGCTAAATTCCAATGCAGTAAGTAATGATTAAATTGGCAGTTTTTCACATTGCAGGAACAAATTGTTAAAAACAAAGAAAGGAATGACCTGCAAATTGATCCTGTGTGCATGAATCAATCATGTAAAGGTTAGCAAACTTGGAACCTTGATTATAAGGAAATCAAGATTATTCAGCTACATTAAACTGGAATTCATCTTTGGAGATGTAGAGCTACACAGTGATGCTTCATTAATATTTAAAATCACTGTGGACAATGTTCAGATCTTGAAATCATCTCGTAAAACCATGTCTCACCTATCTAGAGAGTCCTCATTAACACAGTCCATTGCATTTTGATGCCACAAAGACTACTTGTATTTAATTAATTCCTCCATACTATGGTATACTTACCACACAATGTTACTATTTAAAATATACTCCTCTTCATACAAGAGTTAAGGGAAAGAAATTTTTAATTTATGAAAATTATTGAGACATTTGAAGAAGAGACATTAATTAATTTGGTAATTAAATTAATTTTGTAACCTTTTTTTGACAACAAACCCCAATCTTCTATTTAATTTAAAGACATAAGTTTTCCAGAAACTCTTCACTGCGTCTCTGCCTCTCCTCTACCAGCATGTGGGACCATGGCATGCCCTCCCACATCATGTGAACTTTTTCCCATCATTTCAATCACAAAACTGCTGCAGAGTATGAGCCAACCATTGTGTTTCTATGATATCAGCAGCAGCTATATCTGACAGCCATCCCTGTGCTTCTGTAGCTGAGCACTGCGGTGCCTCTGACAAATCTGTTTCCCTCAGATTGGCTTTAGCTTCTCTGTTCCATGTGCCTGCAGACTCTTTTCATTATGAACAGTAGGTTTGTGTGGGGAGGAAGAGAATAAAGAAGAAGCAAGTAGATTGATATGCGTGATTTGAGGAGGGAGAAAAAATCTGCACAGCAGAGCATTTTTAAGCTTACGTTATTGCAAATCTGTGTTCCTTTTTTGTCCAGAGGGAAGCACCAAGTTTTAATAACAACACATGTCAGGCTTAAGGAATGGAAAAACAGGATTTTCTTTCCTTCTCAGCAGGTGTAGGCAGCTGCTTGTCCATCCTGGCTAGTTTGTACCTGAGCTAAGGTTGAGTTGGAATTGGAACAACATATGTGTGACAGATGATAAATAAAGCAGACCATGGAATTAACTGAAGATTTGAATGCAGCTCAGGCTATTAAAGTAAGTGATGCCTGTCAAGACCATCATCAGGAATTCTTAATGCAGCTTAAGAAAAAGCTGCATACAGTGCTGTCTTAGGAAAAAAATCAACAAATGTTTAGTTATGTTCCTTTTGGACAAAGACTTCGAGAAGGTAATTGTGAATTAAACCCAGCTGCACAGGGAAGGTAAATGAGAATCAACTCCAGCTGTGCCTGATTTCCATAAGTATCTGGGATTGTAGTTGAGGCTAGTTCTAGATATAGCACAATTTACTGGATGGTTCTTGCTACCATTGACACGCAGACCAAAGAACAAAAGCTCCATTTATGCTGATATCACTTCAACAGTATGTTATTGGCAGTCTTAAATAGTGTGATGGAGATAAGGTAATCATATGCAAAATGTTAAGATAGATCCTGAACAAATGTGTTTGGCTTGCAAATTGTAATGACTGTGTGATGTTTTAAGAAGAGTTGATTGTATTGCTATTAAGTTTGCTTTACATTTTCCATTAGAGTACTGTTTTCTATATTTATATCCATGCCAAACTATAACCCTTTCATTGATTGAGACAATGAGTTACATAGTCCAACCAAGTAAGTAGTATTATACCATTTCCATCTTAAGGGTATCTATATGTAGATCATTCAGCACTGCCATAATCATTTCATCAGTGTCTTTACATATTTGCAGTTTCAACTGTTATTGTCATCTTAGTGTATTTTCATTTACATATTCCCTCCTACTCATTAATGGCATTGATGTGTTCAATTAATCCATTTCCTATGAGTAAATGCTATTTTATGACTAGAGCTGCAAGGAGCAACAAAAAAAGAGACTGGAAGTGGAACAATATGAGACCTTTTGTGAGTAAAGGGCTTTGGAATGCCAGAGGATCCCAAATGCCTGTTGTCTGGGGAAGAAAATTATTTATAATATATGCTGAATGAATTCACGTTTTGAAAATGAGCAAAGGGATGAAGTTGATTGTTCCAGGACTGCTTTTGTTAAAAAATCTGGCATTATGCTATAGATAAGGTCCACATTTAAATGGTCCCTTTTTGTCATATAACTGGTATAGCGCACAAGCTAGAGTGTTTTGGTGAAATAGTGGCAGCTGAGGAGTACCAGACAAATGGCTCTTATCTAGATCAAGTGTTCCATAACAGTTTTATTTCCTTTAAGCAAACATGGAGGTATTTTTTACTGGTGGAATTAGGGGAATAAACTATCATAATAACACTTCAAGTTATTTTATATTAAAATTTATTTCTAATGAAGGAAAAAGACAGTCATGCCAACCAGTAAACCGAAGCCATTTCTTCCATGGGCAGGTCTAAATCTATGTTCTAAAAGTGAGGGATAAAACATAATTATCCAAAAGTGGGTTTGCTCAGGAACTAAGATTTAGGTGTCGAAACATCTCTGAATATCTAATAACCTCTATGTTTCCTGATTAGAACATGGTGGATTGATGACCTATGAAAAATTACATGGACACCTGAGAGGCAGATATAGACATTTGAAACCATGGAGTAATGTAGTGTTTCAAGAAATTTGCTTTAAATCCTTCCTCAATGTAGAGCTAGGTGTAGCTACACCCCTGAACCCTGCCTATGTGATATTTGCAGTCCCAAATCTCCCTAGGTTATGCACCTTGAAACATTCTGTGAAGAACAGAACAATGATCATTTTTCAAATGCGCCAATGGAAAAAAAACTCCATGGTTAAGTGTGAGACTTTTTTTACCCAGAAATATACATATAAACCCTCTTGCATTCATTCTGGAACAATATTTAGTATTTTCATTGAGAATAAATTCTGATTGTACGTTGTGTTTATTTTCCTCATCCCTCGTTCAGATTGCCCTCTTCAGGATTTAGGGAAACCTCTGCATAACTGGAATCCTATCAGGCTTAAAACATGCTAAATGAACTGCTAAAACTGGAATGGATTTGACCATGCTCTGAAACAGACTCCTGGATCCTAGAGGAATTAGACAAAGTCAAACAAAGAAATGCCTCTGTGGTTAGATAGTAGCGAGGCCAGAGCCTATTCAATCATGGTTTGAGAGTTTTGCTCAATTGCAATTCAATCTGGGGGAGAAGTAGTGTCTTTTTTAAAAAGGCATCTCTAACTGTTACTGTTTTTCACAATGATAGCCAAAAAATTGAGACACAATGTGCATCTTGGTAGAATGACAGAAGTCTTAGCTGTAAAGGCATTAATGTTAGAAAAGAAAGATCAAGAACCTGAAACATATTTATTCAGAAAGGAAATAAAAACCAGCTTGCATTTTTTCTCTTGAAGACTATCCCCTGCTCCTCCTCATCCCTAAAAAATAACCAAATTTACCTGTTTCTGTTCTTCTATTTATTTCAAATCTATTAGAGAAAGAAAGGCAGAATACATCTCCTTTTATCAAGGAAATTAAAGATAATAGTATCAGTCATGGAGTAATCTTTTAAAATTATCCATGGCCAAATTCAACAACACAACCCAGCCCAGCCAAGTACTTCAGCATGTACATAATTTTATTCTCTTACTTGAATCCTTCCTTCTTCAAGAGGATTTAAGAAGTGCTTAAGTGCTTTGCTTCAACAGTACTTTAAATTGGTAGATGACAAATTTCAGGCAGAGAAGGGAAGGCCACACTTTTTTC
This sequence comes from Turnix velox, assembly GCA_013400935.1. NCBI lineage: Eukaryota > Metazoa > Chordata > Aves > Charadriiformes > Turnicidae > Turnix > Turnix velox. Next base: position 391,206 of record VZTY01000823.1, on the reverse strand, counting down.
AGTCTGCTGATATGTGTCTAAACAAAAATGGTTTGATTATTTTCAGATGATCCTGTAATTTCTACTGTCTTCAATTTCCTTAAATTCTTTTGGTGCCTTTCTTAAGAGCTATTTTGATATTTTCTCATGTTTTAGGGTCCTCAATTATACAGTACTCCTACTCCAAACCTAAAAGAAGAGATGTTATGATCTGGCTTGAGCAAGCAATGCTGCAGCAATTTCAGATGACAGATAATTTCAAGGCAAATCATGAATATCATAAGTCAAAATTAATGGATCTTTCAAGAATGCACTTCCAACACTCAGCAAGGTAAATAGGGACAATGGATTCTTTTGAAAAACAGCTAGGTGTCAACCCCAGTGAAAGTAAGTTATGACTTTGCAAAAGTCAATTTTTACATTTTCATTTTGTTTGGTTTAGTTTACATAGATTGCCAATTCCACTTAATTTGCTGGCAAAAATATGTCAAAGAGCTAAGATGATTAATCTAACTGTGAGGTGAAGCATTCATAAATTTAACTGACTTACCTCACATGCAGACACAACATATATCAGGGATTATGTGCTTCACTCAGTTTGCAAAACACAGTACTTACCTAAGTAAATACACACTAAATTGTAAATATTAAGAAAGTAAAAAGCATACTCTGTTTTTTACTTATTATTCCAAATCAATCTCAAAACATAGTCTTCACCATGGTTTGAAATTCTGGTCTACACAGAAGTTATTCATTTAAAAGTTGTTAATTAAAAATGGCTCAAAGGAGAGAGAGAGGTGATATTGCCATGTCCTACAAGTAAGTCAGCTTTGTGCTGTTGCTCTTTTCCCCCACTGGACAGAACAAACTCCCAGCACAAATCTGGATTTGTTGTTCAGGTCAGAAATGGAGCATGTAGCAGGCAGTTGATGTGAGTTCACTGCTGACCAAATGTTGTCTGTTGGAACCTGCCCTCAGCAGTTTCTCCTGGGAAAAATCATTCTTGCATGCATCAAGCGATTGGAGGACTTTATTTATTCTATCAAGGTAATTAAGAGGGCATTTCGTTTTCCAAAGTATTTTTTTCTATTAAGTTGGGAGCATACACATGAAAAAGCCTCTTTAGTTGCAGTGTGACATGGGATACCTGCTCTCAGTCCAGCCTTAGTCACTTGCAGCTTGGACCTGTACATCTTACATATTCTCAGTCCTCTTTAAGAGATATGATAAATAAGGTGATAATTTTTATTCTGAATGGCATAATTTTTAATTTTTTCTCTTTCTCCCCCTAAAATGTGGACTTTTAACACCCAATCATTGCAGCTGACTAGTAAGGAGAGGAATTGCATGACTCTGTGTGTTTCATACAACTTTAATTGGTTTAAGTAGCCTGCTCCATGGACATATAAAATCTTTAAAGAAATCTTTTTTTCTTTTTTTTCTTATTTGAATCTTAACAGTAGTCCAGAATGTCTCTAAGCACTTGTTTGAGTGCTGTGCTGGAGCTTGTTGTTTCCAGTATAAACTGATGGAGATCAACACTTTTTTTGACACTCTTACTACCAAGTGCTTATAAAGTGTTTATATCTATAATTGTGTCAAATTATGTTAATTAAGCTCTGAAAGACACTAGTAAGTTGAAGTGCTCAAAAAGTGCATTACTCTGAGTGTCACCCAGCGGCTCTTCACATCAGACACTGGGGGGACAATTTTTTTCCTTCCAAGCACCTCTAGAGCATGATGTTTTAAAGTGTCTTTCTAGCATTAATTGAATTAAAAAAGCAAGTGCCAGTTAAGTGCACGATTTACTGTGATTTTTTTGAAATGCAAATGTATTTTAGACTAAAATGCCCTTCCCTTTTTACAATTCACCATTTTCCTCCTCAATTGTTCCCCACACCTTTTATTACTGAGTATTCAGGTGCTAAGAACAACTATGCCAAAGGCTGGGAATTAATTTCATTATGACTGATTAGGCAGAGAATAGAGCTATTCAATGGATCAAGTACTTGTATTAGTATATCTAATAGCCTTATGAAGAAAAATCCTATTAGCTTAAGAGAAATACTGTGTAAACCTGAGCTACTGTAAGTTTGCCTGCCCCTATCCCTCCAAATTTCATACTGTGAAATGTATGGTGTGGGTTTAAAGAGTAGCTGTGCCAGACTAGAGTTATGGTTTGCTTCCAGTAAACTTAAATAATTTTTTGGTCATTATCTGTACATAAGAGTCAGGTACATGAGCTCCCAAGGACTAAATGGTTTGTCCAAGATGATCTAGTGAAACAGAAAGTTACGCCCCACATTTGATGGTTACTGCTGTTGCAAGATGGATGAGCTTCATATTGCACTGTAGATATTTAGTATAAGGGCAGAGATAAAAAAAATACAGTTTATGAAGAACAGTGTGAAGACACCAAAACTTGATACTTGTTTGCCTGCGACAAAAAGGAAAAAAACCAAAAAACAACCCAGAAAACTGTATTGTGTGGTCTGATCAAAACCAAACAGCTACCTTTAGGAATGTTGTCATTGAATATCCTACTTCAAGGACCATTCTGTTTCATTATAGAATATTCTTCCTTTAGGTGTGAGGATAACAAACCTTACACTACCTGATTCTGACTATTCTCTGCTAAAATTCTTTTTTTCACTTTTCTGAGAAACTATTTAATCCCTGTGTCAGTGTGCTGAGACAGATAGTAAAGATATAGCTGAACTTTAAACATCTTTAATCTTTCTCTTTAGCTTTCATTCTTGTTGCACAGCCTCAGCAATCAGATTTTAAAACTCCATTTCTCAGACTTAAGATTTGGAAACCATAGTGAGATAAGATGCATTCTGCATGTCTTTGAAAGGTCTTTTAAGTAGTGATGTCTGCTCAAATTTTTGAAATAGATAGAAGTTTATTGGGTAATGATTAGAAACTATCAGACAGGTGGCAGGAGTCCACAGAAGTGAGAGGTGATTTGTGTACTCCAGGTAAAGAGACAATCCAGTCAGTCCTTACTGTAAGCAATATTTTCAAGGTCCTTTTTAGCCTAGAGTTTGTAAACTGAATTGTTCTTCACTTCATTCCCAGAGGGAAGATACCCATTTCACAAGTGTCACTCTCATTATAGCAGGAGTGAGGAAGTCAAGAGATGGGTAAACATTGAAGCCTATTTTACCAGTTCAAGGTAAAATATATTGTCAGGTCATCTAAAGGCTTTCTCAGCAATTGCTTACACTGTGTATGTATTGAAATAGCTTTCAGTTCTGTATAACGATGGGTTTTATGCTCCAAAGATCCAACTCTTACCTGCAGGTTGATCCAGTTATCAGTGAAGTCGATTCCCAAGGGTCTGACTAAGAGTGAACTGAATAAAGTCTTCAGAGTATCAATTAAATGTAGAAAAGAAAATTTGAATCATGATTAGTTTGAACTGTTATTGTCTGTTGTTTGGAAGGAAAAGAATCATGCTCTCACTGTCTTCAGTGAGGTTACCTGTTATAACCATATTTCTCTCTTCTGTCCTTCTAGCTACTTGATTGCCTATTTATTTGCTGTAGTCTTTGGAGGTAATGAGCAGATTAAATTTAGATAGAGGGCTCAGATCCATTGTTGGCACAGCTCTGCTGGAATAAGTGGAATTAGTCAGCAGAGTCAAAACATCTTACGTTCTGCAGCCATAAGAGACCTGACCTGTTGATGACTTCTAAACACCCTGCAGTGGGTACTACTGTGTGGTTGTACAGTGTATTTTTAAAGGGTAATACATACAGGTTTGAAAATCAGAGGGCATTGAAATCTAGAGTGTATTATACTACCTAGATGAAATAATTATCAAAATGTGTAAAACTATCATTTGAGGGAGGAAGCCATGAGAAAATTCAGTTTATTCTTGAGCAGTGTTTGATTCAGTTGGTACCTATTGAGTTTTTAGTTATTTTGGGTAAAAGAAAGCTGGATTGGTTTGGATCCAGATCTCTTTTAATGTGAATCCACTGAATGTTGTGAGTAATTGGACAAATGATATTGTTTACTATTATATAAATAATATTGTAATCAAAGCATCATCCAGCAGATAGATTCCAGCATTGCTGCTGTTGTGCACACTGTCCTGTCCATTAGTTCCAGGGTGCAAAAGGTCTTAAAAATCTCAAATCAACTGACAGATATTAGAATATCTGCTGCTTGTCGGTTTAGGAAAAGAAAGACCAATGAGCATACCACATGTTAAGGTCCAGGTTTAAAGCCATAGCTATATAAGGAACAAGATAGGAAGAGGCACAAACACCATGAAGTTAATAAAAGAAGCTGATAGATACCGGGGAAAAAAGCAACTATTGGAAGCAAGAAGAAAGAACAGTTAACTGAAAATACATGCTTGGATGTTGTGGCAGAGCATACTCCTTTTTACTGTTGGCCATGAACATTCCTGGGATATAGCTGTACTTAACTGAGAACTACCATAAGCACTACTAAGTTTATGGGCCTTCAGCTCATGAAAGGAGAAATGGTGAGTCTGTACTTTTTACTTTCCAATGTACCATTTGCATGAGGGAATGAAAATCTAGTCTTCAATAAAAATGTCTTATTTGATGGATAGCTCATGCTACAGAAATTTTTTAATAAAATGTTCATACATGACATACTTGGCAATTATTTTCTGTTGCTCCAAACTTGTATATATCTTTCTTATGCAGTCACTTAGTACAGAACTCCAATGATATGTTTTTCCCTCTACACCTATGGTAAGCTAGTTTTCATAAGGATGAGATAGTGTCTCCTGAGACAGCACATTGCTGAGAAGAATTAGAAGAGCAAAGGTAATTTAATTTAAGGTAGAGTCACTTGCCATTTCTGTTCCTTTAAAAAGCAGTCAATTCTAATTATAGAGATTTATCTTGGATTAAGGAAGAAAAATACTAAAGTAAGCACTGCTTCTTCTACCATAACTCTAGGGTTAAGGCTTTTCTAAATGGGAATTACACTTACTGAGGACAGTAAAGTGACTGCTATAAAATTTGGAGCTAACTGTTCACATGATGGAAATTTTGGTGTTATGAAAGTCTTTTCCTCTTTAAATTTTAAAAGTGGAAAAAATAGATATCACTGACAATCACCAATGTTGAAGATGTGAGGAAGTTTTTTTGAAAAGATAAAAGCATTTCTGGTAGTTCTTGTGAATTAATGTTCAGTTTCATCCACAGAATATCATAACTTCAATGGAAGGGGCTGCAACTAGGTGATCTTTAAGATCCCTCCCAACCCAGACTATTCTTTGATTCTATAAGAAACCACTTGTGATCCATCTTGAATATTTTCAGAGTCCAAAACGAATAGTGAATGCTCCAATAAAAGCTACAGATATCATGGTTGAAAGAGATTAGCATGGGAAGAATCACTTTCCATGCAGTTTCAAAGACAACATCTTCCTCTTTTGCCTCATGTCCCTGTGATGTTTTTTGATTTTATCATGTCTTCCTTTTTTCTGACAGCTTTTGTTCTCCACATGGAAATTCTTTAGTACTCATCAAGATATCTGGTATCCTTTTGTGAGATATCATTTATCATGGGACTGTTTATCACTTTCCTTATCTGGGCCACAGATGTGCTGGCCTTTATTTGGAGACTTGATTCCTTTCTGAGCTATCAAAAAAATCTATGGAAAGAAATGGGACAACAAAAATGAGGCCACCTCCAACAAACAAGGATTCAAAGTCTTTAGAGCTTTAAAAATACTCAACTCTTGTTTTGTCCTTGTCACCCTCTTGTTGTAGGAAATATGATCCGACTTACATTTATTATAGTAAGAGATCAGCTTTATGCCAGACTTTCTGGTATTTCATTATTATGTGCATGGGAAGAGTGGTAGAAATGATGTACTTCCTTTCTCAAAAGTCATGGTATTGATACTGCACAGCCTTCAATATTTAGCCCTCAGTCTTTTTCTGAGGCAGACCTAAAAAATCCAGAATGTTTTTAATATATCTCATTGTGAATACCTGTGATTTTACAAGACTCTCTTAAAATCATATATTCATAAAATATGAAATTAGAGAAGACTTTTAACATCCTCTATTAAATTTAAAAATATTGTAGGTATACTTCAGTGTGAGTATCTTCTGTAAGCAACTTTGGTGAAGGATTTGTGCTTGGACAATACAAGACTTTGAAATTCGATATCAAGAACTGAAGAATATCTATTGTAGTTTTTCAAGTTTCACTAACTTTTGTTCTCAAACTAATATACTACTGGGTGATTACAAGTTGTATTCTTCCAACTTTATTGTATATTTTTCTTCATCACCTGATTCTTATATTTCTTAATATAAGTATGCTAGGAGTTACATTTTCTTAAGGAAATAGCCACTAGGTGAGAAGGCACTAAGGAGGAAGTATAGAAGAGTATCTTCATGCACAAAATTAAGTGATAAATATATATGAAAGATGAATGTAAAATTATAAGTATATCCAAAATTATCACAGTGCAATCAAAATAAACTCTATAAAGGAAAAGGTGGATAAGTTCAATTGCAATGGCTATTGATGTAGTTTGCTGAGTATGGATGACAGCTGAAAATCTATTTATGCATTGATGAGCTGTAAGAATAGATGGAACAAGCAAAACAAATAACAAGCTCTGTGACAGTGCAAACATCCATTTGAATTTTGTTTATTGGGCTTTCAATATGTTATTTTTCCAGGCGGGAAATGGGGAGCATATGCTCTTCTCCAACTCGGCCATGTGTGGCCTAGAGGATACACTAAGGGCATAAACAAGAATTTAAAGCCTTAGCCTAATTACAGAAATGTGTCTTTAGATAGACTGGACTCTACTATTCAGTTAAGCATCTTCCAAAGTATAACGATGGGAATGAAAACAGTTTTGGCAGTGTTCTGAGAGGCAGTGAGAAGTTTGTGGAAGATTTCAGAATCTAAATGAGCTGTTCTGACACTTCCCTTTTTCCAGGACCAACAGATGGATGAACACCTGGGCTGTGTTTGCAGCTACAGCAGGACTACATCTTTGTGAACACCCCAGGAGATACTTACCCAGCACCACAGAAGTACCTCATAGTACCTATAGAAGTGCTGAGACCCGGCTGGCCCCATGCAGAGATGACATTTCAGCTGAAGACACATCATCCACCAGGAGAGTTGTGAGCAGACAGTGCAGGTCACAAGAAGTGCTGTAGTGCTTTCTCCTGCAGCCTGAAGGTGTGCCTATCCAAACAAGTTTGGGGCACTAACAATAACCAATTGTTCTAAACCTTGTTTGGGATGATATTTGACATACTTCTAAAATTATTTCACTCGTTGCCGGTCAGACTGTCAGACTAATGCTGTGTTCCAATTCCATTTAGTGAAGATGTCTGTTTTGTACCAAAACTTCTGGTTGCAACTGGGAAAGATGTTTGGTGAGAGATCTCAGGAAAATCTTTTTCCTAGTTTATGGAGGAAGAGTGGAGAGGGATGGGCGTATTGAGCTATTTTTAATATCATTATTTAAGAACTCCAGGTTCTAAACCTAGCCCTTCCATTGTTGAAAACTGACAGAGCACTCAAAATAATGTACATGCTAGAAGAAACGATCTCCAGTAAATAAAGCGGTAGTAACTCAATATTGTAATCATTAGTAGTCTAATTAGAAATCATTAGAAATCTAAGAGGGTAAGTTTTTTCAGCAAACCTGAAGATGACTTCCTGAGTTAATGAATGAGTCAATCCATAAAGAGCCTGAAAGAAGAGTATTGAATACACCTGTTCAAGACATGAGCACCATCAGGCTTTGCCCAGGAGGAAATTCTAATAGTTATTCTGCATTTAACTTTCAAGTGTCATTGAAAGAAGTCTGTGTGGAGTATGAAGCCCCTGGCAGCGCTTTTGTGACCCCTCCAGATCCATGGATTTATCCAGCTATTAAAATGAAGATTCGGTAGTGGTATATTTTGTGCTGAAACTAAGACATGCTTCTTTAAAAGAGCTCAGATTTTCTTTGCAAATGGAACAGCCCAAGAATCTGCAGCAAACATCCAATATTCTGATGTTCGTCTGTAGCAATGCCAAAAGTGAAAGTGGAGGAACTGTTATTTGAAAGTCTGTGAAGAGAGTACACGGTTATTTCTTTAACTCAGTGATAAATCTGCTTTTAATATATAAGAAAAACAAAGCAGTTCAGACCATTACACTTTCTAAATAGAATGTATGAAGACAGGCAATTCCTTATGCACTAGAATAAGGTGTTTTTAGGTAATACTTGTCTAGCACATCAGTTCTTCAGCTTGCAATTCTTGCATTGTTAAGTGGCTCCTAATACCAACCACACTGAAGAAATGTTTCCTCATCAGTGAAGAGATAAAAGATTATTCACTTTATTTATTTTAAAATCAAGTCCTTCATGGATTAAGCAAGTAGCAAGTTAAGCAGAATGGAAAATATGTGAGATTAAAGAAGAGATGCAAGGGCCCCTTGGAGTACATAGCTATTAATGTTACCTGTTTAAAACCTTTATCCAGTTGTGCTGGAGTGATGTCATGTACCAGGTTGACCCTAGGTGGTGATTGATTCCTTTGACTCTGCGTTCTCATGGTTGGGGCAGCTGCATTTTGGTAAATGCTCATGCAATGGTAAAAGGAGATAGTCCTTCTACAGCAAATTCAGCTGCAGTGTTTGATAGCTTGTCTTCAGCCTTGGCATGTCTCAATGGTGCTAATCTGCAGGACCTGTGAGCAGAATCTTTGTTGTGTGGCTGGATTCAGTTCAGATTTGACTTTAAATAATATTTATTGTATGATTGGCCTACAATGCTAGGCTTTTTTTCTGGCTTTGTCAAAAGAGTCAAACACATTAGGCCATCCCAGACTGCCCTTCAGGCAGGGTTGCACACATCTGATTTCCTCTGATTGTGCAGTGGTGATCAGACTCCATGAGGAATGTGGGAAGTCCTGGCTCTGGTTTCTGTCTGTGCCTGACAATTGAATCTACATGCCCTGGTGTCCTGCAGGTATTTAGGATGGAGATATTCCAAATATTAATTTGATGCTGAAACTGGAAGGTAAAATTCCCTTTTCCCAGGTAAATGCTGAATCAAGTTAGGTTCTGGAGCATTTTTTTTTCTCTCTGCCCTTGTCTGTGGCATCATAGATGGGATGTAACAGCAAATTATACGTGTGTGGTTTGTCAGTTTATTTGAGGAAACAAATAGTTTCACTTGAATTGAAAAATTCTGTGCTGATTTTCACTGAATTGACCAATACTGGAGTTTTTATTGGGTCTTCCAGTATCTACGAATAAGTTGTCAAGCTCTGTCACAAGCTAAAGGTGTAGTGTTTCTCATCTTTTTGGTTTGACAGTACACATTGAGAAAGAGAAGTTCTGCTTAGTTATTTTTAAACTCTTCCACAAAATGTGAGGCAGCTGCATTTTTCAAACTGTGTTAGGAATATTTATATAAAAGAGATTATCTAAGTAGCTAACATAGTAAGTTTTAAAATTGAGCTTACTATTTCTGTAACAAACAAATTGCAACTTTTAGTCTTTAGTTTTAAAATAATAACTAAAAAATAATAACTAAATTCTAATACTTTTCAGTAGTAGACAAGCAATATTGATAATTGTACATGTATATTTGTTATTCAGTGATGCAATTTCTTTCATAGCTGTAGTGATGTTTATATTTCTAGAAGTAAGGGATAAAAATAAGGAAAAAAGTAAGGGATCCATGATGGAATTGAAATTACAAGGAATTTTTGGCAGTTATATTGCAATTATTCTCACTGTAACTTGATGCTAGCATCTGTTCTGTGTTTTATGTTTATCTTCAACTTAACATGAATTGTGCCATGACTAAATTCAGTACACAGTACAAATAAAATCTCTACTATAGCTATCAAACTAAATGGACATAATCCACAGACTCAGCATTTCACTGGTATTATATCATCTTTGTCTCTTAAGCGGAGTGAGTGTGCACATTGTGAATGCTCTTTAGCATATGACAAGGACCCATTCTCAGCACATAGATGGCTTTATTGGTGGCATTTTAGGTACAAAATTCTGTCTATTATTTCTGATGCTAGAATGAAATGAATATGCTACTTACTGCAAATTAGGACAGTAGTTTCCAGTCACCCCAGCCTTTTCAGTGTGCCGCTCTGAACACTTCAGGAAAACTGCCTGAAATTGCAGGGATTTACAGGTAGATTTGGATAAACCCGTTTCTGTGAAGACATAGGGAAGAAATGATCAGAAATTCAGAGGTCAGTGCTCATTGTTTAATTTTTTAAATGATTTCCAATTCTTACTGAGGCTACCAGTATCAACATTCTGCTCAGTTATTTGCACAGCAGTCATCCTATCCATATTTGATACAGGATAATTAGCAACTGGCCTTCAGAAATGAAACTCTTTCTACCATCTGCACAATCAATGTTAGAAATTGTTCTCCTTCCTAGGGATAGCCATGTTTTTTCTGAACAGCTCTTGATTTATTGAAAGGCATGTAATGATCATGAAAAGTGTTAAACTTACAGCCTTCTATTGACAGTGGTTTTGTTTGGCTTCATTAGATGTGATGCTAACATCTGTCTGGTGAGCTGGAGGCCACCTGCTCATTTCATGTAAGTTCTAATCATCGGCTACTAAAGACCCACATATTCAGCACATTAAATACTGCCAGTGATAAAAATGGAAGTGTATGTAGTTTCTTATCAGCTCTCCAATTTAATCTTTCATTGCAATTAATGTATTAGAGTTTCCTAGAAAGCATGCAAGAGTTACCAGATCTTTGACCTTTCAAGATGTCCTTCTATTTAAGTCTCACTAAGACACCACCCTGAGATGGTGGCAATAGTTTCTCTGCTTAGTGTGATGACTACAGAGCACACAAGCTGTGAATGGTCAGATTTGTGAATGGTTTGTAAACATTGGAAAAATAAGGACGTAATCATAATCCAACATTCTCCAACATGGCTTGCCATTATTAACAACATTCAGGTGACACTAACATGAATTTACAGTAAATACTTACAAAAATAGACCCATTGTTTGATGGTCAGTGGCATATAAAATGATGCCTCACTCCTCCCTTCTCTTAAAAATAACTAGTGGAGTCTAAACTCCTCTATGCAAAGCAACTTACATTGTATTTCATTGAGCTACTAGAATAGTGTTTTTAAAAACACTTTCTTTCATATCTAGTAAGACCTTTTCCTTTCTCTTAAGGGAGGTTATTCTGTGACGAATAAAAGGAGAGACAGAGGGTATTAAAGCTTTATCAACCACAGCTAAACAGATACCTTTATCAAATAGACAGACCACTCCTGAAACCTTAGAGGGGTGTTCTTTTTTCACAAGGCAGCTTTGGCAAGTCCTAGAATACTCTCCTTCTATTAAATTACTATGTCCATTCAGCGTACATGTATAACAAATAGGAATTTAGTAATAGACAGTAATGTATTTATACAATTTTTAGCTTAATAGGAATGATCTTAATAAACAGATAAAATTGGAAGATACTATCTGATGATGTACATTTTACTTCCCTGATAACTGAACTATATGCTTAAGATTTGCTGTCAAACTGATACCTAGTCATTCCATTAAAATGGTTTAATAACATAATCCTGTAATTCAAGAACCTGCATCTGCCTTTACTTACTGAAGTTTAAAAATCCTTTTTTTGCCTCATGTTATTTACAAAAAATTTTCTTTCCTTTGTACATTATGAAAAGTAAAAAGGGGTGCAAGTGTGTAGGAGAGATGGTGAAACCTATCACATCTGATGACATAAAAGCTGGCTGTATTGAAGTTAGTAGAAAAACACCAGTAAGCAAGAATTGTCACAGCCACAAACAAAATGAGGACACTGAAAATAGGCAATGGCTCTGTTACTACTGTATATTTCCCACTCTGAATTATTAACTATTTTTAGAGTAATTTGCTAATGTTTTTTTTTTAAATGTGATTTATTTACAGTTAAAATCTGTTGAAGGGAGTGTAGTTGTTTGTTATGGCAAAGCATTTGTAAAAAAATGTTGCTTTTTAACATTTTTTTTTCCTAAGATCGTTCTCTGTGGCTGTATTGAGTGGCTTTTCCATGTATTTAGCTTTGTATGGTGTGATTCCTGGTCTACCTTTCCACCTCTAGGCAAAATATAATCTTGGAACCCAGCTCCATCATTTCCATATGCATATAATTTTACATAGTTGATGAATCCAACATGCAATGGTAAACAGCAGGGAGGGGCTCAATGGAAACTCATTTGTTAGTTTTCCCACTTGGAGGCTGTTATTTTTATAAATTACTGATATTGGACACTGTAGGAGTGCCCTTTTTCATATACACTGAAGTACTTCACTGGCCCCAGGAGTCACTAAGACTAGTGGATTTTAATAGTTATAGATCTTAAATGGAGGGTTAGAAATTGTTTCTTTTCATTACAATTACAACAAGGAATTAACCCCAAGGGTATCCACTTAATTTCATAATATATAGACTGGAACACTAATAATGTGGCTCTTCTAAAATGTAATAAAGAAGCAACTGCCCCTTGGCTCCCTAGGGTAGATTTTTGTAAAATGTATTGCACAAAAATGTAACACACAGAAGATTTTACGTTAACAAGCTTTCTAATGTCACTAGCTCCAGTGCTCAAAGTGCTTGGTAGCTCATTGACACCAAGGATTGGCACTGACTTTACAGCGAGAATTTAGTACCAGCACTTCCTCTCACATTGCTTCACTGGTACAAGGAAAACCAGAATAGAAGGAATGGAGGGTAATTTACAATTAAGCACATGAAGAAATGAACTAGCAGAGGGAGGAAGAAGGAGTACAGTAGTACAAAGTAATTGCTTCCTTCGAAGTCCACTTGGGCCTGTCCTCTAGCCAAGATTCCTGCGTTATTTTAATCTTCCATGCCCAGTTGCAGAACAAGCCTTGGCCTTACAATTGGCAGCAAGTGAACCTCCAGTACCTTTGCTGTTCCGTTTGCGCTTGTGAGTAGCTAAGTAGCCTCTGACGTCTCAGTCATTATGGATGGTGACTGCAGAACAAATTTGAGGCCAAGATCTTAAATACTGGATGAGCCTGTGGTTTTAAATCTATTTGCTGATGATTTTAATTGGTATCTGATCAGATACACTATCCTGGGAAAGCTTCGCAAGAAAGGTATCAAGGAAAGTACACTAGCTGTGTCTATTCTCTACTGAAAGATAAGCAGAGAAGAAGAATCCCTTTTGGTTTAGGTTAGTTATTAGTGGCAATGCTTTATTTATTGATATTAAATTAAAATGGGGGGAAATATTTGTGCAAGATGATTTTCATAATTTTCTCCTGGTTTCAGTGTTAATGGTCTTGAATATGTCCTGAAGCCAGCTTACTCAATAGGAACAATAATAGGAGTAAAATACCAAGGAAGAACAGGAGAGATGGAATAGAAGTTCAGCATGTTAACTGAGTTAGAAGCTGAAGCCTGAAAGTGTCTCTGAAGAGAAAAGTTTCAGGATTAAAGGAAATGCTTGCAACCATTTCTCCCACTTGTGAGTAATTACTCATATGCAATTGAGGAATAATTGCAATTGAAATCACATAAGTGATTTTAGCACACAGCGTTATGATCATGGATCATAATCTGGATTTTAATCAAGGACAAATTAAAAAATAAAATGCCATGGATCTCTTCAAGAACTATTTGTGTAAATGATCAATTAGAGTTGTTACCATTTCAATTTGACTTAGTGAATGTATGTTAGGAATTAGATTGGAGATCTTCATGTATGGGAATATATATCCCTTCTTTACACAAAAACACCTGTGCTGAATTTCTTCAATTTTTCCATCTATTCTCAAGTGATACAAGAGCAAGTTTTTCAAGGGAAGTCCTTGTTATAGTAGGATAAAATATGTGATGTACTTTGGAAACAGTATTATCTCCTTCAACCAGATACAAATATAGATACTATAGGTTAGGTGCCAATTTGTTTCACAAAAATGACATGCTGTAAATCACTCCTGATATATTGCCATGTATCTAGTCATATTGTATCCAGCCTCTGCAACTGTAGAATAGATCCATTTGTAATATAAGAAATGTGTGGTAAAACACACTGTAAAAAATAGAAGCACAGTATTTGAGAGTCAGAAGTGGAAATCTGAAGAACCTACTATTCCTTTTCCACAGGTATTGTAATTTTTGCCCTTTTTGTACGCCCCCGTCTAGTAATTGCTAAGTGTATGATCTGTTTTCCAGTAATGAAAACAAATAGGTACCAGATGTTCTCTGGCCTTTATTCTAAAACCTCCATTCTTTTTAAATAAAATAGGGGTGCATGCATATTCTCTGTTACAGTATGAAAATGTTCCTTGTCCATTGGATAGGTTTTTGAAAAGGTATTAAAAAAAGAGTAATACTTAGTACTAATGTCATATTTACATAATTAATTGTTTTTGAGGAACTGTCTATGAATTTGCTTGGGTTTTTTTGTTTTTATTTTTGAAAGAATAATACAAATTGTGCCCAGTCTAAATTTCACAGGATCTTTCTGTGTTGTGGAGTGTATGAGACAACTATAGACTCCTGCCAAGCAGAAAGACCTACAGAGAGATGATGAAAAACAAAAAGTCATTTGGACTCTTAAAAAAGTCAAGGAGGGAGAAAAATGTTTAGAACACTAGACCATGTGAAGCTTTCCAACAGGTTAAGTCTTGAAAATGCCTCATCATAAACTCCCATAGGGATCCCATGTCAAAGTAATGGGATTTTTGATGGAGTGCCTAAAGGTTCTGAGACTGCACATGAAACTAAACCTTATATACTACTCAGAGATCTCAGCAGAGAAATTACAGTCCCAGGTATTTACCCCTACCATGTACCAAATGAAAAAAACTTGTTTCCTGCTCATATTGACCCCAGCCACAGGTATGAGCAGTCATAGTTTGTTCTGAAATGATCATCAGCAGAAAAGAGAAAATGTGCCCATTTTTGGCACAGAATTGGTCAGCTTCAGCCAAGTAATTTATAATTCCCATCCATAAAATGGCATGGTGTTTACTGACAGTGTGGGGGTAGATCTGAATGCTTAGCTGGAGACTTCTTATGCAGGCTGCAGGGAAGGGGATATCAAAGCACATTTGGGATCCTAAAATTGCCTTTCCCTTGATGGGGAAATAGAGGCTAAGCAAATTTGATTTCAACTAGTAATTTACCAAGGATTCATTTGTTTGAATTCTAGATCTTTCAAGAGTCTTTCCTTTTCTTATTTTGCAATATGTAAACAGTTATATCTGGAAATGTGGAATCTCTGTCTTCTGTGCACTACAAAATTTCTTTTAGGGGATTAAAAGGGAAATATTTTTGCACTTCTCAACATCATAGAGTTGGAAATAGCTAAGACCCAGCAAGTTTGCTGTTAAAAAACATGGGTGGGTTATTCCATAATAACTCATGGCTGCTATTTGCTCTAGGTAAAGGCTGAAAAGGGAGCACATGAGAACAGGCATTCTGCTGATGGTCTGTGTTCTTGGGAGAAGAAAAATGTTGGAATTAGCTGAGGCAGTTGATAATAGCTACTGTCCTTAATCAAAAATGTAGTAAGTATTTTGAGTTTAGAAGTCATGAAGTCCTAGAGATAGACTGGATATTCTACCCTGAGTTGCTGTTGGAATAAGCAAAAGAAACTCACATTGGATTCTTTTAAAAGCCTGAAGTGTAAACATCAGGTAAGTACCTGATAATTGTATGAACAAATCTATATGTATATGTAGTACAGCCTTCCAGGGTTAAGTGAATGAAGTTGTGTGACCTTCTGTGTAAATCATCTATGTACTTACTTGTCCAGATCAAAGTGAAGCAGAATGCAGAGTCACAGGTAATCAAAATACTGTGTTCCCTTTTCAGTTCTGTTTAATTATTAAAGGAAGTTTCTACCTAACTCATTTTCAGTAACATAATCCATGGCACTGTAGTTTAAAATGTAGTTAATTGGTTGGGACTGGAAAATGTAGCAGGACATTTGAACATCACTGGAGATGGCAATCTTCATGCAATACCTCATTGGTTGAAAGTAATATTCAGAGGTTGTAATTCAACTATGATATTGCAATGCTTGAAGTCTCAATAAGGTGCCATACAGGACAGCAAAGGCCTAAGATTTTAATACTCATCTCAAAGAAATGGACAACAAAACTTTGTGCTTTTCTACCAGTAATATTTTAGCTCTTCCCCTAAAAAAGGATGTACTGTCACAGCATCTGAATGTCTTTACCTTTTGCAGTGGCAGATTTCATGGGATAGAAGTATCTGAGCATTAAATGAATTTCTGTATAAGAGAAAATTCGTGGTACCTTTGTTCATTTGTTGGGGAACAGGAATGCCACTTTATCAGCTGTTAGAATAGTGAAGGGAGCTCTCAAGTTGTCACCATTAGAAAACATAAGCTATCCATTAGAAACCACCTCAAAACCAACAGAAGGTAACTGGTGAATTTGCCAGCCCTCAGAAACATATCCACTAAAGACCATTGTCAGAACACCTTTGTTAGCCTCTAATTAAACTTCTTTATGAACTGATGGCTATTTCTGATCTGCCCTACAAGTCTGACTTTATCCTACCTCTGTAGTAAGGGAGAGCTATGTAAGATTTTGCAAGGGGGAAATTCAGCCTTTAGTTGGGAGTTCAGGGGTTGTTGGTCAAAAAGCCTAAATGTCAAATGTCAGTCCCTAAATGTCAAAGTAATTTCTGGCATTTTGAGTCGGTAAGAAGATGATGGTAACTGGTTTAAGGGACTGTATTGGACTGTATCTGGTACCTATGAGTAGCAAATAACAGAATTTGCTTAGTTCTCTTCTGTGTTAAGTGTACCTTCTTGTAACCTGTGCTCTAAAACTGTTTCGCATCTACTGCAAAGCATTATATGTGTGTGACTCCAGAGTGGCTGCTGATTCTCTGTAAGAGGAGTCTTACAGTGTGGTATATACTTGTACTCAAGATCAGAAGTCCAAAACAGTGGCTGAGGAGGTTATTGCAACCTATGGGTCTCAAAATACCCCCCAACCCCACAAATCTTTGCAGATGTAGTAGAGGAAAGAGGTGCTAGAAGGTCTGGCCTAATAAGACCTTCTGTGCTATACAGGTGTGAGGACTGGCAGGAAAGAGGATCTTAAACTCCTATTCAGTTAAAGACGTCTTAAAGGAATTAAATTACTTGCTACCCTTGATGTAGAAGGCTTTATGCATCTTATGTTTGAGTAGGAACTTAAATCAGACTCTGCTCAGAAAGTCTGTATATCAGATGTGAGAAATGGTACTCAGCAAATCTGCTAATGACAACTGTGGAAAATACTTGAAGTAGTTTTTTAGGTAAATTTTAGAGTTGATTGCATTTATGAATCTGCAAAAAATCTTCTGTGTCTCCTGGTTACAAATGTCAAGGAATCAGACAAACAAAGCGCATCTTGTAACTAATCTTGTAGCTGCGCAAGATGCTACTAGTGTAGAGGGGGATATGTTGAGAATGGGAAAAGCTTTTGAAAAATGAGAGGAGTATTTTTTGTTAAATGTCTTCTTCATATCTGATCATTTCAAGTGCATTTGACTCTTATTAAATCATACTCCTTTTTATTAGAAAATCCAAGTGTGTGCCTCTTGCTTTCATGGTATCTGTAGAATGTACTGAAATTCACTTGAGGGAAAAGAATCATTCTGCTTTTACCCAAAATGTACACTTTACTGAGAGCTGCAAATAGACTACACTCTCATATTCAAACCTGCAAAACATTGTTTCTGCCACTGTTCTCAGTAAAAAGCAATTTGCAGTTGTACTACTGTGTCTGGGGAGATATAACTGTCCAGAAGAACTAAGGTACACTGAAGTCTACGATGTAAGCAGATACTAAATTAATTCTGATTTAAGCAACCTAATTACTTAATTTTGATAGACCAGGTAAAGTTTGTGCATTTATTTTTAGCAGAGAAATTGTCTGACTGCAGCCAAGGCATTTTTCATGGTCTTTCATACTTGCTTTGAGCAAAGACTGATAAGCAGCAGATACAGCTGTGCTTAGTCAGAGCTTCACTTTGTGGCTGCACAAAAGAACATTTTACTGTTTGAAATTTTAAGCCAGATTACTTCTCTACACTATAACTGTTATAAAGAATAATTTTCTGCACCAAACAAACCCTTTTACTTGAAGAAATTCACCACAGGAAGTGGTAATACATGTTTATTTAAACTTACATCTAATCCTTTTCCATATGAGCATTAAGATACTGGTTTAAAGACTTGAACGTCTGGTGACCATAGTGTTTCCTTTATTCTTGTTCAAGACCCAATAGAAATCATGTGTAGATGTAGCTAAACTAATGTTAGTAGAAATCATAAGTCTCTGTGGTTACTTGTGAGGAGATAACAAATCAGGACACTTAACAAGCTTCAGAACTACTGTGAATAGTATATGTGAAACAAAAAAGTAGTGGCATGATCCTGCTCAGCTGCAGTCTCTTATGTGCTGTGCATGCAAACAGTCTTAACAGTATTGACTGTTGGAGGAGATACTGTTGATTGTTGTTCAAAATCATAGAAGTGTATTTAAAAATCATAAAGTCATGTATGAAGTTTCTTGTTTAATTTTTTCAGGACTTAGAAGCACTAGAGAAATAGATTTTCTGGTTAAAAAATTAGTGTGTGCAGTATCCAACTTCTCTCAAGGTTTGAGAGCTGTTGAGCTGGGTAGGTGAGCTGCAGTTTTGTGGGAGCTGAGCAGTTATCATTGTGCTGTCAAAAATTTATAATCAGGAAGTTGTGCTGATGAACCCTTTCTACTTGCAGTAACTAAGTTACCTCATATGCTTTACTGCCACACATAATGTACATGCACTTGAGTATTTTTGTATATAGTTCTGGATATCTGCCTCTTGTTAATTTTCCACTAGAATTCTGTCTTTGAAGTTTAGCCGTTTAAATACCTGAATCAAACCCAGATACAGAAGAAGAAATTGCACACTAGGCATGTTTATGGCAAACAAGCTAATATTTCCATTGTGTGTGAACAGGGAGCAACATCATAGCATGTTGACTGTGACACTAAATGTGTTACTCAACCTCTTTGTGTCTGTGTTCAGTAGTCCACAAAATTATTATGATGATACCTATTCTACACAAGAACTGTTGTGATGAAAGAATTAATTCATTAATGTTTGCAAAGAACTTTGAGATCCTCCAGCAGAAGGTACTACACAATTGCCAAGTGTTAATTTATTATTCTCTATTATTGGATTCGATAGGACATGTAGTATAAATCTTTAAAAAGCAAACGAAAAGCTAATCAGGAGTCTCTTATTCATTCTGCCAGAGATGGTAATGACCAAATAGTCTTGTTTGTGGAAGCACAAAAAAAATAACCCATGCTACTTGGTATGTTGAAGCAGCAATTAGCACACATTGTAGGGAGAAGAAGTGGAGCTAGACCAGAAATGAGCCTTGATGAGCCTAATTGCCTTTAATTATCCCTAAACATTTACTTGTTGTCTGTCTTATGAAGGCAGAAGAAACCCTGTAGCTCTAAAAGGAAATAAGGCTTGGTTTTGTTTTCCTCTTTTAAAGAGGGACATAATAGCCACCATGGAAACATGTTCTTAATCAACGACATTAAACTCCTGGCTGCTCTGCTTCTCTTGAAATTGCCTAGCTTCATTATTGTCGGGGGAAGGAGGAGGGGAAGAGGTTTAATCACTATTTAGTTTTTCTTAGCAAATTAAAATATTAATTACAATACATATTATTTTATCTTTGCTTAAGCTATTTGTAAGTATTGGTGAATGAAAGCTCACTTTATGATGCAGTAATTTATTCTCAAACTATTCAGACTTAGTTTTTGAATTCCTTTCAAAAAATCATCAGGGCATGTAATGCTCTCTTCAGAGAACCAAGAAAAGCTATATTTTTATTGGTTTTGGTCTTGAAGATAACTGTATAATTAAAGGTACTCTTTCTAAAAACTAAAATGTGATTACTTCAGCACAGCCAAATGCTATGGATAGCTGAGCAATGGAAGATGAGACACCTCCAGACTAATGGACTGATGTTTCTCTTTTATTTGTGTTTGCATGACGTAATGCAGTTATCAACCTGGTTTTTCTCAGTTCACAGAATAATGAAAACTGTTAAAAAGCACCTATCCTAGGAAATCTGTTGCCTCTGCAAAGCTTAAGAAATATTAGAGATGTCAGTTTGGTTGATGGGATACAGAAATACGGTGGGATTAGATTGTAAAATAAACGAGACCAGCACTATTATGCATGTTTTGTGAGCATTGTACACGTTTTCTTGATGTGTCTGTGCCAGTTTTTCACTGTGAATGTTCTGCTTTACATTTCATAGGAAGGAGAATTCTCAGAAAGTGAACAAATTATTCAATGGCTCTGCATCAAACTGTGGCTCAGTAAACTTTTTTTTTTAATTAAAATGTATGCTGGCATAAATCAGTGCAGTTCTATTAACTGTAATGAAGCAGTGTTGGTTTATACCAACTGCAGATATAGTTAATTAATCTATCGAAGTAGTTTGTATAGAATTATATGGAGGCCTGTAGGAAACTCATAACTGTATGTCAAACAGGTGATGTCTGTACATACACTGCTGGCATTGCTGTAGGTCACAGGACAATAGACAGAGAAAACCAAAAGCATATTACTGTTTCTCATCAGAGAACGAGTCTGAGACGTCTGCTTTTCTTGTGGTTGTTTTGCAAAGTTTGTGGATATTGCTTGAAAAAACAGGGCATGAGCTGTGAGAGTGTTTAGCCTCTGTTGAGAGAGCTCTACAAGTACATCTGCATTCTGGACATGTGAAGGTGATTAAGCTGAAGAGATAT
The DNA here is from genome assembly GCA_013400935.1 of Turnix velox. NCBI lineage: Eukaryota > Metazoa > Chordata > Aves > Charadriiformes > Turnicidae > Turnix > Turnix velox. Next base: position 370,368 of record VZTY01000823.1, on the reverse strand, counting down.
GTAGGCTGATTTAGTAGAATGAAATTACTGAAATTATAGCTGTTGAGAAAGGCAGTATGAATCTGTCCTTGAAAGTAAATATTTTTTCCTTTTCTTTTTTTCTCTTAAACAGTCAAGTTAGTAATTAATAAAAAAACATGAAGTGAAGTTTGCCAGTGGCAGGTTCCCCTTCAGATCATTGCTGCATCTGACCTCCTTTACCATCATGACCTTTCCCTTCCACCTTCAAGAGCAAATACTTTAAAAGCTCAGGATATGTGTGCAGAGGCGGTCAACCAACCCAAACAATTTTTTTTAATTGTAGCCATGGGATATTCATCTTGGAGGACGCGCCATGGGGTCAAAGGTTTTTCTTTTCTTAATTACAAGAACTTTCCACAGGCTTACTCCTAGACATTCTTACTGACCTGCATTATTGATGTGGCCTGACTTACTGGTCCTTATTTATTTTGTATTTATTTTGCCCACCTCACTGCTGTGTTTTCTGATTCTCTTCTAGTTATTCTCTTTATTGTTGTTATTATTTTTATGCTACAAGTAAAGCTCTGAAAACTATTCTGAAGCCTAGCTACAGCATCTCTTGTGATAGCTAAAACAAAGAATATGACCATTCCTCATTCATTCTCTCCTACCTAAGCACAGAAAAAGGCAGCATTTGATTTACCCTGCAGGCCTCTCTATATATATTCTTCCTCTCACCAAAAATTTCTTTCTTTTTTTGTATGTGGATGCTTTTGGCCAGCATGTAATGGGATGAATTTCTTCCCAAGGCACAGGCCATTTCAGTGCCATCCTTTGCTTACAGCTTTCCAGTAAATTTGTGACCCAGGAGATGAAGCTGTGTCTGTAGTCCAAGAAAGTGTTTACTTGGAGTGGTGGAACCCTGTCCATCTCTGAGCTTTGAGGATTTGGCCCATCCTGTAGAACCATTAAACTCTTTCCAAGTTATTCTCTCTTCACATGTTCAAATGAATTTTCCTTATTGCAGAGAAGTAAGAAAATTTCACAAGATTTCACAAGAGTTCATTGTGTTACAGCTACTTATAGTCCAGATGCTCTTTATCATAGTTGCTTTCCCTGCAAATTGAAAATGTACATCGTTGTGAAGAGATTTACAGAAGTAGTTTAAATATATACAATTTCTGCTGTTACCCTTATAATTCCTTCCTCCCCTAGGTTTTCTGGAGTAACTCACATTCCTAGCTGAACTAAGAAATTAAATCCTTAAAAGTAAAATATGTATATTATCTGCTTGAGCATGATGAATTGGTGGTTTTGTGTAGGATTATGTACATCTTGTGCACAGATGTTTGACCTTTCTTTTAGACATATGTTCCTTATGTATTTAGTGAGGAACAGGGCTGGCTTTCCAGCAAGATGTTGGATCAGGCCCTTTGATGCCTTTGTTTATGCTTCTCTGTGGTAGAATTGATGCAAAAAAGCAAATGATTGTTGCTATTTGCCCCTTTACCTGTATCAGCACAATTCCCTACAATCTGAGAGGAATCCGGGAATTAGAAGGCTTTGGGGGAGTAGAGGGAAGAGAAGTTAATAAAAACCATATTACTACAGCTGTTAGATATGTAGCATTTTATGTGCTCTGTGATCTTTGCCTGCTGTATACAAGGAAGCATTTGAAGGGAGAGTTTAGTCTTGAGATCAGGTTTAGCAGCTGGATGGCCACAGAGTTAGTTTGGATTGGAAGCCAGAAGCAGCTGTTTTTACGAAGGCAAAATCTTGCATCAGTCTCTTGCTGGTTCTGTTGATTTCACAGACTCTGTAAAGCTCTCAGCAGCTCTTATTCATGAAGGTACAACTTCATCTTCCCAGGGATCTTGACTCAGAAGAGTAGGAGGGTTGTTGTGACCCCTAGGTCAGATGAGACTTAGTTTTACAGCTCCTGGTAAACTTAGAGAGCCTGAGTCTAGAATCCAGTAGCCTGTTCAAGAAATGCAGAAATGAGAAGAAAGCAGCAGCTTCTACTGAGCTCCTGATGCTCCTCTTTGTGTACATTTTTTGGTTTGGTTTTTTTTTTTTCTTCATTACAATGAAGCCTGTGGTCAAAATCATTATGTTATAAATAAGAGAGCCTAAATTTTGGGCAATTTGCTTTAAGCCTAGTAAATATAGAAAAGATTTTTGAGACTGAAGTAATCTTATGCTGCCATCAACACTTCACTATTCTGTGATAGTTACTTTACCAGGTTGCCTCTCCGTTGCTTAAAAAATTACCCTTCTCCCCACTATAGTGAGAGGAAGAACACTAAAGGTAAAGCAGCCTCAGACTGGCCATGTGAAGTCAAGCACAGTAGTCTGGTACTGATCTCTAAATATCATCAGAGATTATTTCATTTTGTCCAGCAGCTAATGGAAAGTAAAATCAAGAGATAGACCTCTCTCTTTGTTCAAGAAGACAGGAGTCTTACAGCTTCCTACTGACTTTAACTGTATGCAGTGTAACAGCATCTAGGCATACCAAAGCAATACTTTAACTTGGCATGGCTGTGATAACACAGTCTTCAGACTAAACCTCTTGAAGTCTGGAGCATCTGAAGAGAGTTATAGTAGTTTAAGGATGTATTTCTGCTAGTCATTTGATTTGTCTTTGCCCTTACAACAAATGCATGGTAAATTGAGAAAGAGTACCTTTTTTTCAGTGCTCATGTTTATTAATAGTCCTCATTTATCAGCCACTTGAATTGAGTGGGGGGGGGCTGAACTGGGGATGACAAAAGACCACCCCAACTGCCCCTAATTACAGTGAGATCAATACCTGTGATAACAGATCTCTTTTTTAGGAATCTCAGAACTATTCTCATGAAAAGTCACCCCCTCAGGTACTGATAAGCCGCTATGAGGTCCCCCCAGAGCCTTCTCTTCACCAAGCTGAACAACCCCAACAGGCTGAAGCCTGTCTTCATAAGGCAGTTGCTCCAGCCCTTTGACCATCTTTGTGGCCCTCCTCTGGACCCGCTCCAACAGTTCAATGTTCTCCTTATGTTGAGGACTCTAGAACTGGACCCAATACTCCAGGTGGGGCCTCACCACAGCCGAGTAGAGGGGCAAAATCACCTCTCTTGACCTGCTGGTCACTCTCCTCTTGATGCAACCCAGGATTTGGTTGGCCTTCTTGGCTGCAAGTGCACGCTGGCAGGTCATGTTGAATTTGTCATCTACTGACACACCCAAGTCTTTCCCTTTAGCACTCTCCACCCAGCCTGTATCTGTGCTTGGGATTGCTCCGACCCAGGTGCAGGACCTTGCACTTGGCCTTGTTGAACTTCATGAGGTTGGCTTGGGCTCACCTCCTAAGCCTGTCAAGGTCCCTCTGGATGGCATCCCTTCCTTCCAGTGTATCAACTGCAGCACACAGCTTGTTGTCATCTGCAAACTTGATGATGATGCACTCAATCCCATTTTTGTTAACCATCTTTGTTCACCATTTTTGTTCCGTCAGACTGGGCAGCAGTGGAGAGCCTGTGATGGTGCCCCTTAATAACAAGCATAGAGAGCAGAAAATCTTCTTGAAGGTAAGTGGTTAAATTCATAGTGTTCATGGAAGCCGATCTGAAAATGACGCTATGGTATATGAGAGTGAATGTTTTCCACTAATACAGTTTTTCAAAGTTTTAATTTATGTTTTCAGTGCTACCAACCATGGAAACTTCTGTTTCAGACAGGATCAAATTGGAAACTGTAACGCTCAGCCAAACAGCAGTTCAGTGTGAAAGTAGAAGCCTTCACTCTGGAGACTATTGAGCTGATATCTTCAAGTGTAAAGCCATATTTCTGAAACTGCTAATAAACCACCACCCATGGTCTCCAAAGGGCAATTTTTTCTTGTATGTTACACTATACTTTTGTTTATATTAATTAGAACTCTCCTAATTTCTGATCTTTGCTGTATGTTCTTTCTTACCACTTTCATTACACTGCAGCAAGCTTGTAGTTTACGTGCAGAACAAATGTTGGGCTTGTGTAAACTGCCTGTATGTGGTTTGTATATGACTGAATTTCTCTTAATTGTATTGAACTTGATGACTTGAAAACTGCCTTTGCTTGTGTCAGCTATCAGCATGGAATGAACATGAATCCTTCGTCAATGCTTTCTGGCCTGTTGTGGACAAGAATTACAGTGTACCACTGCTATGAAAGGGATTCTCAGACTGTAGCATTTTCTACCATGGCATCTGCTGACAAGCTGCTGACTGAAGTAATTTGGAAACTCGTAGACTTTGAAATTGAAAGTTATCATCTGCTGTTGGAGTAGATTTACTTCTTTCCTGGGAAAATGGTAAAACCAAAGGTAAGATAGATAGATATCTATACAGAATGGCATAGATACAATTCAACAGAATTCAGCAAAAGATTAATCAGATGTGTTTTTATGTATTTCTTAAAGCATCACATAAAATACAGACAGCACAGTTCCTACCACAGAATGATTGTAGCATGAATGGACATGTTCCTCCAGAAGTGGAACAGACCTACTGAAATATTTTCTGAAAGTACAACCTTCTATCTTGTCATTGGCGATGATTTTTTTAGTTCCTACCACCTGTAAAATCGAAGGATAAGCTTTTATCTGGCTGCACAGTTGCCTGGAAAAAAAGAAGTTTTCAATTTTGGCCAAAAATAGATTTATTTCTAGTATTTGTCACAGGTTCAGGTAGTCCAGTGGCACTGCAATGCTGAATATAGTCCAACCCATTCTCTTACGGCTGTATTTGACACTGCAGGATTTTATAGTATTTTTAATAACTTTAGTAACAATGCTTTCAAGATGGGTTTTCATCTTCTTCACCTTTTTGACACTGTCATAAATGAATGCCGAGTAATCAATAATCCTGACCTAGGATTTACTTTGCAGTCAAAAATTGGCCTTAAAATTTGTCTGGTCACATTTTTCCCAACTTTTTCTTTCACACACTCTAATGGATAAAATTGTAGGATAGAAGAGGAAGATGGAGGGAAAAACTGAGCCTCTAAGGTAATGCTTGTTCATGATTGCTTATTTTTCATCCCCGAACTGTGTAGATAGAAATGTTTATCAACCGAGTGGAATGATCTGGGTCACTATTATGAGCAGGTAACTGATAAAATTTTAAGTCATTCTAAAATGCTAATTTTCCATTTCAGCTAGGACTTCAGAAAGTGATCAGTCACTTTTTACTACTTTTTACGCCTCCATCTTCCTTCTTTAAGCTCTCATTTGTGGGAACTTGTGTACCAGACTTTTTCCAGATGGCAGTGGCTGATGATATGGACATTAAAAAAGACTCTGATGCTTTGACAATAAAGGCTGGAACTTTAAAAGACACATAAAATGTGTATTTATGTGTTGTATTTAGTTTTTACATTGATCTGAAATATGTTATTAACAATGATACAGCATTTGTTTGGCATTGTGTGGCATACGTTTTGTAAATATTTTATGCCTTTAAGAATACAAAAGTGGCTGGAATCAGAGAATCATAGGATAGTTTGGGTTGGAAGGGACCCTAAATATCACTGAGTTCCAACCCCCCTGCCATAGGCAGGGACACCTCCCACTAGATCAGGCTGCTCAGTGCCTTGTCCAGCCTGGTCTTGAACACCTCCAGAGAGGGAGCATCCACAACCTCTCTGGGCAACCTGTTTCCTTACTCCCACTGTAAAGAGTTTATTTCTTATATCTAGCCTGAATCTACCCCCTTCAAATTTACATCCATTATTTCTAGTCCTCTCATCAGATATCTTATTAAAAAGTCCTACCCCAGNCATCTTTGTGGCCCTCCTCTGGACCCGCTCCAACAGCTCAATGTCCTCCTTATGTTGAGGACTCCAGAACTGGACGCAATACTCCAGGTGGGGCCTCACCACAGCCGAGTAGAGGGGCAAAATCACCTCTCTTGACCTGCTGGTCACTCTCCTCTTGATGCAACCCAGGATTTGGTTGGCCTTCTTGGCTGCAAGTGCACGCTGGCAGGTCATGTTGAATTTGTCATCAACTGACACCCCCAAGTCTTTCTCTACGGAGCTGCACTCAAGCCACTCTCCACCCAGCCTGTATCTGTGCTTGGGATTGCTCCAACCCAGGTGCAGGACCTTGCACTTGGCCTTGTTGAACTTCATGAGGTTGGCTTGGGCTCACCTCCTAAGCCTGTCAAGGTCCCTCTGGATGGCATCCCTTCCTTCCAGTGTATCAACTGCAGCACACAGCTTGTTGTCATCTGCAAACTTGATGATGATGCACTCAATCCTGCTGTCCATATCTCCTACAAAGATGAAGTATTTCCAATTTAAGCAGCAGAATTAAATACAAACATAAAAGGATTTTTATTATAATCTCCTTGGTTGGTGGAATGATAATGTATTTGAATATGAAATAACAATGGTTTTAATATCTGACTTTTTCTGCTAAACCTCTTCATAAGGTTATGCATCTCTTAACAGGAAAATATCTGAGAGGCACAGAGTTCTGAGATGAGGTTAAATGAATGAAAGTCTTGTGGGTTTTCTGCAAATTGTGAGCTTCACAAGTGCTGTCACATGTTTTACTAATTTCTTCAAATCAGCAGAAGTGTGAGTCTTTATCTTTGCATATATTTTTGCTGTGATTAATATTAAATATTCTGTGATATTTTAAGGATCATGACCTCAACTAATAAATATGAAAACCTCGTAAACTTCTGTTTTCTGTTTAAAGGAATTATGCATGTACCAGCAATTGCTCTGTCTTTTAGAAGACATCTGCTCTCTGGGTCTTCACTCTGTGTCTAAAATGACACTAGATACCACTGTTTAAGCACAGAATTATTGTTTGTTGCTTGGCTGCTCCTTATGTCTTACAGGGACAGAGAAATCTCAAATGTAATTAGACAGCCCTAGCTATGTGCCCTGTGAGTGCAGATCTAAGTTGTGGCTTTTTCCCAGCTGTTCCTGATGCTGGAGCTTGCAAAGGGCCTAGTGGGAAGCAGCTGGTTTAAAATCTTGCTTTAAGAGTAACTGCACATGAGGACTCCTCCCCAATTTGCTGTTGGTGCTAATGCTCATCCATCCTCTTTGTGCATAAGGACATTGCCCATAGCTTTTGATCTAGAGTGTATTGACAGACGCTTGTCTGACAGAGACAAGTAAATGCCCAGTTAAAAAAAATAAGTATCAGTGCAAGTATGTGTCTCATAATTCTGTATCCAATACAGAAGTATTGAGGAAGACTTTTTTGGTATATGAACACTCTTTTCTCCCAAATGTCTTGTAACTTACACTAACAGCTGCACATTAAATTAATCTGTGTTCTGTGAATTAATACAGAAGAATAACTGTGATTTTGAACCTTCATACAGGTGTGAAGAAGTATATGAGAAGAGAGTCTGGCTGATACCTCAACAAAGAGAGGGGAAAGAAGAATTAAAAATCAAATTCAGAAGTAAAAAAGCAACCACAACTCATATGTATTCATTTTGGTTTGAACAGGTATTGAAGAACTCAGCAAAGAAAACGTGGTACAGAGAAAAAAGAAATCATAGAATGAATTTAGATAACTTTTTTTCCGGATTGAAATAACAATTAAAAACTCTCCCAGGTTGATATTAGATAGTTGCCTGACTATCATCCTAGATTTGAGCTAAGCTATTATAATTTCTAATCAACGGTGCCACAATATTGTGTCAGGACTGTAATAATGACTCAGCAGGAATTTGGATACTAGCTTTATTTTAAAGATATTTAGCTGTGTAATGGCACCTTTTTAAATGTACCTCTTTCATTTTAGCAGCCTTCCAAAATGTCAATCAGAGAGATGCCTTTTTTAGCCTGTCAGAAGATTTGGTTTATTTTAGAATAAAGAACAGTTAGACAAGCTTTGGATTATTCTTTACGTATGTAGTGATGATTTAGGGGAGACTTTCTATAAAAGTTTTCCAGGATGTGATTTGTAGTTTGTATTGTCAGTATTGCCATTCTAATACACTTTGCAAATGCATGTTTTAATTTCACAACTTCCTTTTACAAGTATTAACTCCTGAAGGGTATATGGATATTAGTTTCATGCAGCTGTTATGAAACTTGTTCTCAACAACACCAATCTAACAAATGTTTCAAGGTGGCCCGTTTTCAAAGTTGAACTAGAGCTTGGATTCACAGAAGTAAACAGAAGCTTTTTTGATATTGGCGCTAATTGACTATTTTTATTAGATATTTGGAAGGATTGGTTTGTTTTAAAATATAACAAATTAGCTGCAATAAAGATTTCTATCAGCTCTTTGGTCTTCACAGCACAGAAGGAGGATCTATTTTGGATCCCTCCTTCAGTACCATTATGTCCTCATGCTGAAATCTCTCACTAGATAAATATTTGTGTCTATTTTAGTCTTTTGTTAAAATTCTCATCCTCCTTAGTTAACACACTCCGACTCTTTTCCATTTTGTGCTTTTGAAATTTTTGTTTCTTCTTTTGCAGTTTTTGCTTCTCTGTTGTCCTCCTCCTTCCTGTTAGTCAACTTTGATTTTCCAGGGGCTCAAAATATGTTCAGTATTCACTTGCCTCTCTTTATGTAGTGTTGCAGCGTCTGAGAGTCCTATCCTTTCCTCAGCCTAATTTAAGCTACTATGGAAAAGGAATGGCATCTGCTGGTTTTACTTTTTGTTTTCTCCTTAGTGCAGATGACCCATTGTAAGAGAAAGCAACGAGCCATGCTCTGATACTGAGTGCTGCAGAAACCAGTGTGTGAAAATGAACAAACTGATTCTCTGTCCTTCACTGTGATTTGTGCTATCCCACCCTTTATTGAATTAAATGTGTTAATAAAGGACTTGTGTAGCAGCTAAGAAGGAGTTGTCTGTCATTTATCAATTAATTACCCATGAAAACTGATGTTACATGGTAGTAGTAATCATACCCATGGTGTTAGGCATATGCTGCATAAAAATGCAGTCACCTTGAAATAATGTGGGCAAATCAGCTTGTAACCTACAGAATGCTATTAATAATGTACTGCAGAACTGAAATTTGTCTCAGAGTGGGTTATGGATAAATTGTGGAATATTTTGTTTTTGATTCGTGTTTGTCTGATCATATTGGCTGAGCTACCTCTGAGTGTAAAAATCAAGCATTTCTCTCCTGCCAGATCTTACATGCATGGAATAAGTTTAATATTTCTCTGTCGAGGGCAGGGAGGGGAGGATCTGTGGCAAACCAAGATGAAGGCAAGTTAAAGATACATTGTTAGAATTTGTGTTGTCTTCTGTGGCTAAGATCTACAGCAGTAGGATGAAGGCCTTGATGTGGTGCTGTACTCACTGTATTCTCTTTTAAAACCAGGCTAATGGAAGATTATCTGCAGCCATGGAGGAGAAAAGGATCTATGCCACTGCATGGTTACAAGTGGTATTAGGTGATTCAAGTCAAATCATGTGCTGCATTACACACTGCTTCTGCAGGAGCTTAAAAACTACAAACCACGGGTATATTTCTGCCTTGTAATGCTAACTCAGCTTTGCTCCTGGGTCTGGAATGAATGACAGAACTTGGAAAAAAAAAAACAGCTCTGTTGTCCAAGTGTGGCAATGTAGCTTAGAGGCTGTATAGAATCTGATGATATGCACATCCTCTCCTCCAGTTGTTCTGATTATTGAAAATATTCTTAAGCCCTACGATGCTAATGTCATTTACCTTCCTACAATGTTGTAAGACACTAGACTGCTGGCACTTTTTGTCAAAATCATTGACACGATGAATTTCTCTTGTTAGGAGGACTGGAACAGACACTGAGGTTGTTCATACCTGGTTGCTGAAGTGTTAGACAATGAATGCAAATGATAGCACATCATTGTTTGTTTTTATATTAGAATTTAACATGCTAATTAGGTTGGTAACGTCTGTTGTCTTTTCCTGCAGAGAAAGATGCAGTCACTTCCCAGAAAGCTTACAAAAACCAACATTTGTAGATTAAATATAACAAGCGAGTAGCAAATAAGAATACAAAGAGAATGGAAGAGTAACAGTAATATGATGACCTGAAGACTATTTAAATCAAAAGCATTATGCTTATTAACTGCAGTTGTCTGTGGATTCCAGAAATACATTTCAAGAAAAAAACTTGAAGAAGATAATGCTTAATTTTTTATCTATCTACTTGCATAATCTTTCGATAAACTCTGAGCAGAAAATACTGTGAGTGACATGGGAAGGTAAGTTGACTTTTCATTTAGTTAGATTTCTTTGGAGTTATTTGTCATGGTATTTGACATGCATAGGTACAAGGTTTTAATTATCCCTCTCTACACACTCCCCCCCAAAAAACCCCAACAAAGCATAACAAAGCTTAATATGAATGCAGTAGTATAAGACACAATACATTTGTAGTTCAAAGCGTTCCTCTCTCCAGCTTTAACCTTGTGACTTAATAAATGATAAATAATATGCACCAAATGGCAAAAATTATGCACAGGCATTCTGGTCAGAGTTATTTGAATGAAGCTTGTTCCAGTTGTGCCAATAACTAAACAATATATTTATTCTTGCTTTATTGTTGGAATATTTTGCACTTCAAGTATATTATATGCTTCTGATCATACACTGTGCCTTGTGTAATCTTTGTAATTATGGCAACCTGATTAGTTGCTAAGGTTTAAAAAAGTAGCTGCCACTAGATATCTGAAAAAGTGAAATAATTAATACATTTCATTATGTAAGAGAGCACTGTCAAAATTTCCATTATATGTTGAGTTCAGAAATATGCTAAAATGCTGCCCTGTGAAAAAAATGTATTCTTCTTTCACAGGCATTGACAAAGAATCACTTCAGATTTTATTCCAGAGTCATACAGGTTCCTCATGTCAAAATCTTCACTGTAAATGGTGCTACCTCTGTGTAGCAGAACAGAGGTTAGTAACCTCTGGAAGCAAATTAGCATAAGGTCAGGTTATAGGCAAAGATTATGTAGTCTGGAATGTGAAATAAAACACTGACGCCCTTTTTTTGAATAAGCTGTAGTAGAAAAGTTCTCAGATATGATGTATGGTACATAAAACTTCATATCTGGGGCACTAGCTAAAGGAAACACCTCTGTTGTGAGACTTACTCCCAAATCAGGTGGTCATTTTGTGTCAGGGTCCATGAGGAAGAGCACCACCGTGTGTGCTGGGCACCCAGGGTGGCTGTAATTATTTTGTTCTTCCTTGAACTGAGACATCTATTGTTAAATCTTTTCTTGCTGATTTAAAGCAGAGACTTCAACCGAGAGCTGCCAAAAGGGTGACAGCCTTAATTTTCCTGTTGTATCTCCATCTCTGTATGAAGTTTTCAGCTGCATTGGAGCGAGCAAACACCTGCCTTTTTGCTCTGGGTATTGCTTTAAGAACACAGATTTTAAGTCCCTACTGACAGGGAACATGGTTTATCTGTTTTTCAGACAGCCAGATGAAGCACCAGCTCCTCTAAAGACAAATGGTGTGTCAGTGGCCAATTGCAGGAAAGATAAAGGATTCCAAAACCTGTGAATATTGCAGTCAGCTATCCAGGGCTTATTCAATACCTTTTTATTCCAGTTTCTTTCATGACTTCAGATTTTGCGAGTCAAAATATAAGTGGTTCAGTTGAATACATTCCCAGAAGTATGATACAATAACTTCTTCCCTATTCCAATATAGAATGGATTATGTGTATGTCTTTCTTGCCATCCTACTTTTCTACTATTTCTATGAAATCAGTCAATCAGTCAGTATTTACCATTTTCTATTTTCATCATCATCTTCTTGTCTCCTTCAAGCTACTGAGGGCAGGAACTGAAGACAAAAATGTGTGTTTATAGGTAGCATTTTTAAATGGCTGCAATTTCAGTACTGGACCAACCCTCTGATTAGACAAGTGGAAATGCTGTGCTGTTATATTCTATAATAAATATGAGAGCAAAGAAGTAGAAAACATCCTATCAGAGGCAAGCAATAACCAGACAGTAAAAGAACTTGTGTCATAAAAGAAGAAAAAAAAATTCAAGAGCAGAACAGAAGTTCAAGGGTGACAAAGAAAAGGATCACAGCCCTTTTGGTGAGTAAATACTTTTAGACAGATATTGATCTACGGGGGAAAAAACAGTGTACACTCTCCATTGTGAAATAGCACTCATTTGGGGTGATGCACACAGGTACAAGGTTACAAGTTGGGAAGAGAAACAAAGCATTTCTCCACAACTGGAAAGCATTTTGAAAAACTGAGGTATTTTTTATCTTTATTTTTATCTCAAAAAAACAGACATACAGGAAGATCCTCTTAATGATTCAGTGAGAAATCATAATCTCACTGAAGTCAGCAAAAGCTTTTGCCGTCTAGAGCCAGGGCTTCATTAGAGGCTTTACTGTTATAAACAATAACCTGGGGCTGATACCAGAACAAAACATGACAACAAGAAACGTATTGCAGAAACTTCTGTCTTCCGTTGTTTTCACTTTTTCTCCTGTTGAGGCCCAGGACTGGACTTGAAGCATTTGGTACCTGTTTACCTGACCTAGTTGTCCTGGATTCCTTTACTCGTAAGGTCATTTGGCTAATGGAAATAAGAGGAAATATTGCACTAAATTTTGTCACTCCCAACCTCTCTGACTGTTTAATTATGTCTTACATGTTGAGAGAAAAGTGATTAAGTAGTAAGCATTAAATTTGCCTGTGATGGTAGAAGAAGGAGAAGCAGCACTGTCTCTGTGATAAGGTAATAAAACAGAGGGGATGAGAAACAGAGAGAAATGGCAGAAGATAGATGGCACCAGGCAGCAAACCTTTTAACCAGTGCAGGTCTGGAATAGTCACATAGACTTCAATTAAAATATGCTAATTTTGTATTGGCATAAATTGAGTCAAAACTTACTTGGGCAGATCCTGCATGTTCTGCTACTCCATGTTGCAACAGAACACCTGCTTGTGTACTGCCTCATAGTGACAATGAAATGATTGTCATGATCTTTCAGCATTTCAGGAAAAGTATTCCCTGGGAGCTGCATCAAGAGGCAGAATATTCTTTTCCTTAATTTGCAGAAGCCAAGCAAATATCTTCATGATCTCTCACGTAGTGGAATTACTACATTAAATTTCCTTCCTTATACTGACTTTTTTCAAACTGGATGCTTTTGATAGGAATTATTGCCTCTGTCTCCCAGGACACACAAATTTCAGTATACAGGGAAGCCATTGTTTGTTTGGAGCTACCACTTATTTTTTTCGATAAGACTGTAAGCTGTTTACTTCATTCTGGGTCACATAGCAGACAGCAGCATGCTGATCCACCATTTCACATGGGGGACACTTTAGATCATTCCTTTGTTCTGTTCTGGAGGACAGCCAAATGCTAAGTATTTGACATGCAGGAGCCTTTCCCATTACCTGCCTGAGCTTCATCATTTGGGAGAAATGCAGCTCTTCTGTAAGCAAGCAGTGCTAGGAGTTTGTAGATAGGTTGATCTGCAACTTTGCATCATCCATGGAGTACAGGAATTAATGAAAAACAGGTCCTTTTCATTTCAGCTTTTGCTGATGGATCCCTTCTTAGGGGATCCCTGTTCCCCGCTGCTGTTGTGAAACAGATACTGCTTTCTAATCTGTGTAATGAAAAGGGACTTACTTTTTATTGAAAGGAGAAGTTTATCTAAATAAAAAGTTGGTAATCTTTTAGAACAACACTAGTTGCTACTTGTTGCTGGTAGACTCCCTTCAAACTACTGAAACTTGAATAATCAGTATTTAAAGAAGCAAATCAAAAAGGCTTGTGATTTTGGAACGTTTTTTCAGATACTGATTCTTCTGCTCCAAAGAAATATGTTTCATGTTTCCTTTTACTGCCAAATACAAATCAAATATTAGCTGATTACATTTCAATGCAATCATCATATTCTGGGGAAGGGTTGAGGAGCAGGCAGACAGGAGTTGTTTTTTACCAGAGCAACCAAGAGCTTTTCTGTGTGTATTTTAATGAATGAATCAGCCTACTTTAGCACACAATTGTTTAGATCAATAATTATTCAAGAAACAATATTGCCTTGGGAAAATCTATAGTAGTAAAAAAGAAATCTGGATGGGCTGAATAACCTCTTCTGGCAGATGTTTATCTCCAAATGAAGCTATTTTTTTGTGAAGTTCCTATTCTTCAGAAAATGCATTATTGGATGGTTAAAAAATAATCAGATTGTTAGTGTTTAGAGCCTGGAGTTCAGAGTGGCAGAGAAATAAAGCATTAATGGATAGCATTCTCAGATGTACAGCCAGGAAGACTGTTAGATTTTAAGTATAAAGTCAAAGTGGCAATATGAGCTGAATCTATGCATCTGTACTCTAGTGACAACTGTTACCATTACCAGTATGAACAGATAGCAGGTTCTAATTAAAGTTACAATCCAGAGGGAATAGGCATTAAGAAAGAAAAGAATAATTCCATGAATAAATTGCACTTGATTTACCAGTTCACAAAAAAGGTCTAAAAATTAGTATCTGGAATTACTTTAAATACAGCATCTATCAAACCACAGAACAATAATCAAGTCAGCCTAATTAGAACACTTGTAACTATAAGCAGCATGTAGTATGTTCTTATCTTGACGTGGGGAGACCAAGCAAACCCCTAAGTGCCAGTTAATCTACACCAAACTTTTACTGAGACCTAGAAGAAACCCCCTACAGCAGCCTCCTGCTTACTTTAGATGTCACATCATCCTGGCTGTAGCTTCTTGTATTCTGTAGGTGTGCACGAGAAGTCCTCAGAAAATTACACAGCTCTTTGTTGGAGCACTTTTGACCATAAATGTAGGTTAGCCTTCTGTATGTAAATGTGTTACTTTTAGTTACACTTTTATTTACTTTTTGGACAACAATCATTTAAATATGAGACCACTGTTATTGCTGAAGATACATAGCTTTTAAGAATGAGCATAGGCCAGATTCCTTAAGTGATGCTGAGGAGTATAATACTTGTGTATGTTATCGGCACCTTCAGATAGGTGACACTGCCTTACTGGTACGGGTCTGTCTTGCTCTCAGAAAAGAGTGTATTTATAGCTTTAGAAAACCAGGCTTCCATGGAAAGCTGTTGCTAAGGCAAATGTCTAACCAGCTTTCTGTCATTAGGAGTACTGATGGTGTTCTTCATTTTTGTGGCTTTTGAGAGTGGCAGTTTTAGTCCATTGAAATACATCGTTTTGGTTAAATTCAGTTTTGAAAATTTCAAGATATGCTCATAATGATGAATTTTTCTACTGCTTTCTGTGATCACATTATCATCTGACAATGCTAGGGTGTAAACATGAACTAACAAGTTTGAAGAGAAGAAACGCTTCACTAAACTGAAGTATTTTGTCAAATTACTCAAAAGTATGAATACTTGCAAGATTTTTCGCTCTTGCCTTGAAGTCTCAGCAGCAAGTAACGCTGGAGAGAAATAAGAAATGGCAAAATTAATTCTGTACCTCATTTTATTCCTATTATCCTTTAATTTTCTTCTGCATCTGCCTGTATTCCTTTCCTCACCCCAGCTTTTGAAAAATGTCTAGGCTCTGGCTCTTCCAGCATCCTCTAATGTGTTTGGAAACCTCCAATGTTTGATATAAACTTGCATTTGTTTGTGCTTTGTCATGGAGACAACCCTGTCACCAGCCATTTCAGCTACAGTTGACGCTCTCCTCAGGAGGGTTTTTAGCAGTAGCTTCACATTAAACTACTCTTGCCTGAGAGAAACAGATAGCCCAGGTCAAAATTTGCAGCAGCAGCAGCATGACTGCATCTCAGATCAGACACTGAAAGAGCTAGGCTGCTGTGAGCAGGTCTTCAGTGGCACACTGAGGGTCTGACTGCCCTGTTTTGAGTCTCTGAGTATCTTAGCTAAAAGCTGTGTGCAGGAAATAGGGTAGGAAAAGACCTTTAAGATCGAGTCCAACCATTAACCTAGCACTTCCAAATTGGAACTAAGCCATGTCCCTCAGCATTACATCTGCACACCTTTTAAATACCTCCAGCTATGGTGACTACGTGTCCCTGGGCAGCCTGTTGCAATGCCTGACCACCCTTTCAGGGAAATGGAGAGTCCTGAGTGCAGCTCTGTGGTGTTCACAGGATGAGGAGCATCTATACACAACCCTGCAGGCCACATGGCATGGCCAGTACTGCAAATGTGGAGCTAAATGTTCTTTCAGCAGCTTCACACAGCCCCTCACATGTGATATATGTCGCATTAAAACCTGTGGAGCTTTTAGCTCAGCCAAGACAGGACCTATGATCCCTTTGCAACACAAAGAGTAAGCCTGGTGTGGTGAGAACCTTCAGCTGCCATTTGGTAAGAATAAAAGGCTGGGCCAAATTTTACAGATGATTTTCCATAGCAAAGGGGTACACAGGACTCAGGGTAATTTGGCAAGCTGGCAAATTCAGCTCTGGCTGCAGTGAGCCAATGGAAGTATGGGCAGGTCAGAGAGTGGCACAGAGCTCTGGTGATGGCATTCACACTGCAAAGTTACACAGGCTTACAGGGCTTGTCTCTTCTCTCCAGACTGATTGTAATTATTGTTGGGACAGTGACCTCAACAGGGGGAGGAAGGAGCCACTTTGTAACATGTTTTCTGGCCTGTGACACTGGGAAGCTGTGCTGACACACTGGTGGTGGTGCCTGGTTTGCCTTGGCTTGTCTCCACGAGCTTCACGTGCAGGAGTAGAACTTGGGATGACAAAATGTTTTCACTGACAAATAAATGCTTGTCTACGAAGTCATGTGCCCCTGACGTGAGGCCTGGTTTACCCGTGCAGGATGATGTACCTTGTGAGTTCTGTGCCAACATGCCACCTTTCCCTTTGGGAACAGTGATATATTTTTTAGGCCTGAAATCTCACAGCTCCAGGTTTAAGCACATAGTGCAGAGGAAACATTGCCAAAATAAGTGTAAATGATTAAAGCAAGACAACTGTGCTCCTGTAACATACTAAAATTAAGTCAATTGTGCAACTGCTCAGAGTAGAGCTGCAAGTTGATATAATTTATTTGGATTTTTAGAAAGAAATAAAGAAATTCTTGAATAAATGTCCTTACCAAGAATCTATTTAAGCAAACTTGTAAAGTGAGAGCTGAAGTAGTTAGTTGTGCGTTAGAAAGTAAGAGATAGAGTAGGATTGGTTTTTGGGTTTGTTTTTTTTTTTAAATCATGGCAAAAGGCTCTTTGTGTAGTGCCCCACACAGGGGCTATCTGAAAGAGGGGACAACCAGGCTCACTGAAATGTGGTACTCTGGTATTAGCAGAGAATTATTTTAGTTAATCAGAACTTGTGAAGACTGTGAGTGACCTGGCTTAACAAAGTAAAGGGGTGGTGTGGGGTGGTGTGATGCAGATGAAATGCAATACTGACAAAGACAAGGTTGGGTGCACATTCAAGGAAATAATTGCTTTACAGTGTTCTAAATTAATTATAGGTATTTATAACATTCCTTGCTATGATCAGCTTAGTGCGAAAAAAAATGGTGGTGCAAAGGGATACTATGAAAACGAAAGCTGATGAGAGATTGGGGTTGAGTGAGTAAGCCCAGAAGAGAAAATACTATTCTATCTATGAATCAAAATAACAATTTGTCCATAACTTGAAAGCATAGTGACTAAAGCAGTTCTGAGAATTGGCAACTAAATGATTTGAGAAATGGAGAAGGCTGAAAACAAGGATTTGTTTAGAAAGGAGTCAATTAATAGGAGGTGGAGGAGAAGTATTTAAAACAATGAATGGTAAGAAGCTAAGGAGTTTCTATTTATTGTGCTAATGCAAAAAAAAGAAGCAAAGTGGCTTATTTAAAGGGCATGAAAATTAATTATTTTCATGAAAACCTCATTAACCTTTGGGACTCATTCTCTTAAGCAATCATAGAGGTTGAAGGATCAACAGCATTACACCATTTTAAAGCAATTCTTGTGCTGCAAGAGAACTGGAAGGGCTATTCCAGATAGTAATTCAGTGCTGCTTAGTCAGAGATACTACTTTGCCATTAGAAAAAGCCTGTACAGATCCTAACCTGCTCTTTCCTATTCTTGAATCAGACCTTTCAATGTGCACAGGTGGTTTCGTGCTCAGCTTCACTCTCTCTAAACTTTGTGCTGGTTGGCAGTGCAGTCTCTGGTGTGTCTAGATTTGGCTCCTACATGAGCACACAGAAAAATATGTGCAACCAAGGAAGAAATGGTTAAAAATTATGTAAACTTTGGTGTAGAAAATGCTTGATAAAACTGCCTATTCTGACTGTAATTTCTGCAACTGTGCTTGTCCTGTCTGGGATCCTGAAATGATGACTCCAGCAGCTGGTGCCTTATATGGAAAGGTCCTTAAAAATCTCCTTGCTGCTGAGTTGAGGCTTTGTATGATTTCCAGTAGCATTATAACCACTCAGGCTGCACCATAGTGTGAGCTATTTCACATACCAGGAACTTTGATGGGGAGCAGTTGAGATTAATAATGACATAATACAGTAAGAAGAGATATTAATGCTCTTAGGCATGAATTAATGAAATACCATTGAGAATTTATCCTGCATGAATAGAAGGATTTGGAAGGTGCCATTCTAAAAACCTCGTGAAGGGTTTTACTGAAGAAAAAAGTTCCCAAGTGCCTGTTGAACTAGACAGGGCCCTAATGAACCTTTACTCCAGACTTCTGTTGAAACTGAGCTGGACTTGTTAATTGGAATTCCTACTGATTTGCAAGTGTTTGTAGAAGCGAGAAGCACAGAGCTCTTGTAGAAAGACTCTTGCTTACTGACGTGGTAGCAATACTCTTCATGAATGTGGAAGGTGATCATCAACATCTATTAAAGAAAATGTAAGGTGTGCTTTACTGCAACTTGCCTCGTGTGAGAGTCTTTGTAGGGCTACAGCCGAGGTGAATTGCTGGTGTCCTTTCACTTTTCATTTTCCAGTGCCCCATAGGATTAGTAAGTTAAAACCCCAGTGAAAATGTTCACATATATAAGTATATATAAAATTGTTTACCTGTAACCTGTACCTGTAACAATTACCTTAAACCTTTTGGTTTAAAAAATAATTTTATTCAGGGGTAAAACATTACACTAGTATCTGTTGTCATATAATCAAGTCTAGAAGACAAGTTTAGTTAGTTTTGAGGCAAAGTGGGATTACAACAGTACACAGGGACTGCTTTTTTTTTTCTTGTTCTCATTATGTCTGAGTAGTTCAGAAAAAATCCTTTAAAATTAGGACAAAAAATATGACACATATTTTATCCATAAATTATGTCAATTTGAAACACCTTTTATTGCCTACATAAGTGAATATATGTAAACTTTTTATTAGTAACTTAATTTCCAATTTAAAAGAAGCAAAGGTGTACTGTTGAATTCACAAGTAAAGGTTAATTTTAACTATAAATGCATTACCAGTGTTGCATTTGTGGTTCATGTTATGGTTCACTTATGTAGAATTGAGATGTAGTTCATATTAAACAATGCATAGCACCATTATACAACAGTTCACTAAATGCACATCCCATTTAATCTTCTGTAGGAATTAATATAACTGAAGTTACAAGGAAGAACTGAACTGAGCCAGTAGGGTTAACACTGATACTAACAGGAGATTACTAGCTATAAGAAAATTACAGTTCTTCTGAAAGACAGTGCCCAAAATAACAGCATATCCTTGGCACCATCATAGGAACCGGTTAACTGATGACCCAGAAGAAATACTTGTTTCCATGAATTCTGCTGTCATTATTTTTCTATTCTTGAACTCTTCCTCTGAATTCTTCTGTCCTTCTGATCCCAAGACAAGATGGCAGGAACGTGAGAGAGAACATAAAGAAATTACAATAAGCTGTTGGCTATATAAGTATATTGTAACCTGCTACACTGAGAAGTTACACCAACAGAAACTTGGCAAGGTACTGCCTGCTACCTGCTACCTAAACACAGGACACTCACTAGCGTTACATTAAAAAAACCCAGGCTCACTAAAAAGCAACATCTACATTACAAAGAAGCTAACAAAAGAATTCCCTTAGGTTCAGCTGGTTCATCTTAGGTTCATCAGCTACATTTTGTTGATTTATGAATACTTGTTACATTTGCAATTGACTATATATTTAAGATCACAATGCTACAAACCTTTTCCCAGCATGTAGTTTTGCCACCTTTAGTTAGACACAAAGGAGTACTTGCTTGAACTAGGGTTAAAGATTCTGCTGAAAGTTGGCGATGTTATTAGGTCATGTGTACTGTAATTACTTGAGCACCACAATTTTTAAATCCCTAAGATATGATTTCCTAGGTAAAAGGCAGCAAGTATGCTTTTAAGTTGTCAGACAGACCAAGGGTATAATTTTTGCTCCAAAGTCTGCTGTATATACCCTGAATCGGAACAAATGCTTATTTTGTAGACACTTCAGATTAAAGCACGTCTACTACTCTGAAGTAAACAGTTTCTGAATAACTTTTAAATGTTCCAGTAACTCTACTGTAAACATAATAACTTTAAAGCATTAAGGAACATACAGGTACGATTTAACAGTAGGGTTGATGGTGAATATGCTTTTTTCTTCAAGAACAATTGCTACTGTGTCACAGTCCTGATTACAGAGATACTGAGGTTACTTGAACCCCACAGTTCCATCTCAGCCTGCAATTTTTTGGGTTTTTATTAACCGAGTTTGAATTGTCCCAACAGCAGGAAGGTGTGCCCAAAATATTCTTCTGAAATCCAAACCTTTTTAAGATGGATCATCTTCCACGTGGATTTCATATATTCAAATATAAGGTAACAGAATTCATAATAGATTTCAAATGAAATTTTCCTGTTCTCATACATGCAGTCACAGTGGTCAGATGTGACCCTGGGCTCTCTGATGACTGGGCATTTATTTTAGATTTATTTGGAAGACCAGAATTTTGGTAGTTGTGGCAACTACAGTCCTTAGCATTATCTCAAAAAAAGCCTTGCAAATCAAGACAACAGACTTCAGACTTCTAATTTTTCCACTGATTTCTACATAATGTCTTGGGCATCAGCTGCCTTGTGCAGTTCTCTGATCTGACAAAATTGGGGACAGTCATGTCATGCTGCTTTATCTAACTCAAAACACTGCCATGATAGATTAATTTGGAATGCTAGCCAAATGCTGCTTATTCATGTTTTCCCCACTGCGACAATGCATCTTCATCAGTAATAATTAACTGCTAATTACCGTTGCAGAGGATATGATAGTGGTGTTTACCACCTTATTTTTAATTTCAGTAGAGATGCCTACTTAAAAGTTATGTAAATATACGAAATTACAGTACATTTTCCTAATGACCCTGCTATGTCTGAGTTTGATCCTATTGTGACTCGAGCAATGAATAGTAAAGATGATTTTTTCCTGTAGAGCTCTATGGACAGCTCCTGTTGTTGTTGAAATGTAAAGAAGCCATTCTAAGCAGGATACAGCTGGGTCGAAGCACTGCTGATGCCAATTATGCTTTGTACATAATAATGCACATTTTACCTATTTGGAAAAAAATTCACATTTATTTACTGTCAAACAGGTGTTAAACTTTACACTGGATATTAGTGATGGGCTCATTATTAACAGGTTTACACAAAGGGATAAAAAAAAGCAGAATTTTGTTGAAACAATTTACATTTCATTAGATTGTTATCATAAAATAAATTAATTACTAAATATAGGCAGAAGGAATATGGAAGAGTAATAGTTATGTTTTATTTATTTTTTTAAAGGACAGGCACCTTTTATTCACGAGAAAGCTTGTGAGAAGTGTCCAGTGTCCCCTTTACCCCTTACCACCCAACCCTGATTAAAGAATGACAGGGAATTGAGTTACAATCTTTGTTAGCTAGATCAAATTTGTGCAAGGCTTGGCATAATTGGCTTCTAAAACAATTTTTTTCCCAAATCTCGGTTTTTGGCAATAAAAATTCAAAACATAAGAATAAAAACTAACTTTTCAAAGCAGAACACTGTTTACAGTGAAAAATAAGTGAAAACGGGTAGAACTTGCATTTTAAACATACTACTGTACTATGAACAGAGTGTAAGAAAAACAGCTTATAACGTATGTGCAACCAAGAGCTTTTCACAATATTTTCTTTGAACTCTTTAAAATTATTTTTTAATGACAATTATATTTCAGTTGGACACAAATGTATTTATTTTACCCTAGCAATAGAACAAAATATAATTTCTTTAGCCATTTTTTTTTCATGAGAACGGTTCATTGTACAGTTGAGGAAATAAGGCCTGTGGCTTGATTGCTAGTGGTTAGACAAGTATTCAATCTTTGCCCTAATGGAAAAGATTTGCAGTGAACTGCAAAGTGATGCAGAATATCTCTCCTGCTTTTGCAAGTCTTGTCAGGAATAGTAAGGTACAGTAAATTTGTCCCACAGGATTTTAAAGCCTACGCCTTGTATATAATACAATGTAGGCCTAGAAAAAAAAAATGGTGCAGCCATATTTACAAATTTAGTTCACAAACTGCTGCAATAAAATGGCTGGAAATTATTTCTCTTTCTTTTTTTTTTTCCCACAATTTTGTTAAATTCAGCAGCAGAAGATATCTTAAAATACCATGTTGGTATTTCTTTCTTTGTAACAAATAATTCATTTTAGTATACTCTGTGTATATACAAAGTTTTTGTTTTATAAAAATTCACAGAACTGCGAGGTCCAGTCATCCCCGTTACTGGAGAACCACAGGGTCAACAGAATTGTCTCTTCAAGCAGATATGAGTGAGCCTGCTTGGGGCCAATTAAGTCTTTTTAATACTTGTATGTGGCCTTTAATATTTCTTTGCTACACTATTATAGGCTTGTCACTAGTTGCATTTGTCCTTCTCTAACATCTCCTTCTGGAATACATCCTTCCTTGTTAATGGGAATTATATAGCCGTCGCTATTACCCCTGCTGATTTGATAGTACATCTGAAGCTGATGGCCAGCTCCTAGGTTTGGCATGCTCTTGTAGTAAATGTCCTCATTTTCACTCCTCCTGGAGGGAGAGAGATCTTCTTCAACGTCAGGGCTGCTCTCTGGATACGGAGAGTCTCTGAGATTGGGCATGCTCGTGTAAAGGGAGTCTCTGTTGGGGGACTGGAGGTTGTCGTCTGCCTCGGCTGTCAGCTGTGAAACGTAGCTGTCGGTTCCTTCGGTCTTCACTTTCTTCTGGGGCTGGTACAGAAGGGAGTGAGTCCGCTGGGGAATGAGTGGGGCCTCAAGCTCTTTGTGGTGGAGCTCCAGCCCAGGGGTATCGCTATGCATCAAAGATGAGGCGTCTGCTACGATGGCATCATCTTCGCTACTGCTCCCACCGATCACAGCTTTGGCTGGTATCGTGCGCTCCAGGTTGTGGTTCTTGCTGCTGCCCCGCAGGTTGTTGTGCACTAATTCTGAAATGATCATTTTCTCAAAAGCAGTATCATTCAGGCTTAGTCCACAGTCTACAACTTGCACACTGTCATTATAGTCTCCATTGCGCAATGAGTAGCTGTTGTTGAAATTACCATTTAGCGGTAGAGTATCCATGGCACTTGTATCCCTGGCATTGTTCAGTGAATGTCCTGCAAGGGAAAAGGAAAGCTCTGGTTATTCACTGACGTGCTTTTTAGTAACTTTTTTTTTTTTTTTTTTTTGACAAAATTCTTTAATGTAGTTCAGGACAAAGTTGTACTTGGAAGTAAGACTTGAGCAAAGTTAGATTACTGAACATTACACACCTTGTAAGAAAGATGCATTTTAAGAATTGTAGCATGTATTTCCTGTGGGGAATAGTGGCATTTTAATTTCTTAATTTAGTGTCAATTCTGTGACTTTTCCACAAGGAACTGTTCACTCCATGCCCTTGCATATGTAATGCAAAGCAATTCATTTGGAAACAGCTATGTTTTGAAGTACACTACCATGATTTAGAAAAAGAAAATTAACATAATTTGTCCTAAACGACACTAAATTAAAAAGGAATTAGATCACAGACATAACTGAAGGTAAATGTACAACATAAACCCACGTAACTGGCAAGCAACTACTTTAACAACATTTCTAACATTTTTTCCTTTTTATTATTTTTGGAGATGAAGTAAAGAAAAGAATGAAAAAAAATGGATAAATACAAAGAATTTATGTTAAACAAGGACAGCCATCTTTCACACTACAGGGACCAGGGCCCACAAGCACCATCCAACAACACGATAGACAGCAGGTGGAATGACTCACTTTGGACAACTCACATCATGTCTGTCTGCTCAGGCTATCTGGCCTAAGAGTAGCTGATATATAAAAGAAAGTAAAATGATTTATTGTAACATGATGAAGAATTACTGAGCTTCTCAGCAACTTAGTCAGAGCAAGGGTTCAGCAAATTAGATTACTAAGCAATAACAGCTTTTCTTTTCCCACTTAATGTAATTTTTTTGCTCTAATATTCTGCCTGCCAACAATGGCCCCAGGCTTCTAAAGGTCAAAGTTTGCCTGCAGTTTGCATCAGTCACAGTGACAGCGCTGAATGAACCAGAATAGTTAATTAAGAGTTAGGCCCACCGTTACCATGGGCATGGAAGTCAAATGTAGAAATGTTAGGAATTTCTGTAAGTATGGGTCACAGAAATTAAATCAAAGAATAAATATTAGTTGTGGAATGGGAAGAGGAAATCAGCCATGGCTGACATCTCATAACTGCTGGAGGAATGACAGATTGGGTAAATCTGCTGGAAACATGAAAAGAAGTTTGGGGGGGGAAATGAAGTCTTATGATGATTAAGGTCTTTATGTTTTTGGTTTTGGCTTTTATTTGGTAACGCAATAAAGAAAGGTTTTCCTATAGACACAAAGACATGTAAACTATGACAGCACAGTGCTTCCCAAGCAAAGGAAAAAGAAAACAAAAAGCTCTGAAAGAAATTAAACAGTCTGAACCATGGAATGTTAGATGGTTAGAGCATTCCTAGAAAATCACTTTATCTACAGATAGTCTGGAAGTAAAGAAAGAATGGAGTTTGCTGGAATGAGACTGACCACTGTGAGGCTGCTGCATTATATGCAAGGCTTGGAGGAGTATAAGAAAAAAGTTGTTTTGGAAAAGATTATACATGTTCTCATTTGGTGTTTTTTTTTTTTTCCATAATTAAAGCTGCAGCTTATCCTAGAAAATTCAGTCTTCTCTGGAAAATATTGTTTTCAATTAAAAAGTAATTGCATCTTCTCATTAAAAGATTTTTGTCTTCAACTTTAAAAAATAGACTAATAATTTCCAAATAAATTCTGAGTAATTTGCAAATCATTTTTTATTAGTTATTGTTAAGTCCTCTCCATGTGTACTAACTTAAACAGTGATGAGAGTTGTTTGAAAGGTCTCTTTTAGCTTTGATTAACTTTGTAGTTCTGCAATTTCATGTATGTTCCAAGATTTTTCTTGCAATGGATTTAGCTGCACAGAACATATGGTATTTATAAGAGTAGACAACACATGGACCACATGCTGGGATTAATTTCCCTCATGAAAGTGATTTAATTCTATAATTTTAATTCTCTTTTCTTCTGCTTAACAGATACCAAAATATATCTGATAATCCAAAATGAGTTTTCTATGATATACTGCAGGGTTAAGAATGCTAGAATGTATTCAGATTGGTTTGATGAGGCAAATTTTGTTGCCCACGATCAGGTATTTCATTTGAAATTATTCCATAGCCTGTAGCAAGATTGCTGTGGGAAAATAAAGATAGAAGTAAATTGTTGAGCATTTCTGCTTGACACTGCTCCAGTTTTAAACAGCAAATTATTTCAGCATTGCAAAACGTCTGTTACCAATAGGGTTTGCTACAGACCTCATGTTGTTTCCGAAAAAGCAGTATGCAAGTACTTTCTGAATGTGGAAACATTTCATTTGCAAATTGTGAACCACTTGCCCGCTGAGTCTACTTCATGACCGCTAGTTATGTTTTAATTGTGCCCATTAAAAATCATGCTGAAAAAATTTACATTTGATAGGCAAAGTTAAGTTTTACTCCCATACTTGTCTCTCTGTAGGTGGCTAGAGGAAAGCATAAGGAAAGTAAGAAAACAAGAGAATGAAAATAGAAACTACAGTTCAGTTAAAAAGGAAACTTGAAATAAAAACTGGAAACAAGGTTTTATGAGCTCTTTACACCAAGAATTTATCATTTCAGTTATACTAAAGTGATCTCATGACTCATCAAACGCTAACAGCTAGATATTTACTGATGAATTGCACTGTAGTTAAAAAAAGCAACTCAATAATGTAACAACAGAATGTTTGGTAAGTGATGACACCCTTTATTCCTAGAGAACTGAACTGGTCTAACTTACTCTTGAGATTTTGATCTCGGAAAATGATCTACCATAAAGCTGCACTATACTATAGTTGAGATCTATTTGACGCTGGATACAATTTTCTACACTGGGGTATCCAAAGGTGTCAAGATGCCTTGCACTGCTTTAGTATCCGATCTGTTCCATAGGCAGATTTTTCTAGCAAGCTTTAGAGTCAACCTTATATTGCATAGACATGATACCTCTAAGTGATATATATCTTGAAGATGGGCTCTCAGACCTTGTGGTGTCAGTCCTGTAATAGTATATTAAGATTTATGCCACCTGTGTTAAAAACATGGATAATTATTGGTAAATACTGTTATGGCAAAGGCATTACTATAATATAGTGCAGTTTTACAAGCTGACATTGGCAATACGGTATTTCTCAAGCTGACAAATTCAGAATGTATGACTGGGGTTTTGCAACTTGAGTTTCTATCTAGGGAAAAGAAGGCATTTGGAGCGAACCAAGAAAAGCAGTTTTATTCAGGAAGTATAAGCACACCTGGTGAGTTAAACACAGGAGCTGAAGGGGCATTACATACAACTGTTTCAGCGAGCAATGTGTTATAGGGGTTGTTAGTGCCGTGTGGTCGAAGAAGAGGGTTTGTTAGTAGGTAATTGCCAGTCATTCCTAAAGCAAAAGAAACAGAAAAAAATGTCAGTTCTTTAATTTTCAGCTGACAGTTTCAATAAAGAATATTTTTTATTCATCATGAATCATGTAGGACTTGTCAAATGTAATTTGGCTGAAAATTTCTGAATGTATTTGAGCTATGTGTTTGAAATGGGAGTAGGAAAATACAGTTAGATTCCAGTAATTCACAGGTGCTGTCCAAAGCCCCAAAGTAAACATCTGGTGAGAGTGACATTTACTAATGTATACAAAATCACTGTTACACAAGAATAGCAATTAAATGTGGAGAGATCAAGGTGCCACATAAAGTCATTATAACTTTAGAAATGATTGTATGGAATGCTTCTGTCCAGAATTGAGAGAACTGCATTTCTCAAATTGAAAGGTATTGAAAAATCTCTTATGACAGGATCAGAGCTGTTATTCACTTTATTAAAAACACACATATAATAGAAAGGAATTGCTGTTTTCAAACAGACAGTGGATGACAAACTACAAGAAGCATATCTTAGTATATGCAAAAGTATGCATGCTGAGGGGAAAGCAAAATATTTGCTCTAGGAAATCAGAGCATTCACCGTTTCTCCCGGGACATTCATGCTGCAAATTTATCTGCCACGTTTTCAACAAGAATTTCTCAAATGACAAATTTTCTTTAAAACAATCAGTTTGCAAACAACGTAGGATGGAACAAAATAGTACATGAATGGATTTTTTTTTTAACTCCATTTAACATGTTAACATTTAACAACTCTTGAAGCAATTAGGAAAGAAAAGAAGTTTACTTTGAGAAATAATTAAGAAGTCAATTAATCTCTGAATCCTTGTTATTAGAAGAAAAATGGTTTGGAATAATGACCCAAAAAACCCCAAACCCACAAAATGCTGTGATTTAAAATAACTTTCAACATTTAATTAAGGTAAAATTCCACTTTCTTTTCTTGTGCATTGGGTGGCAGTATGTTAGGATCGGTGCATTACAGACCCAAGGGCAATGTTAAGAGCCAGCTGTATTTTTATAGTATGGGCACTTTTATTTGCCAATGAAAAGGAATATATTACAAATATTAATGATTTTTTACTACCACAGATACTTGGTAACAGAAATGAAAGGAAAATTTTAGGATTCAGAGAATTATTGCCTAATTATGGTACTCTTCTTTGAAAGTTTGCATCATTCAACAGCTAAAAAAGACTTAATCATAGTTTTTTCAGTTGTAAAGTACTTAATACTAGTAACTGAAATATCCTTGAAGGGTTTGGAGGTTTTTTTGTATACTGCATTTAATCTTGGTTAGAATTATTACTTGTAATTTACAGTTTGGATTTTTTTTGCCATGTTTGTTTGGCTTTTATTTTAAAGTTAAAATTACACTTGGCATTAATAATCAAACTGCTCTTGCACATCTGGATCACTGAGATAGTGGCAATGTTATAACTGAATAAAGATATAAATTTCTCTAATCATGCCAGAACATCTCTGATGACCTGAGACTGGAGCTCCAAAACAGAGAGAAGTATCTCAGACCTCCTTTCAACTTGGAATTAATTGAGGGTGCAGCATGGTTGGTGCAAACCTCAGGAGTCAGACATCAAATTAAGGTAAAATCCCAGACTTTTATCTATAGCATATTTACAAGATTTTAAGAAGACCCTGGAAGGGAACATAATTCTTTCTTGAGAATGAAAAATATACACTTTCTGCATAGGAGTTAATTTTGCCAGAGGATCATTCAAGGTTCAGATGGGAGGAGCAATGAGACCATGCTAGAACCATGCCTTGTGAAAATTTTCTTTTGGAGAACTCCACACTTCTTACTTCCTAAACATGAGTTAAGTTCATGTGCCTACTATCAAATAATGAAAAAACAAGTTTGTTGGTTGTATCTGATGAGCGGTTTACAGCAGTCCTGAAAGTGATGCATTTGCTGTTTGAAACTTTCAGAGTTGGTTGGGAAGTGGTCACAATGAGACCATGTCTAGGTGTTCTTGTCCTCAGGATGTGAGTGGAAGAGCAGGCTTTCAACTTGGCTTGCACAGAGCAGTCACTGCTAGCTTCACTGCTAGCTAAAACTGCACTAAAAATACACAGTGGGGAAGGAAGAAAGGAAGGGACATTCTCCCTGGGTTGATATTCCTGCCTTCTAACTGGGAATGAGAATGGGGTTAAAGATGTCGAATTCTACTTGAGCTGAGAAATTGGGCTTCTCTGTGCCTGAAAATCTGGATTCTATGCCATGTGACAGGTATGATGGTTTTTGAAATAGAAAAGATAAATGATTTACAGACATCTTTTGCATAGAAATGATATCAATTAGATTTCACTGGGAAAATTTCTGCACCTAAAAACCATAGTAAAATATGCATTATAATGTTACTGCACTCATATTTCTGTTTCAGATTTAACCTATAAAGGTTAGGAAAGATTTAAAATTATGATCTTGCTTTTAAGTTTAATTATTGATGAAACTTATTTAAATACATTCCCACGAATGGTGGAATTCAACTTCTATGGCAGGGGGCCAGTTGAGGGAATATGGTTTTAAAATGTGCTGGTAGATGACTTAAAAAATTCTGCTTTTAGAGAATATTCGTTCCAGATCTTTTTTTTTTCAATACAATCTTTTCAATTCTTCTATGTTAAATTATATAAAATCTGTATAAAATTTAAGGCTTCTAAAACGGAAATGTTCCCAGTGACTGACCTTGATTAAGTGTTGAAGTGCTGTTGATGTCACCTGAGATAAAAGATGATTCAGATTGTTTTCTCACAGTGTCATTCCACATCCTCCTTATACGACTCTGTTAACGAAGCAGCGAGACACAAGTAAGTTACAAAGAGATTTTCTCCTACTTATGTGTTACTATGTAGAACGTTGGTGTTTATTTTGGCCTGAAGTAAGCCATTCTTCTACAATGGAGTGAAATTCCCTCCTTTTGTTATTTGAACTCTAATTTATTAAATTTCATTTAGATGAAACCTTTAGATGAAACAGTCCCTAATTAGGTGAAAAATGAACACCTTATTTTAGACCAAAGCAAAAGCAAATGTTTAAAAAGAATAAATTCTACTATGCAGAAGTATGTATTTGCCACCTAAATAATAATCCAAAGAAGGGTCTGCTTCTGATTGGAATACATCTCAGTAGGCTTTTTATAAATACCGTTAATTAAAAGATGCTGTCAAAATCTTAGTTACCTGAGTGCCAGAGGAATAGCGAGCACTAGTTCTTGTTGTTGATGCCTTCACTGAACTGTGGGGACTCTCCGTTGGTAGTCCCCCACAGCAGTAGGAATGTCTGAAGCATTTGCCATATTCCTTACGTACCTGGGAGGGGGAAAAAAAAATCACTTAAGACAAACAATAGTGTAAAATACCTCTGCTGGCAAAAAGACGTGAACTTTGCATTGAAACTACACATCTGCTTTTTAAGCAAATAGGTAATTCTTGTCTGTTCAGTTGTTGGCCATTAACCTTTTCGTACTTAGTGGCAGCATCCAGGATTTCTAAATAAATAATTTCCAAGGTATACATGCATTTGATTTAGATGTGAGTGAATAATCGCTACCAAGTAGTTTATGGGATTTTTTTTTTTTTGCCTTTTTATTGTAGATGAATACAGTTAAGTTTGTCTGAACTGAATGCTGTCTGAAAATAGTCCTTTTAATATGAGAAACCATAGAAAGCCCATCTTCCCATTTTAGCACACAAGAAGGGGTGAGGTAACCAGCCTTTGCACTGCCCATGAAGTTATCCCTTCCAAGAAAGTGTGTAAAATCTACGATTACCAGAGAAGCATATTCATATAATGTCACATCTGCTTTGGGACTGTACAAAGGTCCCTGCCCTGCTTGAGGCAGAGTGCCAGCTATGCTGGTGGAGGCACTGTCAGTGTTTTAAAGCTAAATTTTGAACTATAAAGGCTGGGAAATGGAGCATCTTTCACTTTTAGGATTGCAAAATAAAATCTCCATTGCTGCCTTTGCTGAACCTAGAAATCTGAACATACCTATCTGCATGAGATTTTTGTCTGACACACCAACAATAGTAATTAATGATTTCTTTATTTGACCTGCATTTATTCACTTTCTGTTTCCAGTGACCTGTTAAACTTTAGTTTTGTAATTTATGTGTATTAACATTTGCCATGAAGGTAATCAGGTTTAATTTACAGGGCAGTTAATTGTCTCACATTTGGCGACTGTTGCACTGACTACTACTTCCACATAACTGAAGAGTGCGCACACATCTCATCAATGTAACAGCAGTATTGAAAGGACACAGTGGACTTGTAAATCTAAATTTGCAAATCTTCTACCAGATACTTGGGAATCTCAGTGTCACTGCTACATCAACAAGTCTCCTACAGATCTGGGAAAAGAGGGATTTCAACTAATCCGGACATAATGTGGATTGCTCATGGAACACATACTGTGATGCTTCTATAAATTTCTTGACTGAAGAAAGTTTCAATTGCTGTTGCCTTAACTTCAAGCTAGGGACAAGAACTTCTCTTTTTATAAAAGTACACAGTAGTTATTTTAAGTGAATCCCTATGTGTAGCAGCAAAAAAAGGCATATAAAAAATGAAAACAGAGATGCACAAACACAGAATTATAATCTTCACAGTCTGATAAACTTAAGTCTATATTTATTATCACTAGATGGTATAGCACCTAAGAAAATACATTCCTGAGCATTAATGAATATTAAATGCTCTGAACCACTACAGAGTAGAGACAATGACAATCAGAGCTGTATTTTTGCCCAAATACCACCCTCCAGGGCTGGTTTTGCCTAATGCCTATATTGCAGTGAATGTACATTATCTGTCAGTGCTGTGCATTCCACTGTCATTATTTCTAAATTATAGCTTGTTGGAAACTGATGGAAGCAACAGCATTATCATCCTGTCAGAACTGGAAACATAATAGTTTTCACTTTCACAATTCTATTTCTCTGGTCAATTTACTGACCAACTAGTAATAACAAAATCAAAAGACTACATTAGGTATGCAGACAGAGGATAGGATGATATCCAGTCAAAGGCATTGAAACTTCAAAATCTTAAATGGCAGCTTTAACATTCTTTCAGGTATAAATCTTACTGCTCTAGGTTATGCTTCTTCACACTTGACTGGTATTTTAATTCTGCTTTTTGCTGACTCTACTTAATGTAAAAACAATGCACAGCTGTAAAAGGAAATAAAAGAGGAATCTGGTTTTGATTTTCAAGTCTAATACAAGTGGCAGAATGGGCAATATTATGGGAAATCCTAATCTAGACATTATTTGCATTTTGAGGATGTTTGCATTTTCTTCCCTGTCTTCTTAAGGCTCAGTCTCCTAAGTGTGCTTTTGTTCTCTAAAAGCAGAGGGAGTGCCATGTTCAGCTGGATAAAATTCTTTCTGTCTACCAGATTTTTTGCTGAAACATGGCTGAATGCCACCCTCTAACACCAAATTTAGAGACACTGATACTGTTAGAACTGGTACAGTTTACAACATGCAAGAATGTGCTTTTTGTACTTCCACAGCAATGCTTTATCCAATGGTTTCAAACCATTTTATAAATACCAGTTAATTATGTCTCTGGTGAGTTAATAATTACTAGGTCTCCAGCCTAAAACTGGTAAAAATATTTAGCATCTAAATATTGAAAATTGGGTATTTGCAAATAAATTCAGGCCATATAGTATTTTATATTAATCTTTTTTGGGGTGTTTTTTTTGACATTTATCCTTCATCTTAACTCTCATTTATTTCCATTGCTACATCTTCTAACCTAGGCTATGAGCTTTCTCCTTTTCTCCTTCTCTGAAGCACCTCCGAGGCACCCTTGGAAGCAAGCGCTACCCTCAGAGTTTGGAAAGAGAAAGAGGTACCAGAAGAGAATCCCTCTCAACCTTCAATTCCTTCTCTCCTTTTTGCTCCAATCTGCCATGCAAATCTTCCCTCTGCCCAGCATCTCTGCTCCTTCTGGACCCCTCTGCTCCCACTGGGAGAAGGCAGCACAATTTAGCACAACTCACTCATGAGGGAAGGCTCTTGCCAGGGAATTCCAGTTTTTCCAGTTAAGAGCACACAGCTGTTGGATTGCTGAAGGACTCAAACACTTGAAAGAAAGCAGTTGTGCTGGCATCTTTGGAAAACCCTCCCTCAATTAGTAGTTGTCTGGCATTAATGACTACTTTCTTCTAAGGTGTGACGAAGTTCATAATAAAACTAATCTTTAGATCTCAATTTTGTAATGAATGAGCACTCCTAGTACAATCCCTGCCTATCACCCTGCCCGTAGCTTTACGTAGCAGCTTAATGGGATCTCAGTAGAGGTCCTCTGCCTTGATCTGGGAAAGTTTCCAGTATGAGATGGAGCAATACTGAAAATGATCCTCTCTTTGCAGTGCTGCAGCAGAGACACAATTTATTTCATCTCCACATAAAGAACTTCAGACTGTAAAACCAGATGGATATGTACCACATTACCAATGTTTGACAGTATATTTTCTATAGATATTTTCTTCCCAAAACCTCAAAACTTTTCAAGCCCAGGGTGGAAATGCTGCATCCATTTTAAACCTGCCCAGACCACAGAGCAGCTACATAATTCCCACAAGCACAGAGAGCAAGAACTGCTTTTAAATCTTAGTCTTCTCCTCAAACTACTCCACTTCTTGACACTGCTATTGCTTTCTCTTTTTTTCTTTTCCAATGTTTTTTATATATAAACACATATATGCGTTATTTTTAAGAACTATGGGAACATGCTTCTGTTTTTTCAGTAACTTACTTTCTTTTGAAGGGCACAGTGAAAGATGAAAATAAACATTCCTTGGAAAGCATTAAATACAGTGAAGAGATAGGTCATCACAACAGTCCCTTCATTGATAAACAGCAGGCCAAATGACCACGTCAGGCCAAGGAGACACAGGAGAGCAAATGCACCCAGGACCCAGGATCTGTAAAAGAAAATTAATTTTAGTAACATCACTTATAAGAATGCATATTGCCAAATCCAATATTAACATTTCAGTTCCTGCAGTTGACTTTTACTAGGTTCATATTCAAATGTAAAAATTCCTTGGGTTTAACCTTTAATCTATTCAAGAAAGAACAATTCCATTTGGTACTCTTAGTCTCCAGTGAAAACAGCAAGAGTAAGTATGACCTTTTTCTTTTTTCAAGAACCGCACAGGATATTAAGACTATTTTGAAATACGGAAGTACAGCACAAGCCCCAGCTATTCCAATGCTTTATCTGTTTTTAACAAAAGAGATTGATAATTCTGGCTTAGCCACTAATCACACCATAGGTTTTAAACAGTGGTGCTGCCATGACTCCAGATAAGGTAACACGAATGCACAAAGGTTAAACAGCAGATTAAAAGCCTAGAGCCCAAATCTTTAATGCGCCGATAAACTCAGCTAAACTGAAGCTAGATGATCTAACTTCCACATGAAGGAACCCTGCTGAAATGTGACAAAAATATGGATATTGCTCTACAGAATAGTCTAAAAAAAAATCCATCATGAATAGGTTAAGGAAAAGGAGTTGCAGAGAACGGCACAGAATGAAAGGGAAAGGGAATTTAGTCAGTGAATTCCACATCTAACTAATGATCTTACTTGATAAATGGCTTATTATCTTCATAGCTAGAAAGCATTATAAGCAGAAAAGAGAAACAAAATTATTAGACAGAATTGAAACAGAAAGTAATAAGAGCATTTTTAATTGTCTATAAAAATCAGTCAAAATTAGGAAATTCAAAATGCAGAGGCAAGCAATTTAAAATTATAAAGGCACATAATAGTTTAAAATTCTTTAGCAAATCAGGTATCTCAAAAGTAGTTAATTTAAATTAAGGGAAATCCACAATATTGACCGAGTTTGTAAAGTTAAAAATCATGCTAGAAATTTGTTAATGTAGGGTTCTATCTTACCCAGGTAAGTCCGTATTATAGTAGCCATCACAAACACGGTAATTACTGGTGTGGATGAGAAGACAGAAAGAGGAAAAGGAAGAAAAGAGAGAGATGCTAAAGATTAGCTCTCTCTCTCATCATGCAACGTGCAATGAAGCTGATACTGACCTATCTAGAACATCTGGTTCAGAATGTTAGCCTTACTGAAAATCTCCCTTTGCCAGTTTCAACATTCAAAGCAAATCTGTAAGACCCTTTCACATCCAACCCTCAATGTTAGAAAGTTGCTCCATCCCTTCAGTGTTGATAACAAAAACCTACAGAATACAGTAAAATAATATCTAAAGAAGCAAGAGCTGCCAAAGCCTCATCAATTAGCTAGCACTTGTATTTCTCTGAAAAAGGGATACTGCAGTACAGAACATGATAAAGTAAACATTTGTTAAATTAGCATGAAAACAGCAGATAATCAAGTTAATAATAATAGAGTCAATTCTCTAGAGAGAACAGGATTATGAGTAGAAACTGCTCAGAATCCCAAAATCAAAAAGTCATTTAACAGAACAAACTTAATATAATCATATCAGCCATGCAAACAGGAGCATCTTTTTTGAACTGCATTTTAAATGCAAATGAAATTACTACAGTGCTGTGGTATTTCTGTGAAACAGTTTCTTGGCACTAGTTCCAGGCTGAAATTATCTAATTTTGACCGGCGTTTGTGACATTACAGCAACAATGTGACGAAAGCAGGATTGGCTCTGTTTGCTTCTAATTGTCATCTGCAGTTCCTGAGAGACAATGGCATGTGCTCCTAATGGAGAGTAGCTTTCAATCAGTTCAGCAATCACAAAATAATCATAGTTCTCATGCTTGAACACAAAGCACTTACTTAATGTTTTCCAACCTGCTAGAGTCTGGTTTCAAAGTGTTTGAGTGCTTCACCATTTTGCACAATGTGATCACCAGGAAGATAAGATTCAGCTGTCAAAACAAGATAAGAATGAAATTAAACTACTACAAGTAATAGGTTGAACAATGATGATGATAGTGACTAAACAAAACCCCCATAGTTTATTTTCAAATATGTAGCAAAACTGGGTAAATCTATCAAAGTGTCTCTAAAATTGATTGCAATTAATGATGAGGGTGGAATCAAATGCGAGAAGTCTTTGTTTCACTTAATTTTTCCAAAACCACCCCATCATCATGAACTACCACACTTGGCTTATGTCCAACATCTGCCATGCAGTCTAGCTCTGTCTTTCAGCTAGTTGTGCTCTGGTCCCTTTCCCCATCTCATTGACTTAATCCAAGAGCTATGATTACCCTTTACTATACTAGTTACCCTTTACCCTATACTAGTTATCCTCTTGTCACCCCATCCTGCTTCTGGAATGTATTTAACCTTTGCTGGTTTATCCCCTTCTCTGTTTTTATTTCCTTTTCTTCCCATAAATCACACTGGGGTCTTGAAAACAATTTAAATGCAACTGGAGAGAAAGGGAGAGAAAAAGGAGGACTAGAAACAATGGGTATAAATTGGAGGGGGATAGATTTAGACTAGACATAAGAAAGAAATTCTTTACAGTGAGGGTGGTGAAATACTGGAACAGGTTGCCCAGGGAGGTTGTGGATGCCCCCTCTCTGGAGGTGTTCAAGACTAGGCTGGACAGGGCACTGGGCAGCCTGGTCTAGTGGGAGATGTCCCTGCCTATGGCAGGGGGGTTGGAACTCGATGATCTTTAAGGTCCCTTCCAACCCAAACTATTCTATGATTCTATGAAAGATGTAGCAAATTCATCAAACTTAACAGAGTCGTAGATATGTGCTCCCACTGCCCTTCTTTTCCCTTTGTAGAGTGGACACTGTTGAAGTGAGACTGCTTGCCACTTGAAGGACATGACTGGTGTCTTATGCTATTCATATAGATAGCACCCAGTAAGATATTGAAGGTATTATTTTAGTTTTCCTACTGTGAAACTAAATCACATCTTTATCTACTAGTACAATGGTCCACAAGAAATGACGGAACTGATAGCCAGGAGAAGATGAGACAATGTGCTTAGGCATTTTTTTCAATTTATATTAAATTTTCAATATATTAGATAGATTGTAAACACATTCTTACAGTCTTCTTTATGTATCTGCAACTTGTTATAAAATTGTAATTTTATAATTTATAAAATAATTTATAAAATTATAAAACTCCGGTCTCTCATTCTGGGGAGCATCTGGTTTGAGAAAGCATCAAAATCCTCACTATTTTTGTGCCACTGAGATACAAGTTCATATCAAATGTGTTCCTATGCCACAGTTATCAGAAATGTCACTCAAATTCTACAAGAATCTAGAAAAGAGGAGTGTTTTAAATGTTCTTACCAGAGTCTGTCAATAAAGATGTGCACTACAGAAATAATTTTTACTACTAAGGGCAATCAAGTTATCACTGCTGCTGCCTCAAAATCAGGATGGACAGGATGAACTATAATGCAGCTTTGAACACCATGACAGTGCTTGGTAGCTGTTGACCACATCAATCCTGATTCAAAGTAAAACATTTTTATAGTAATATCTTAAGATTAATACAAAAAGTATTTGTGGTACAAACAACAAAAATAGGTTTTTACAATTATTTTCTGATTCAAGAATTGACATAAAAGACTTGACCTTTAAGTAGAGGTTTGTACATGGTGTAGGTTTAGCATGGCTTCCATTGCTGCAAAATGTAACAGAAGTGTCAACATCTTGTGATCCAGCTGATAACCTTTTATGATTCTTACAGGTAATGACCAGTTGAGAAACCCTTCATTATATCACTGTGATCATTTTATTCCTCTTATCTAGGTATCCACTGTACTGCACAAGTTCCTTGGATGAGAAAACAAGTCACTTCTCTCCCTGGCCTTTGCACCAGACAGAGTGCTCTGTGTGTGACCTGACCCTCAGTTCCATGCCTTTGGAGGCAGACTTTCCTCTCCTGTACTTGAAAAAGCTTCTTGCACTTTTTTGTAGCTGACATACCATGAACTCTTCCAGCTTGCTTAAAAAAAAATTATAACTTCAATTTACTTTTTGTGAAAACAAACAGATTAAGAGCTAAGAGACATGCCTCATGCCAATCCTAACATGTAAATCAACTTTGGCTGCAACCTTTGCAACCGGGAGAGCACAATCCAGTTCAGAATAGTATTTACAGCACAGTTGGAAGCTAATCCTTGCCTAAGTAGGTACCCTGGAGTATCCTGTATTGTACTAGCAGCATCGTTCCCGGATCAAAAACTCATAGACATGCCTTACCCATAAATGACTGCCTTGTGAAATGAGAGGTTTTTATTCTCTGGTTCTTTGTCCAACTGAAGTATTGGTTTGACATATGAAAAACAAAAGCTTGTATTTGCATACATGCAAGCAGACACGGGCCTACCCCAGAGCCTGAGCCAAGTTCCAATGTATTGAGCAGCTCTGTCTGTGTACACGGCCTGCTGGATTAGGAAATACCTGCATGCAGCAGTTTCTTAATAGACACTTCAGTTCTAATTTAGGTACAGAACCCCAAAAGCAGCCCACAGAAATAACAATGTTGTATCACAGTAGATGGAAAAGTCCTTCGAAGAAAAAAAAGAAGAATATCTTACTTTGAAGACAAAGTAACTATGGCAACAGAGCATACAATACTTGTTTCTCCATCACTGTGAAATATTGCATAGTTTTCAGTTTCAGCAGTCAAAAGACCATGGTTTGCCACTTGTTCAAACATGCTTGCATCTCTGTTACACATTGTATCATTATCAAAAGCCTATTTCGACTGCTTAAAAACACTGTAACCAAAGCTTTCTAGATTTTCTCTTTTGGCTCTCTTGCTGTTCTTCAACTAGAAACTGATTGCTTTGGTGGAACTCACGAGCTAAAGACTTTTGGTCTCCTGCCATTTTATTGTACGACACACTAAGGAGTGAGGGAAGGAAACTTTCTGGAGGATAATTACTTTCAGAAGCAATGTCTGAATTACTTTTCTTTGTACCAACTCTGTGTAAGGAAAGCTTTTTCAGTTCTAAGCAACCTGGTCTGACCTCTGAGCTGAGCCTGTTTTGAGCAGGTAGCTGGATCACAGATCTGAAGGCCCTACCATCCCTCAATTGTTTCATCACTATATGAGGACTGAACTGTCACTCAGCTAAGCAAATGGATCTGCAGCTGCTGTCCATACTTGACAGATGGCATGAGCAGGACACTTTTTTTAAAGAGTGATGTTCACCACAAACACACAGTACTCTTGGGGCACCTATAAATAGACCCACATGAATGGGTCTTCACACAAGATGAGCTATTGAAAGCAAACTTGTAAGGGAAAAAAATGGGGCTTTGACAATCATTTTTCTCATTACTTCCTATCACATCTACAGCTAGTGACTGGCTGGGCCTCATCCTGACAGCTGGGCTGCATCCAGCACAGATGAACCAAAATCTGCACCTGAACAGCACTGCTCTCTTTCAATGACAAAAAAAAACACAAATAGCTCATGTAAATACACACACACAACCACACAGTATACCTATCAGTCATGAAATTGTACCCTTGATATTGTCAGTAAAATCTCTTTCATGCTGCACTTATGGAAGTCACCTTTTAGAAGGCTAAAAATAAGAATCTGAAAGTCTGGTCAAGCTTCAGGTTCAGATTTGAAGATTCTGCAGTGATATCAAGAGTACAAGACACAGTTACAATAGGTGGAGCTATAATGTGAGATCTCTTAAAATGTTAGCTGATAAGAATAAACAAAAAAGGGATTAGTATTTTAGTAATGCTTCTATTAGGGTTTGGATTTAATTTATAAAATATACTATCTACTATAAAATATAGGACACTGGATTACATAGATAAGTAGATTAACATGTACTCTGATTTTAAAAATGTATGTGTAAGTAAAAAAAAAAATTAGCGCACTTTTAAAATATCAGTTCTTACTTCTCTCTACTAAATATGACAAGTGTAATTGGATAGAACAGAGAAAAAGTCAGACAATTAGATACATATTTAAAAAAATAACTAAAAAGTAACTACTTTAAAATAAAAGTGAGAAGAATTTTTTAATGGTATTAATTAAATACAGCATCCAGGATGACCACGCATCTCACTAAGGGCTAGTCCTGGCTTGGCAAGCAGAAGGTACTGGACTTGAAAAATGGTGTAAATAGGAATTTAGTCTGCCTGAAATCCATGTAATTTTGAGAGAGCAAATGTCTTCAGATCAAATTAACTTTTCTAAAAACGTGGATGTAAAAACCTGCACAGAAAATGAATGGATTGAAATTAGTTGCAGGTACGATGAATTAGTAGCCAAATAAAGCTAGATTTTGCAATAATTATGATAAATTTCCCCCCGTGAGCAACAGATAAATACCATTTATCTATGTCTACTGTAGAAAGATGTATGCATATTATTTACATGCATAAGCTCACAACCATGGTTGATTTTCACATAAGGAGCTAAGTTATATGTGTATCTGTACACATACATTCACTGACCTCAGTAAAGTCATGCCTCAACTTTGAGTGAAATACAGAAACTCTCTTTTCTATGTTAATAAAATAGAACACATAGAAATTTTTGCTTAAACAACTTTTGGTGGCCTGACATACTGGCTTCATCTGCCAGAAGCAAACTCCAGTGAATTTGGCAGAATTAAAGTCAAACCATTATCACCCATTCCTTGGATAAGAATGAATATGGATCAACATAGAAGTCAAAATACTCAGGCTTTTTTGACTGCAGATTACAGGAGTGCACTGTTTGTTTTATAGCCATCAACCTGCTCAATTGAATCACATCTGCCTGAGCTTAGCAGCTTAAAATTCATTCCACACAGCCTGCAGTGCTGACATGGATATGATAAGACAGAAGAACAGAAACACCACTCTGAAGTAACCTAGCTGAACTGCACATGTTCTGACCCTTTTTGAACTCCCTGGAGCTTTTGCTACCTGGCAAATGCAGCTCTAAAACCGCTCTTGTATCTCCAGATCTTTGCTCTTAGCCATGCAGAAGCCTATTTCTCTCTGGGACTGGCAGCGAGAGAGGTGCTCTCTGAAGAAGGCTTCTAAATGAGTGTGCACACTGAACTCTCACTGAACTGAATTAATTATTAAAGATGCAGATGGAGCTGTCCAAATGATAAGAACAGCTCCTGACGTATCATGATCCAAGCTTTCATTAAACCATTTCAGGCATACTAATGGTTTCCCACCGCTCATTACTTACATGCTCTTTTCTCATAGATATAATAACCCTGGTGCCCAAAGGCATGACAGGCTATGGAAACAGTGAAGCTGAAAGTTCCTCAGAAGACCTACTAAGGAACATCATACTCCTTGCCTTGTGCAAACCTATATACACACACACACAAGTGCAAGTACTTATAAACTCAGAGAAAAAAATTGTAAATTGAACTAGTAAGTGATACTGTCAAAAATTTATACGCATTGACCGTAAAATTAAACTAAGATTTGACTGAAGAAATTATTTATGTGTTATAAAAGCCTACCAAGGTGAAATCCTCACATGCCTCTAAGCCAGCTGCTCAACAAATATGGTTCTTCTTCAGTTACACTGCACACAGCATATTATTTTTCAGCCATTACACTTCTCACACTTCTTTCTCCAGCCTCTCTTGCGTTGTCAGTTGGGACGATTAGAGGGCAAAGCAATTGCTAGAGAAGAATTACTCCAAGGAACTGTGCTGTGATTGCTACCTGCTGTTTCATATTTTTGAAGTTGGGAATACTACTCCCAAAGGCCTTCTGCGTCTCAGCCTAAATGATTTGCTGGAGGATAATAATGTCATGGCCAGTAAATAATAGTGAACTATGTCTGTACATGGTCAATATGATTAAATGTCCTTCACCTCTATTCTCACTCTGACCTGGTTACGAGGAAGTGAAAAAAGCCGTCAGCAATGCCCAAAGCTTCCCACGTGGAATGTTATTTTAAAGCAGGGGAGAGAAATAGAGGTGACTTGGCAAAATAATCCCAGTAACAATATAATAAAAAGCTGGATGCAAAAAGCAAAATAATCACCAGACAACCAGACTTGGACATAATGAACTACTGTGGCATTGAACT
Organism: Turnix velox; assembly: GCA_013400935.1. Classification (NCBI taxonomy): domain Eukaryota; kingdom Metazoa; phylum Chordata; class Aves; order Charadriiformes; family Turnicidae; genus Turnix; species Turnix velox. Next base: position 328,360 of record VZTY01000823.1, on the reverse strand, counting down.
TAGAAAAATTCCCTAGTAATGATTACAGCAATTGCAAGAAACAATTTTGCATTAAAAAATATTATCTGCTGTACTGAAAATAGTAAATGTATCTTTTACTTTTAATTGCAGATATAATTAGAAAAAAGCTGAGATTTGATTTAATTTAAATGTATTTAGAATAAAAATCTGTACAATTATTATGGCTTATACTTAAATCTTATCAACACTATAATTTCTCTAATTCAACCTAATTCAAATTTATTTGAAAATACGCCAATGAATTCAAAAGATTTCTAAACTGCACAACTACCTTTTTTCTTAAGCGACTGCTCAATTGAAACAGTTTTGTATATGAACAAGAGTAAGACCAACTTAAACATATATAAGCTTATTTCAATACTGAAGACAGTAGGAAGGAATAACATGGCTATAAAAGACTGGGCGGGTGCATTTTTATATTAGTATCCTAATCAAAGTATCATTTTATTTTTACATAGAGAATCAATGTAAACTACAATTTACAAAAAACACTGAGAAAGTACATCTGGCATATAAATCTAGAAAAGTCAGAAATTTCAAAATTTTGCCAGATGCATGTTCTTCAGGCTCAAAAAATAGTGATGACAAAATACTGAACTTCTGTTTACATTTCATGTTTCTGCTATGGTGCAGAAGAAAGAATGAAGCTCTCTTTGTACACAGGCTGTGTCCCCAGCATCAGACTTCTAGAATATTTCCCAGGTATAACCAGGCTTTGAAGATACTGAGAAAAAGAAGATGAGCCGAAATGCACATCTTGCATTTATGCCCCTTCCAAATTCCTATTTCGTGCAGTGTTGTCATTAATAACCAGAAATAACAGGGAGATGGTTTTGCCCTGGGTTGACAGATGACTTTGTGCTTTTTTACCTGAAAGTGCTCAGAAAATGGATAATTGATGCATGAACACAACATTCAGTCTTAAATGGACAATGGGGAGCACACAGCTGTGGCTGTGCAGATGGGACTGCAGGCACACCACGACTTCACTCAACTGATTGCAGGAATGCGTACATGCTTTCTACTGCTTACAGAATATTGTATTATTTATACTAAAACAGATGAACTTCTACATGTGACTTAAGTGTGTAGCATAAATACACACAGAAGTAGTCATGGAAAAATATTCATGTGCATATGCAAATACACACAGAAATACTCTGTAAGTGTAATGAAATATAAGATTCACTCAATTATCCAATGTGTTAGAACACACTTCTGAGATAATTATGTTGCATAATTAGCAGTTAAATTCTGGAATGTTTGCAATAGTGACACAATTGAAAATAATAACAATAGTTCCTTTAAAAAAACCCCCTGCGATTAGTAGTTCATTGATTTTTCATATAACTATACATGTCAATACGACCTTCAGAGTTCAAGCCATTAGGAAAAAACAGGTGGCTATGCCACCATGGCTTTGACAATTAATCATTTGGTCAGTGCTCTTTAAAGATTTATAAATGTTTATATAACCATTGGTCATGTTACAAATTGTTTATAAGCATTTTCATGAAATGCCTTGTGAGTGAGGATGGTATTTACTGATGTTATTCAATCTTTTAACTTTGCTGTGAGTCAACCTAAAAGAAAAAGCTATATTCTTACCAGAATTATAAAGGTAACGGGTCCAATAAAACTCCAGATAAAATAGTTATCTACATGGAGCCAGCAACTATAATGGGAAAAAAAAAAAAGAGAATGAAAAGTGAACAACTGCATTAGCACCTCAGTTCAATACATGGAAAGTGCAAAGAAAACTTCTTAAGGTCACATTCTGTCAGTAACAGTGACAAACACTGCACAGTAACACTTACTTGATGAACAATTTTTCCTAACCCAAAAGTCATCTGAAGAATCCTTTTTAATATCACTATTTAGCTTGAAAATGTATCACCAGATGCATATAAAGAAGAGCCAAAACATATAAAGAAACAAAACCAATCCAAAAGTTTGGTGACAGATGCTACCAGGCATCTATCAGTAAATGAATCTACCAGTAAATATTCATCTCAGGTTTTCCTGTAATTCCATGTAATCTTCAAAATCTCCTCTTAACATTCTATCGCATACAAAGTGGTTACTCCGGAGGAATATGAGATATAAAATGTTCAGATACTGTGTTTTGCTGAAAAACAATGTGGTATAAATAAAATGCACCAACTGGGAGTTGAAGAGTAGAGAAAGAATACATATGATACCAGATTAAATTACGTGTAAACCTATTAGGGCCGACTTCACTTAGTGATTTGTTTTTCATACAGCTCAGTTCCCCACTGAATTGCCCTTATTTGTCTTTGATCAACAGCAAAATCAAGCAGCTTCCTTGTAGTCAACAGTGTCTTCCCATTTTGTGACTAATATTATCAAAGGGCAAAGTAAACACTATTGGAAGGCAAATTCATGCCTCTGGCAACTCACATCCTAAGAAATGTTTTCTGTCACTTTCTATATGTATCAGTATTTTTGTAAATAAAAGACAGTGGCTAACTTTAATCATGCTCTACCTGCCTGATACAAAATTATCAAAGTGAAACATATGGCTTGAAATATTGTGCTGTGGCAATTCAGGACGAGAGTTAGCTAGAGGGGCAGTTGAAACAAAGAGATCCAATGAACCATTAGCTTAAAACTGGGATACATTAAGTTGAGAATTTTTACTTAATATACATTTGAGGCAAAAAGTTATTTACTTTTTCAATTTGTTTCAGGTCAATCTTTTGTGTTAAAAGAAGGACCGTAATTTAGAATCAGTCTCTCTGGAGTACAAATCCTCTGAACCTAGAGAATTACAAAAGACTTGATTGTAATTTGTGCACAGCATTGCCATTCTCTTCCCAATAAAGCTTTCAGATGGTATTTTAGTCTGTCAGGAACCCTCTGACAGCTAACAGGCTTTAAAAAATTATTCACTTGAAAAACACTCAGGTCACTTGCAATTACTTACGCTTTCTCTGTTCCGTAGCTCTTATAGTCAATAGCAGCTGAGACACCAACTACTGTAGCAGGGAAGAGGTAGCCAGCAACATAGTAGTACTTCTTCCTAGAATATTCACTTTCAAATACTTCTACTAACATTAGATAAAGCTGCACCCCTTCTAGACACATCCAGGCAAAGGCTGCCAGGAAGAAAAAGTGTAAGAGACCTGCGAATATTGGACATGCAATCTGCAAAGAAAAAGAAAGATGAAAATATAAACCACAAATTCTACACATCACTACACATCTAAATAAATAGTAACAGAACAGAGTATAATTCTATCAGAGATCTTTCACAAAATGCAAGAGCATTTTCCTTACCTGAAAACATAAATTGAACATTTTCAAATACTAAGGTGTTCACAGTAGATGCAGAAAGTAAATTCAGCTAAGCAGTATGAATGAAGATAAGGAAATTGTGCCCTCACCTCCAATCTTCAAGTATAGAGTGGACTTTTCAATTTTGTAACTGTTGAATTTTGAAATTCATATGGTTTTAGGGCTTACAGTTTTGATAATCTAAGACATGAACAGTTGGTTCTAGATGCATAATGTAATATGGCTTATTTGAATTATAAAGCAACCATTGTGCCATTTTTATCTACTGCAATTTGGAGGTTTCCATTCTTGTCACAGAAATCAATCTGAATTCTCTTCCCTTTGGCTGAATTCTCCATGAAACTACCTAATTATTAAATTTCAATCCAATGGATTGCTTCTGAATGACAGTATTCAAAAACCTGCATGAAAGTGCAGTGTAAAAAATGAGTACATAAGGCTCTGTACTACTGTATATATGAGAAAGTAATGAATTACTGTTAAGACATGAATACATACAGAGGACTTATATATGTATGTCCCTGGTATGTCAACATTTAATTTAATCTCTTCTTTCATGAGTTTAAGCCACCTGATTCATTAATAGTTCATGTTACTTATTTGAAAATGGAAGCCATTACTATAAGTGGGAAATTAAGGCCACAGTGATATTTTTGCTGGATGTAAATGCTATTTATGAACATGTCTACTTGGTTTTCACATTGAGCTTTTATTTCAGCCTTGCCGTGTCAGAATGCTGAAAGCCTGAGAGTGTTGTCATGTTTTAATTCAAATCCATTTCAAACAGTCATTTCAGAGAAGGAGATTGGTGCACACGACAAAAACTTACCTTGTACTCTGTCTTATCGATGCCTATTAGGAAAATGAACTCAGCAATGAATAGGTTGATACAAAGGTTCTTGTGAATAGTGTTACGATCACTTTGCAGGCCACGGAAAAAACAGAATGTGAAGATGCAGATGGCCAGGCAAACAAGAGAGATGACAATTCCCACCCAGGTGATGACAGTGAGGAGCAATTCGTGAACTCCATCTTTGTACTAGAAATAACCAAGAATGGAGAAAATTAATATGACTCTTTATGAGTATAAACAAAAAACTATTTTCACAGGTAGCATCCAGAAAAGTTATTTGTTCATTTCATGAGATGGGCAAAATGTGCTCAACACTTTCTCGGTCTCAGGTCAGCTTCCAAGAAGAGTAAGATTAAGGTAAGTACAAGATGAGCAGGTCTGAGAGAAAAAAGGTGACTATTTTTGCCTAATCAGACAGCATATTTACTTTTCTTATGGCTGGCTGTAAACTTGTCAGACAAGAGCAAATAGAGAAATGTAACATTTTGAAAGTGCCACTAGGCTCTGATGCAAAGAGGAGAGCTTTCCCCAGGTCCTCCCATAAGCCTTCTTTCCTAGACCTGCAACTCCACAGTGGAGAAGAAAGCAACAATTTACACACCGATTAGGATAAAATGCAGAATATATTGCAGGTGTAATTCTGTCTTTAATCTTATGTTTAGCAAAAGAAGGTTCCTTGCTTCAGTTGTGACAAAATCACTTTTGTCATCTTGGCTATCTTTTCAGTGACATATAAAGTGTTTAAGAGAAAGTTACAGTACATCCTTGGAAATACTGCACGCTCCAGACCTCGGGACATCCAATAAGCACTTAAATTAGACAACAAAATTTCAAAGTGTGAACAGGCAATGAAACAACCAGTACACAAGCTCCTTGACCTTCTTCTTCTAAGGAGAGCTGGGTCTTGAGATACCAGGTCGCAGTCCACACAACTGCCCCTACAGATACTCTCCAGCTGTTACGAGGGGAAGTCAGCAAAATGGTTCTCAGGTTCCTCAGTAACTTTAAAATATAACCCAAAGAAAACTTTTGTCCTTCCTTGTCTTTCTTTCCTGTTATTTTGCTTGTAACTTTATGGGTGAGGAAGAAAAGTGCTAGAGAAAGCAAATTGCTTTGGAAAGAGTAGGTAGAAGCTATAAATACTCGAGAAACTTCAGCAATTTTGGATGTTGCTAAAAATTTAAAGATCTTTAAAAGTTTGTTCCCTGCCGATGGCTAGAAACATCATTACCTACCACAATTTCCCGATGAGCCATAAGAATTGCAAAGTTGGTTAGGTGACTGCAAGCACACGTTGTATGAGTTCTATTTGTGTCAACCAGTTTGCACCCTTGAGTCGACCAATATCCCATCATAGTCCTCTCTGAGTAGTTCCAGAAGGAACAATTTGCATTGAAATAATTGTCAGGCTGGGAGATAAAAGGATGGCATAAAATGAGGATTTTGCACACTATGATGGCAACAACAATTGTTTAATATGTGTAAAGGGTAATTTAGATTAAACTTTGCATGTTTCGGACAATAAAGTTTTTCATCAGCAAAACTGTGGACTATGTAATACAAAGAAGACACCGAGTTTAAAAGGGACTTTATAGTCCGAAACACTCTAAAGTGTAATCTCAATTACTGTAGACTTAATTTTAAACAATTACAATTTCCATCTTACAATTTTATGCACTGGTGGTACATTACAGCCATTTTTGCTTTCTGCAAAATTAAGACTGTGAATTTATTCTGAGGAGATTTTACCTCTAATTGAGAATTTGAAAATATGATGATTTTCCTTTGGTTCTCACTTTTGGTCAGAAAAAAGTCAAGTGAACCAACATCAGGAAAAAGTTCATTTCTCAATATCAATCAATTTTGATGATAGACCATCAAAACAGATTTTGAGAAAGAGGCAAAATGAGAGGAACATCCAACCAAATTTTCTCTACCATGGTCATGATTATTTACTTCCCCATGTGAGACATAACAACAGAAAGGAACAAACTAACCAACAAAAAAAAGCCCTTTGAATAAAGTAGTGTGAAGAAAGCAAAGACAAATTTAAAGTATAACAAATCAAGATAGAACATTTATTTTTCACTGAATAAATGCACCTAAATAAATGCATCCAGAACTTGGTCCAACATTAATGTAAAAAGTTAGTGTCATTAAAACTTGCTACATCGGATCTTGAAGAATCTTATGTGTTGTTTTCTACCCTGCCACTATGTTAAGAGTTAATTTTCAGTTAGAAACAATTTAGTCATTTACATTTTCATGTTGATTACTGAATTAGCGTTCATTAAGAATACACTTAAGTTCTAATAATCGCTGAACCAGGCTCATTTAATTTTATGTTCGTAGACTTAACTAAGCTTGTGTCTCTGACCTAGCCCGGCATTTAAAATTCAAATGGAAAAAATCCAGTCATTTTTCTGCATTGCTTTTCTCTCATGCTGATTTTATGACCTTCCCATTAATTCATTAGCATAACTCACATCAATGTGTTCCAGAGTAAAATGCACAGGATCAGTCAGGTACACCCGGCTGGACTCCTTGTTGATAGAAGCAGCAATGACGTGGGAGTTGACTGCAATTGTGCTGTTCCGCCCAGCAAAGTCACTGCCCAGCTTTATGGTTGCATTTTCCGTACTGAGAAAACGCCCCAAACTTTTGTAAATTATGAAAACCAGTTTTGCTAAGCCTACAAAAGAAAAAAAAAATCACCCCATCATAATGCCACAGAGGTCTACAGAAAGACAGAGCAACCTGTACTCTGATGAAATGACATAAAAAAGCAGCAGCAAACAAAGACGCATTTTGAGGCTATGGATTTGAAGAAAAACTGGGCATCCACAATCTTTGAGAAAAAGCCACAGAGCAGTTTTATTGTGTTTTGTTTTGATATTTTAATTAGGGGGAATAATGTGGGTTTTATGAAAGTTAATGGAGTTTCAGTGCTCCGTGCCCAAGACTCACCATTCCTGCTGTTCTGTTTCACTGTACTTGCAGAGAGCTGAATCGAGTTGCCTCCTTTACTGCCCTGAGGAAATTTCAAGTCCTGCACCTGGCCTTCAGTCATCAGCACTGCAACATCCAAAACTAAGCAGAGCAGAGCAGAGCGAAGGAAAAAGAGGAGAGGAGAGGAGAGGAGAGGAGAGGAGAGGAGAGGAAAAAAAGAAAAAAGAAAAGAAAGGAAAAGAGGTAAAAAATGAGAACAAGTGAGTGCAGAGAAAATATCTCGGTCAAATTACAGCATGTCAGATGACAGTATTTCCTCCCATTCCACTTCATTTTCTCACACCACTGTCCTCATTTGCCACTGTAAGACTGTACTGTGTGTTTCAAGCACACAGAGTTACTTTCCTTAACTAAACCTAGTGCACACTACTACAATGACAGCACTTTAGCAGTGACAACATGACAGCAAACCTTGTTTGAACTTTTGCCCCCAAAATATCCATTTAAGAATACCACACACAAATTTTGCAGAGAAATGTTAATTTTGAAGCTCCTAGTATCTATGCTGTATCCTCTTCTAACAAATTTAGTACTTTATGTCTTGATTTAGATATAAACAGGTTTTTTTAATAGTCAGAAAATTAACACCTAACTGTACTTAGGCCACATATTTAGCTAAATTGGTATTCATGAACAATTCTATCTCTTTCCTAATTATAATTCTTTATAAATCTGTAAAGGAAACCAATTTAATTTTTTGGCTAAAAAGTATTTTAGTTGAAAAACTTCAACACACAGCCTTACTTAAGTTCTAATTTCTAACACGTTGCATACTGGCAAGCTTCCATGGAATTAACATCAAAGGCTGGGTCCCCCTGTTTATATAAATCGGAGTGGTCACAATGGTCAATTTGATGACAAATATCTGCATCACAAACAGTAGGACTGAACTAGACATAAGGTGGACATAAGGTATGAAATTGGGGAATGATTCTGTTTCTCTAAGCTATGCAAACATATGTGCACCAGGACTTCAGGACTGCATAGCACCAGTAATGTGTTAGTAACTACAGTCAGCTTGTCACAAGAAGTGGTGTTCAGACTGTCTGCTGAGCTCAATGGAACTGCTCGAGTACATCTGATGAGAGATTACTGTGATTCTACTCATATTCCTTCAGTTACTTTGATAATGGACTATATAAACTATAAAACTTCTACAGCTGCTGACATGAAGACAATGAAAGAGAACGAGTCTCCATATAGGTACCCCTCAAATTAGCAGGCATTCAACTTCCCTGTACCTTACTGCGTCTATATTCCTCTCTGTGATAAAGGAATTATTTTATGCATAGCAATGATTTTTGCTTTGAGACATCCTGTCTATGAATATTTGCACATTTCTTAATACCAAACCCCTTCATTTCCCTGTCACCACTTAAATTCCAAATTATACTTCAACCATCTGAAGCTATTTTGCAGTCTCTGGAGCATGACTATTCTGCATTATGGGAGATGTAGTTCACTGAACACACTTTTACCTGAAAGCAGTCACATTTAATATAAACATTTGGCCTATGTTCTGAGTGCCTAAATTATTTAACCAGCAGACTATGTTGTAAAAAAGTAATTTAAATTCATTAGGAATAGACTATATATAACAGGAAAGCATTTCTCTAGCTCTATAGAAAGCAGCTACTTCAAAAAATCCATACTCTGCCATTTAAGCTCTCTTCATACTCATATGTTCTGTTAATGATTCTTCAGTGGTAAATCAACTTTGCCACATCAACTGCTCTCTATTTTACAATGCATTAATGACTCTAAAGAAGAATGTTAATTGTGAAGAACTACACAAGAGAAGTGATCCTGCTTAGGATCATTTACCTTTCAACGAAATGTTGCACAGCTCAGCTTTCAAAGAGTCTATGGCTATCTGGAATGTTTTTCCCTGACTGTGTGTGAAGCAATGCACAGCACTTTAAATTATTCTTGAAAAAAAATGAACTTACCTATATTTTCTGTGGGCATTGAGACTCTAGTTGGTTCTAAGAGATTATCAGCCAAGACAAAAGCCCCTTCTTCTAAGGTATCAAGTAGCATTGTGGCTGCATGGGCTTGTTCAGAAGAATTCATGTCCTTCCAGGACTCCAGAGCTTCAGGCCTAAGCAGGTTGTCCACTGTATCCACAATTGCCTGCATTCATTAGAAAACTATCATTAGGTCTGATTGCCCTAGGCAGCTGGGGAAAATTTCCAATGTTATCTCATGACAATTACAATACTTAACTTTCATAATGATTTATCGTGATTTAATGGCACAAAAAACCTATTTTCAACATAAAAATATTTTCCATCCTCTCGCTGGATTAGCATTAACAGAAGTGCAGTTAGCCACTAGCATTGTGTGGTCTCTAAGTGGTAAACATGCAGACTTGTTTCGTGTTAGGTATAAAGACAGTCTAATTAATGTGCTGAAAAATGTAAAAATAAATGCCAGAAGTTCTGCCTGAAGTTTTCATCTTAAGAGTTAACGTTAAAATGTATAAGTTCTATTTAAAAATAATAATGCCAAAGCTGGCATTCTGCAGTTCAGCCAAAAAGGACAACAATATTCTTCTGGAAACTTAGCCCAACTCATGCAGCCATAGCCCTGTGAACTACTTGCCTATGACAAACTGCTTTCTTTATTAGAGGAGGCATGAAATGAAGCTGACTCAGTGGATATAAATTAGTTCAAACCACTCTCGCTCCCCCTCCTGTTCCTGTACCTGTTCATAGATACTTAAAAAGATTACTAACTCCCATTCCTGCATAAAGGTCAGATAAAAAAGGAAATCAATAGAGCAAACAAGACCTCCACTGACTGTCCTTGTTATCAGTGAAGGCAAAACTGTAAAACTGAATAAAGCTGCCATTATAAAAAGTTTTTCTTCTAACAACTCTATCATCACGTTTTAAGGTTCATTAAGCTGCATGTAAAGTAACAGTAAATAAGGAAGAAGAATAATTCAGTGACACGATTACATTATTTTTACAAAATAATCCAATCAATCACAGTAATCAGTTAATCAATTGAAGGCAAGCTCTTACATTAATGCATAATGTAGCTGTGCATTGAGTACGACATGCATTGCTGAAATGCTCTGTCCCATTTACCTAGTCATAATGTGTCATTAAACATATATATAATTTGATCAATTTAGAAGTGCTGGGAATGGAAACGTTGTACAAACAGCAAGATGTCGGTCTGGAATACAATATTGTGCAAATAAATGAATAAGAAAAGTTGGTCAAGGCTATTGTCAGAGCAAGATTAATTAGCCTAATCCATTTTAATATCCTCTTTCTGTCTGCATTGTGAGCCACCATGACCTTCTTGGCAGGTGGAAGATACTTCGAAGTGGCATTTTAAAGCTTTTTTTTCTTTCTCTAATGGGAGACAGAATAGTCAAAATGCTCACACTGATATTGCTGCAGCCATTAACTAGAGTGGAACAGAAATTGGTCTGCAGAGGCCAGATTCATTAGTCACCAAGAAATACAGATCGGAGCCTCTAATCTGAGGTACAAATGAATCCTCTGTCACAAAGTGGGAACTTGCTTCATTTGCATAGTGTAAGTCAGCTTTTGATTTGTAATTTCAAGAGGTTTATTAGTCTTATCTAAGCAGAGAAGGCCATTTGAGAGCTACAGAAAATGACACCAGCTGGAAATTAAGGTTGTGTTACGGTTTCTTGCGCAACTCCATAGAGCACCAGCAGTATGCATTCATTAATAGCAAATGTTTTTTATTTATTATGGGATCATTTCACTCTGCATTTTTCCTGTGGAAAATTATCACCTGCCCAGCATTACTTCTGAGGCATTCTCTCCTCTCAGAGTGACTGGCAGGTAGTGGGAAACCACATGGCCCTTGTGATGCAGTTGTCAGAGCAACTCCATTACTGTTCCTCTCACACTCATGTTTACTTTTGAAAATGAAGTATGAAAACTCAGTCTGGATTTCACTTTACTATTAAAAATATTTCCTAATTAAATACTGATACAGTTATTATTAGTGGAGAAATGAATACTCTACAGGTCTTTGTCTCTTTTTGTCAAATTTCTGCATAACTGGACATCTCTCATCCCTTTTCTGGGCTGAAGGATAAAAGCCAGGAGAGCTCTGTACAGAAAAACGGCTCTTCCCTTTACTATGTTGCAAAGTATTTCAAAGTTCTTTTAAAAAATAATTCTTACATTTTATCTCAGATCATACAAGTAAAAATCACTATTTCAAAAGAAACTTTGAAAAAATATGTAATAGAATTTTTCAGGGCCAGACACAAAATCTGCTCTAGGACTTTATTCTCTTCTTCACAGGCGCGCAGTGACATTGTATCAGAGCAGTAACTGGCCACTATGGGCAACCATTTGACAGCAGATGAAAGAAACTGAAAATTGGGTAGCAAAGTGTTAGATGCCTTCCATATCGCCTTGTTAATGGGACACGTGGCACACATTTTACTAATGAAGTTAGAGAAGTTTTTGTCTTTACATTTTATACTGAGGTCACTGAATCTGGCCTTTGTAAAATCTCTTAAAACTGCAAGTAGGAGTGATTTTACTAGGTACAACAACACACAAAGAACAAAGCAGGCGATATAATGTACACTTTTCATGCAAGCAAATTAACTCCAAGCAGTCTTTGATATAAAATACTACCAATCTCAAGTAATTTCTGTTCAGTTACCAGCTTTTTCCTCTACCCAAAGTTGAATTATGAGAGACATGTTATTTCCAATTCAGATAATAACCATTTCTGCTTTTAGTTTTGAACAAATTGAGGTCAAAGAGGTATGAACCTGAATCTTTACATTTTTTTTCTGAGTGTTATACCTGTGTAAAGCCAACATTTGTACAGTTGATATGGGGCACAATACACATTTATCAAAGACTGAAATACATAGGATCATGCAGCAAGATGATAAAGCGTGGCAGGTTGCTGAAGCAGGGAGAAAGCAGGGTGACAGCACAGGAGAGATACCTTAAGGTAAGCCCTGCACGTCTTCTCACGTTTTTGGAGCTTTTTAGCAAGAAAAAAGAAAATCAGAAGTTAGAGACAATCTGAAAACCTTTAGAAATAGCAAAAAATTAGTCTGGTGTTTCAAATCCTGACTTTGAACCATAGCCTGGACATGAATCTGGTTTCTGTCCAGCAATGACTATTTAAAAAAAAATTAAAAAAATCACACAGGAAATGTTTTTCCCCAGCCTTTATACAGGTCCCCAGATATCTTTGCCCAAACTGTGGGATTCGTGAAAAGGTTAAAGGAGAAAATTCCTGTGTGATCAACTGATCTGTCTCTGGGAAAACTCTTAAGGGAAGCTAGGGATTTTGAAAATAAAACTGTTGCTGAAATAATAGAGGAATGTGTGGAGCTCTCTCTCTCTAAAGGTGGTTGAAAAACTGCTTTGTAGCTTGTTGACTATGCTGAACAAGGAAGAGGCTGAAAAAGCAGCATTACTTCTGAGAGAAGAGGAATCACTTGCAATCAGTATTTCAACCAGAAAGACATACCTTCTGAATTTTTTTTTTGTGAACATCATTCTGGAGGAAACACCTATTCATTTTTTATATATGCATATTAAGGCCTTATTCTAAAGATCAGTAAGTGGAGTCGGCACCGTTAAAAGGTTAAGAAAGTGTTTTTTCTATGCAGGAAGTCAGATTATATGTAAAGTCTTGCACTCATATAGAATCCCACTGATTTTACTGCATATTCAGGGTTAAAAGGATCACTGGATAAACATGCAGATTTGTTACAGAATTTCTGAGAGCTAATGCCCATTTCCCTGCTACTAGTTGTAATACATTCCAGATTTTAATAAGGGACACAGCTATGCATTTCAGGTTCAGTCAGCTATTGTGAATTGTATCTTATTCCCTAGAGAATGTAACTACAACCTCCTGTTTTGTATTTACTGCTGTTTTCTCTTACATGCTTATTCCAGAACTAGAAGTGCTCAGAAGTAAAGTATAGAGTCATATTTCTGCAAAAAAAAAAAAATCAAAAATGTAAGGTTATCCCAGCAGGAGAAGACGAGGAGAGGTGTGTACCTTGTTATAACTCCTTCCAGCAGAGTCTTTTTCACTGGGCCGCAGTTCCTGCAGCTGAGCATCCAAAATGTCCACGAGCTGCTCCATCAGCCTTACTGATGAACTAACATCGCCAGCAAAGACCGGTCCTTTGGTGTGTTTAGCCAGTTCATTGGCCAGACTAGCAGCATTTTCTCCACTTCTGATCTGAAATGACAATTTACATTATCTCAGCAGGGTCCCTTGTTCTGCTTGAGGCTCCTAATTCCAATTCCCTGTGTACCTTTGTTGTGGTGAAATAACCATTTGCACATACATTGAAATCTGCAACTAATTGAGACCAATAACGTTCTCTTTATCTCAGAAGATTAAAGGTTCTTAGATCCGTGACACAGAAAAGCAGTTCTTAACAGCCATCAAAAACAGAAATCAGACTGGGACTTCTGGGCTAGATCTTCTATTCATCCTCACTTTTATTTCAATGCCACTATGAGACAGTAAGAAATCTATTTGTTCATACTACTGCTTGAGGCATTTGAAAGTCAAGTAGCCTGGTACTGACAACAAATTATCCAGTTTTCATAAACTTAGTAAATCTCAGTAGGGAGGGAAAACACAGAAAGCATCTCTGCACTCTAATCATACTGTTATTAATGCACTCAGACAAAAATCTACAGTATAACTCTTCTTGAACTAAAAAACCCTGGCTGTATACCAAAGCTTTTGCTGCATGATTTACATTATTTGGTTTATTAAGCAAATATAGCTCCTTTTTTTTTTAATACTAGCAAAGCAACTTTCCTTTAAACAGCAACAGGAACACATAATCATAGATTCAATACAAGAACTTAAAGGGAGAGCATACCAAAACAGACTTATGAACCTGCTGGCCAGTGCTTTACACACAAAATACGCATAACTCCTTCTACTTTAAATGAAAACTGAGTCATAAAGACAGCTTCAATAAACTGCATTATTGATGCTTAGTTAAAATCCTTAATCACTAGCGTACACCAGATTAAAAGGTTTCAACCAACCTTCTGAGCCAGCTGATTTACCCAATGTGAGGTGCAGTTGCTAAGATCAGGGCCTTTGGGGTTCCACATTCCAGTTAAGACCACACAGAGATATGAGGCAGTTCCTACAACAGATTCAGAAAACTACAGTGAAATGGAAGCCATTTTTTCCCACATGCTCAGGAAATCAGCTACACTGGGATGCTAAGCAATGGTAAATTCTGAATGCCACTAATGGCAGAAGTTGACAATAACTGACAAAAACCTAAGGAAATAATGTAGATTACAAAAACAGTCAGTGAAAAGTACCAGGCGTTTTCTGCAAACAAACAAAAAATTCCTTGATTTTTACTGAAGCTCATCCAGAGAGGGGCTCATAATGAGAAAGGCAGCTGTAAGCATATTTCACAAGTCCTCAAGCAAACCCCTAAAATTTCACCTCTCAAAAGTGCATCCACAAGGCAATTCTGCAGTTACACTCAAATGCTGTTTGTAGATTAAAAGTTTACCTCTGCCTATAGATACTGCACTCACCAAGCAACAAAAAAAGTCATGTAACAGGCAGCTTGAGATTAAAAAAAAAAAAATCACCATGAGAGAGCAGCACATTTCTTTTGAAATGCCTGCTTGAAATTAAGATATATGTATTTTGAAAGCCAATACCTCGTGTTCCTTTGGGACAAGGGCGTTCAACCATCATTCCTCTTTGTGTCTGAGGCCAGCTAATCCCCCTGGCCTCAGTTGGTTCACAGAATCTCTCTGGCAAAGGGAAAAAACTTGTCACAGGAGGAATTTTGGTTGTGGAAACTGGTGGCGGTGGCTTTGGTCCTCTGCTTCCTTCCTTTGTTCCTCCAGCTAATGTTGTGCTTATGGGACCTTTCTGTGATGTAGTGCTAGTGGTTGACACTGTGGTTTTGTATAGCTCCGCTGAAGAAGTTATTGTCACTGCTGTGGTAGGCACTGTACAGAGAAAATTATAGTAAAAATAAATTAAATTACTTCAGAATTATAGAAAAAATAAGTTATTTAAATGTTATTTATGTAAACTTAAAGGATTCTCTGGTGTCTCTTTTTCTTTAACTCTTTATCTCTTCCCATTGCTTTACTGTGTGCTTAAGATATAACATGGACCAATTTTTTTTTTTAAACTCCCAGCTCACATAATTATGATGTATCCGCACATTCTCCAAATAATCTCTTCCATAATAAAAATTGATAGTTACATTTCTAAAGACTGAAAGGCAGTACCAGTGAGTTATCAGTAAATAACAAACACGCTCAAAGCAATTAAAGACTACTTAATCACTTTTGCAGAAGGAAATAACAGACGGATACATTTGAATCACCATGCTGTAAAACATGCAGTCCAGCTTTCACAGCTAAAGGCAGTGGGCTGCAACTAATGAGACCACTTCAGAAAAAAAATAGACCCCAAAATTTCAAGTCATCCACAACACACCTTCCAGGAAAATAATTATGACAACATCTTCCTACCCCAGCAGTCGTTCTGCTAGAGAGAGCTGCAGCATGCCCGATTAGCCACAGACAGAAGCATTACAGGGTGCTCTTGTGTCGCAGCATTTCAGGACTTAACATCCTTTTTTTGATAAAAGAGGTACAAAGGTGCAATTTGAGCCAGTGGAAGGAACCTAGTTTAATCGTTTATGAAAGACTAGGATGGGCTGTGTCCAAATCCTTTTTGCCTGGGACTGGCAGCCGCTGACTCCGTTGCCCCATGCCAAGCCTCCATGGGAGCAGCCGAGGCTCAGCTCGAGCTGCACCCTGCCCTGGGCATGAGGCTTAGGGAGAGAGTAAAGGCAGTGCTAGTGGGGACAGCAGGCTGGGGTTCCTCTTCATCACCTTCAAATGCATGCATAGTAATGGGTGAAACAATGCAAGTCAGCAACCCAACCACAACAGTTAGCATGAATTGCCTCCAAATCTTCACTAGTGTTCACTGGGTTATATAGCTCATAAAAGCACAGACACTTATGCTGAGAATAAACTCATAACAAGTGATTTAAAATCCTAACTGATCCAGAAACAAACAAGGCTAATTTTAGGATTAACGTCACTGGATGAAGTGGCTTCTTTTTTATTTTTTTTTTAATTTTGCTAGGCCTCTGAACTCTGACTTACTGGACAACATTTCTTCTCTAAAGTAGACCATAAACAAACCCCACTTTTTCCACCATAGATATTAACAATCATACAGCATTTTGAATAAATTTGTAGTTGGGCAGATAAAAAATATTTTTAAATCCTTTTTCAATTACATTTCAGTTATATCAGGAATCTCAAATATGAATTTCTCTTTATGTTTTCATACTAATTTAGAGTGGAGGTTCTGAAAATCACAAACTTTTTCTAATGACTAAATGCAAAGATGTGCTTTTCATTCCTCTCTCTCACAAATGAGGAACTTTTCCAGAAGCTGTCTTCTCTCCAGTCTCATCCGCAGCTGTCTGAATACAGCCTGGGCAATTGTGCTGCTCACAGCACAGTCAGCCACTCTGAAACCTACTGAAATCCCTGGATCTGTTCTGCAAGTGCTTGCCTGACATCTTGTGAAAGTGCTGTAATCTTCCTTTGATTACAACGCATCCAGTCTTCCAGTGCTTTCCCAATTAACGTTTGTCAAAAAGCATTTGCAATCACTTGCAGAAGTGTCAGGCAGTGCCTGCTGAATCAGGTCCTGGGGAATGTGGAATGGTGGGGACAGAGAATGATGCGGGGGACAATCAATTATTACTATCCATCCTCTAACACATTGTGGTAATTAGTACATATTTAATCACTGAAATTTCTATTAGTATTATTGCAATTACTACTCAAAACCTATAATGTTTAGGTTAGCTTTGTCTCAGGAGCAAAATATCACTATTAAGATTTTGTAACAACTCCCTGAAGTACAGAAACAAGGTAACAATTTTCAGAACATATTTTGTGCTGCACCCTGAGCTAGAATATCCTGCTGTCATTTCACAACTTTAGGCAGAACAATTTCTGTTACCCTTTAAAATCAATTTCAAAGCAATTTCAAAATGACCTGTACAACTTAGTACTTGAAATATATTTATAATCTCCCATTTTAAGAGGAAGACTTTGAAACACCTCTCTCAAAGAATGTACCAGGAAACTTTAGACAGTGCTGGAAGCCTGAGAAAGAAGGTGGCTGAAAAAATAAGAAAGGACCAAACAAGTCACTTGAAGGAACACATCCAGCTTTTAGAAGGCAGAACACTTTTGTTTTTAATGACCTGTTGGGGAACTTAATCTGCAAGGCCACTCTCCCAAGTTGCAAGAAGACACATGATAGCTGCAACCACCTGATGTGTCTTGTTTGGAAGGCTGGGGTGATGGCATCTGCTGCCTGCCAGGCACTGCCTCAAGAGTGCTGCACCAATAGAAGATAATGGAAGTGATGATTAATATGCCACAACTAAGAAGAAGAACAAACTCCATGTCGAGGTTATTAACCTATTGTTCCAAGCAGCAGGAGTGAGCCTGCACAAGGCTGAAGATATGTCATTTTTGTCCAATGCCAAAAAAAGCTGCTTTTCTGGTGCAAGATTCTATTTTGGACTTTTTGCTGAGACTTGGCACTCCGAGCAGAAAAACAAACTCTCTTCCGTCTTATTCCTTTCTTTTTAAGAACAGGCATGTCTCATTAGCAGATCAAGATGGTCTTTGTAAAAATGAAAAAAATAAAAAAAGTGCAATAGGAAGTAAATCCAAAGACTCTAGTTGAGGGCAATTAATTTACATTTGTTTCATGCAGTTCCTAACAGCTGATTTAAACAATTATGCTTACTATCTGTTTCTAAAAATGAAGGCACCACTGGAGTAAAACTTAACACCTGTTTAACAGTGTGATGTCTATAAAAACCATAACACAATTGCCTAGGACAGCAGGGGAAGAGTAACTTTTTTTTCCCAACTGACAGTGAAGAGTAGATCGAGAAAAGGCACACAAGCTATCTTGCATTATTTGCCAACAGGTTTCTATTCTAAGCAGGCATAAAATATGTCTTAAAATAAACAAACCAAGCCACAATGAAAGGAAAGGAAAACAAAACCCTAAAAAACTGCTTCTTTAATACTAAAATTGTGTTGGAATGCCCAGGTGATGTGCCACTTCCAAAAATACTAATGGCTTCACATGTATCTCTCAAATGCCCAGAATTTTAGAAAGCAGTTACGTGGATTTCTGTTAAATATGTGTCTTTATTGTTCAGATATTTCAACGTATGGGGACATGTAAAAACCTATATACCTTCATTTTTAAAAGGTGTCATACACTGAGCTGCCATGAGAAGCAACAGAGATCAGAAATTTGTGCAAATTCAGCTTTCCCTGCCTTCCACTTATTAACACTAGGTGCCTGTTTCCATGCTTCAGTGAATAGCAGGGAATTCACTAAGACTTACCTAATTAACTATAGGTTCCAGCTATTATGCTGGCCAGTACTCCATTGACCCTGCCAAATTGCATTTAGCTGCAAGTGAAATGTTTACACAGCCATTTATAAATTTATACCCTGAAAATGATAATGAATATGCTGCAAAATTAGTAAAATACCTACGATGAAGAAACACGCTGTCTGGTCCCCATTATGTTGTATTGTCCAACCACTTCATCAATCTGTATCAGACTCAATGTAATAGCAGGGATCTAATTAATTAAACAATTTCTTGCACAACTTTGTCGTAGATTCTGTGTGTTACAAAGATTTAGTTGCACTAGTTTCCTATTATTTCAAGCCCTTGGTGACAGTACTCTCCAAATTTCTGTTCTGTTCTCACACACAACATCCATATTTTCCTGCAGTGATCCAATAAAACTTAATGATGGGTATCATGGCACAAAAGGAAAGACAACCTCAGTTTGAACAGTTTGCACAGTTAGCACAAATTGGGATGAAATCTCTCCCTAACGCACTAACACAGAACAAAAGGATTTATCTTCTTTTTGTTACCAAGGAAACCTTACAATGTAACACTCAGACTCACTTTTTAGGAGGAAAATACCCTTCATTCCTCCTGATCTTTTAATTTAAAATTCCTTTAAAAATTCCTATTTCAGTGACGATTCATTTGGTCCCTTGGATACCTCCTTCAGAATAAACCAAATTTACCAAGTATAAAGCTCTTGTTTTTTCACACTTGTTCATATCTGCATTTTGCAGGAGCTGATATACTTTATAATTTCCAAATCCAGGTTTTAATTTTTAAATGTAAATTTTAAACTTATCCTTAGAAAATGCACTCTGAGTCCTACTTGTCAGCTGTAGCTCTGAAAGCAATTTCTGCATCTATAATTCCCATGTGAAAGAAAAAAAAATAAAAACAAATCACATTAAGAATGAGGTTAAGGGGGAAGTTCTAAGGCCAAGAAACCCCACTGCCAGGGTAAAACAGTAGCTTGGTTGCAGCATCCATGTTCTAGAAATCTGGAGAGTTCTGAAGATTAAGAAAATAAAGATATAGGGAACATATAACAGAGGTCTAAGAGGAGAAAATGGCATAGTTTTGCAGCAAAGGCAATATTAGGTTAATTACAGTGTTATTTCAGACATTTCAATTGGTAGATTTAAAAATTAAACAATAGGGAAAAAAGAAAGATTTGGTGTGGGTGAGTCCAAGATTTTTGTCCTGGGAGTAAATGAAAACTTGACCTCAAAACTCAACAAATTCACTCTTCACGTAGGAAGAAAGATTGTTGTTTTTGAAGCCCTCAGTAGTTGAATGTTATGGTGTGGACAAGAACTGATAGCCAAGACAAATAGATGGGGGGGGCAGGGGAATGAATCAGTGTGTGTCTATATATCATTATTGCTCCCCGGGCAACAGAAGGAACACAGATTGCCGAGTTTCCCACAATGGCCTCAAGTCAACCATTCGAACAGGAAAGGCCATGACTTCCAATTTTGAGGGAATGACCTGGTGACACCATTAAATACTTGATATTAAAGTACCATTGTGGAAAGACACTACATGAAGTTTCTTGGGTTAGGTGATTTAAAGAATGTTATCCTAACACCTGTGTCTTTGAGTAGGTGATTAAGAAATCTGAGTCAACCACAAAGAAACTCTAAAATAAAACAGATTCAAAGAAACACATCAGCTGAAAATCTCGTCAAATTTCATATGAGTTAGAAAGAAAAAGTTATTATACACATAGATCCCTTAGCTGTTTAACAACAGAAGGACTGATCTTCGATTTATACAGACTTTATGCTGAAAAGAACTGGGAACACAT
Source organism: Turnix velox (assembly GCA_013400935.1). Taxonomy (NCBI): domain Eukaryota; kingdom Metazoa; phylum Chordata; class Aves; order Charadriiformes; family Turnicidae; genus Turnix; species Turnix velox. The sequence goes on along the minus strand of VZTY01000823.1, from coordinate 307,864 downwards.
TACAAGTAAGTTATAGTTAGAAACTACAGAATCTTTTCTTGGTTTAGTAGCAGTACAGCTCAAGGATAATCACATTATTTAGTCTCTAACTACAGGCAATTGGCTTAGGCAAAAGAGGAAATGAACTGAAACATATTCTAGATCTGCTATGTACAGATCCATACAAAACTAAAATATTTTATATTGATTTTATATAAGGAATATGTGAATATATGTTATGCAAATAAATCTATAAATAAACCTTTATGTGGTTATTACATTAAAAAAATGATGTAATTATATATATTGTCATAATCCATTTAAAACCCAAACTCATACATCAAAAACTATTCCTCTCTGTCTTCACGGGTGAATGGACAAAGAGCTGAGCTGAGAGGCAAGCACCCTGCAGTGTGCCCTGGACCTCTTCTCATCAGATCTGTTTGGAAGAAACTGTTTCATCCCATGCCTTACATGCCAGCAAGGAACTTGGGAAGATGAAGGGGTGCTGGTGGGTGCCTAAATCTCTTTCTGATATTAGATAGGATGTAGCCAATCCACGTACTGTAATCTAGGATCTTAGAAACTTTCTCATAATAAAAACATTATGAGATATTTTACCAGGACTGGTAAAGGAAGGATTCTACAAAGCTTTTTCTTCTCTTCCTGCTTTTCCTTAACACTTTTTTCCTCACTGCAATGATTTAAAGATTAGCTTTTGCCACATTCATGGCAGCTGTCTGAACTGTGAAAGAGACTTAAAGCCTGCACCTCCATTTTCTGCTCTTACTATTAAAGCTTTGGAGAATTTAAAATGCATCTTCATCTCAGTTAAACCGAATGAAAAGTGACATGCATGAGAATGTATGAAAATGAAAGCTATAACTCTTTTCTAATTACATAGCTAGGTATGTCTCTGCTAAGAGCAACCCCAAAGCTCCCCTGAGAACTGGATTAGCTTGACATGCAGAGAGCAAAGCTTCCAAGGATGGCTGACCTCACGGCCAGAGCTCTATCCCCCACCACCTGGAACCTGCCTCAGTCTGGCCATGTGCTGCTAGGGAGGTCTGGAAGGGACAAGCTGGACAGATCTTTGGTTGGCTTTGGAGAGTCAATACTAATGTATTGGTTCTAAACAGCTTTGTTCTTCAGCCTCGTAGAACCTTTTGTACCTGGGAGAAGCTATAGATATGTTGATATTGTTGTGTGCACACTATGTTGTTCACACTGCTGTCCATGAATTAGCTTCACTGAAGCAGGACAACTAGTTTTCATGTGGAGAAGCCATTATTACTACTTTTTTTGAAGTAGAAAAAATGGATGCTGTGCATGCATAGCTTTTGGACGACAAAGTGAACTTTTTCCTTCCTTGCTAAAGCAGCTTATCAACATTTTGTTCCTTACTGCATGCATTTTCTGACATGAAGCATCTCTCTTGGTATTTATTCTACTCTGTTAGTGTGTGGCTGTGGTGGTTCATATAATTTTAGGGATTTCTGAGATGTAAAGACCTAAATTTTTCTTTCCCCTTTTGGCAGTCAAGTGTCTGTTCTTTTTGGGAGTTGTTCTAACTTCAAGGGAGCTGAACTTCAATTGTAATGAACTTAGTGAGAAACCTGCTAGAAAGAGGTTGAGTAATCATGCCTAACCCAGCATTAGAAACTGTGAAAATAGGGCTGCAGAAAAATATTTATGCTTGGTATTGCACATCAACCCCATACATCTCCTCCGGGACCCTCTCAGCACACACCACTCTCAACTGCTGGCGCCAAGAAGTTAAAAGGTCTGGATGTATGTTGTAATCAATTCAGATGTCAGGTAACGCCAAATGGACGGGAACAGGGTTCTGCTTCAGTGTCAATGAGCTCAAACTTACTTTAGCTATAAAAGTCAAACTGACTGATGGCATAAAGTAAACAAACAATTCCCCAACTCATTCGCAAACACAGGAAAGATAAACACTTGTATGAAAAAAGAAAAAAAAAAGAGAAAAGTGCAAGCCCTTAAACCAAATAAAGCAATTCCATCTCTCCTTGCCTTTCTGCAAAGAGTCAAGTCTAAGGCCAAAGAAAATGTAATGTACTTATTTGAACAGAGGTACAAAAATACGAAAAATGAGAAAAATTCAAATTCTTACCTTGGGCAGGATCAGGTGGGCCAAACTCCAGAGAGTATCGCAGAATGAAGTTGTTATTCCACACATAGAGCTGGTTGTCTCGGGGGTTGTAATCCACTGCAGCGATGTACTGGTACTGGTTGGGGAAAGGAACATCCACATGCTCACCTCTGCTCAGCCTGGTGTTGTAGATGTAATCAATGGCATTCTTGCCAGTCTCACTCTCATTGTCCTGATACACTGACCGCACTACATACAGGACACCACAGATCATGAAAGCATTGGAGGCTGCCCGTTTGTCATATGCTGTTTCCCAGGTGGCTTCAAAGCGCAGGGTGTAGGGGTTCAGCTGGCTAATGACAATCATCCCGTTGTTTTGCTCTGTAGCATAAATTACCCACAAGCCATTTTCATCAACCGCCAAGTCAATATCAGTTTTCCCTCCCCATCGGTATGGAGAGGTGTCATGGTAATTAGCGTAATTGATTATGGCCTCTCCACTCTTAATTCTAGTCCTCAAGTCGAATTTTACTATGTTCCTAGTTCTTTCCTTGTTAAAAAACACAGCGCCATCATACACCACAAATCCAGTACCATCCACTCGATTTGGGAGTTTGTATGTTGTCTGTTGGCGTCCATTTTGGAAGTCCTCTAAAGAAGCATATTCTATCAAAGTATCGGTGCGATATGGAGTCCATGGCATGAAGTATATTTTATCTGCAGCCTGCAGAGGATCTTTGCACCAAGCACCTGCTTTTTGCTCGGCTTCGTATAAATACGGTGAGTCCACAATTGCTTTCAACGTCCCCGGGCAAACAAAAACTAGCAGTCACAGAGAGAAGTAAGACAAGAATTACGTCAAATTAAGACTGTCTCATAATAAAAACAAATTAAAAAAGAAAAAAATAAAAGTAGATAAATCATAATGACTGTGTCAGGAAGAAAAAAAATCAATTTAATTGGCACTAGATTATACCTTATGTTATAATTAATGCAATTATCACCCTTTATCATCCACTTTTCTTAAAGTTACCATGTTCTTGCTGTACCAGTATGGGAAGTGGATGGGAACTGTTTTCACTAGTACAGACCAAGGCTCAATGGCATACACGGACAGCTGAAAATGTAGAGCTACTCTTGCATTTTCATCTTAGACTTTTAGTGAATACGCATTAACGCTCCAGAGCTTTTAACTGGTGTGCAGCAGTGCGCTAGGTCATTTCAGTCCAAAAAAAAAATCACATCGACTTGTTTAGAACTTTAAGAAGTGGGGAGGCTGAAAAAGGAGGTGCCTCGATTAAAAATAAAGGAACAAAACAAATCATCAGGTATATAGAGAAAGCAATTAGGAGCAGAGAAAACAAAACACAACCAAAGCAATGAATGAAACAAACCAGGAAACCCTGTAACCATGGCATGCTATGGAGAGGGTTCTGGAAGCCAGGCAAGATGACACTTGATTAACGAGAATTTACCCAAGGGTGAGAGAAAGAGAGGGAAAGAAAGACAAAGAGAAAGGGAGAGAAAAAAGCAAGGGAGTCTTCCCTCCAGCCCAGGTATTTCAGACACTATACCCCGCCACCTACTTCAAGCAGCCATGTCACTTTATTGCAAACAGTCGACTTCTTTATGAGGTGTACTTATGAGATCCTGCTGATTATCATAATATAAGAGTGTTGTGGGGAGGGGAAGGGAAGAGGTTAACATCCATAAGGCACATAACAAGGAGCTGGGGTTTGGACTGTATACGTTATTTACCTTTTTGCTCCACTTCTATTTTAAGCATCGGAAGAAAAATAAAAAAGTGCAAGGAAAAAAGAAAGAAGATTAACATAAATTGACTATTAATCTAAAGATTAAATTAGTAACAGACGCTAAATATAGGGAGAATAAGAACTGCACTATACTGGATAAAGAGAAACAGACAACAGGAAAACCTAGCAGGAGAGAGATTCTACGGTTACACAAGTGAACATGGATCAATCATTTGAGTAGATTACGGAGGCAACACAGATATGTTGGCATGTAGTTTCACTTAGAGAACCTAAGTAAATAATGAATGACTTTACTAATGCATGCTGTACATACTCTTTTTCTCAAAGTATAATGCCATCAAGTTGTTTTTTAAGTGACACGTTAATTTTTCATATATGTGTGAGTACACACATATGCATTATTTTAGATATATATATATAATTAGATAATTAGAAATACAAAATGCAGTGGATTAATTATATATAGGTGTGTATATGCACTTATTAAACCTTCCCCGGTCTTTGACCCAGACATCCCTCTGCTTTGCTTTCTTGTAAAGAAAGTAGCTTGCATCCTTTAGCTCTCCTTAGGTTTTATTCTATTTGTTTTCATGAATGATAATCTTGAGAACTTTTGCCACTTCTTAGTCTATAACTGCAAAATCAGACTAGAAGGAATAAGCAAAACCATCTAGAAAAAAGAAGCAAAAGCATGGTAAGCAAGAGGAAAAGAGAAGAAAATATTAACATTTAGCTCACTCAGATATTCTCCACCATCATCGATTAAGCCCAAAACAGCAAGCTAGTATGCAAGGACAGTCATAATAAGCATTTAAAGCAAATAGCCATCCTGCCACCATACATGGAAAATATAAACTGAACCCGATTAACAAAGTTATTTTACCATAGCAATTTTTCCCCAAGGAAGTTTTAAGGAATATATTACAGGAAGACATACAGCTGAAGTCCAGCTAGTAAACAGCTTTCCAATAATTATTTACAAAATCTATTTCATATACTCAGTAGTCTTTGAAGTATGCTCCCTTCGTTTCATAAAATGACCTGGAAAATGACAGATGGAACAATCTGTGGAATAGTAGCTGCTGATACCAAGGAAGTGTATCAAAACTATTTGCACAGCTATTACATTTTCAGTATTACAGTATTATCCTGAAGAATGTATTTGTATGTTTCATATAAAGTTTTGGATTTTCAGTTTCATTTAACAAAATTACATATGATTATTTTGAGAGAATGGTATTGGCTGAGCTGATCTGGTGTTTCTTCAGGGAACAATTCCAAAATTTTATGTGGTTTGGAGTGGGTTAGTACTCTCAAAATGAGCATCGGTTTTCCTAGCCTTTGTTCATTTCCAGAGCTTTAGGTAAAAAACTTGTTTTTCTGCAATTTGTAATTCTTGAGCTAGCACAGTAAACAGAAATATATTCTGAGGTGAATTCCTGTGTTTCACTATCAGCATTAATGACCTTCAGATTATTCTGTTTGTGAACTTTTATGCACAAGTTTATTCCTCACCAAAGAGCAGTACTGATATTGTACCTGCTCAGAATTAGTAATAGGAGAAGGGAAGGAAGATAGGGATAGCTAAAATCATTACTGGCATGTCTGCTCTCCGTGCATTGGTGTGCAGCTGTACATTTTTCAGGGACAGATGGGCTTATTGAAATAAACAAATGCTGCAAAGTCCAATCAATACAGACAGAGAGAGAATAAAGCACTTTAAAATGTTTTCTATTGAATTCCTGAGTCCAAAAGGAGGCTTAAAATAAAAATGAACAGATGTACAAAATGGTACTTTTGATGTTCTTCTTTATAAGGGAGCTGACTTCTGTTACTGAGTCAAAGTATCAACATACATTGTGAAGCGTAATCGAGACAATGTCAAGTACCACACTCTCAATTTCTTTGTAATTTAATCAATAACACCCTCATTTTAGGACAAAGCAATGACTAACAAATTTGTCTAGAAATTTAGTTTTGTTGGTAATCTACCAGAGTTTCTCAATACATCTTATTTTTTTTTACTGAAGAGGGTTAGAAAACCTGAGCAACAGGTCTACACTTTGAGATGCAAAAAAGGAAGCTTTTCATTAAGTACTTTCTTATGAGAGTAATGAATACAGAACCCAGAGATAGCTTAATCAACATGTATGATCAGCAAAGCAGCTATGTATTTCTGGAAGCCAGCAAGACATAGAGGAGTTCATGAACTGCATTTTGTACAAGGGTGACACCAACTCCAGCATGTAAGAACTCCCAGCTTTTGTCACAAAGCCTGGACTGAAAGGTGCCACAACGAAATACATGAATTTTGCACTCTTGCAATAACTGTGGATGAAGTTCATCAAAAGAGTCATAACTGAACTTTGGTTAGAAGTGCTGTGGTAACCAAAACCATCCCTTTCTAGACCCACAAAAGCTTATCCAGTCTTCCCAACAAGTCTCTTATTGCTGGAACAGCTGCTATTCAGAAACCTAATGATTTCAGTCGTTCCATACATTTAAAATTGGAGCACTGGAACAAGTAAGGGAGAAAAAAATTAGACACAATAACTGGAGATACTCCAGCTTCAAGAAAGAGAGACTAGGAAAAATACCAGGATGGCCTTTGTGGGACAGGGAAGAAAGACAACAATCAAAGTGGCTACTGAAGCGGAATGTGGTTTGAAATCAAACTTTAAAACTGATTTTAGTAACTGGCAACCTTTTTGAAGACTGCTGGCAATGACAGGTGATGCCTCTTACGGCTCTGGAATGGGGCAAAGTGTCATCACTGTACATGCTGCAGCTGACAAACTCCAAAATTTACAGACTTTGAAAGACAAGAAGTATCCAGTATCTTGAGTTATGACAGACATGGAATTACATAATTCAAAGGGTAAGCCAATGCAATTGTAAACAAACATTTCAAAAGTAGAATAACTACATGTTAGAATACAGGGTAGGTCGTGCTGTGGCATTATACTTCCGAAAACTGGAAAAGAAAAGATTCCTGTAGATAGCAGTACCCAATCGGTAGAACATATCCACACTTCTCTTCCTAAAACAGCATAAAAGATTATATTTGAGTATTATTTGCATTATTCTTTTTCTCTATGAGCTAACTGGAAACAATACCTCTTGTCATTTGACTGACCTCATGGTTTGGAATCGGATGCATTGCCCTCTTTCTGAGAATTTGGGAATGAAAGTAGTGCTAAAGTAAAAGCGATCTTTATGGAACAAAAATTTGGTTAGATTGGGGTAAGAGATCACTCCTCAAAAGTGGCACAAGGAGAACGATTACCACAAGCCACCGATACTACACACAGGAGGAATGGCACTAGGGATCACTGTTTGCAGTAGGCTTCCAATCCTACAAATGGTACAGAAAAAAAACCAGCAAGCAACCAATTCACAATGACACAGCAGAAATGAAGAAACAACAGATGATCTGTGTTTGGCCTTTAACAACAGTGAAGGGTCAGTGTGGTGAAGCAGTACAGGGTAGCAGTTCAGTTTAAGAAGTCTAAATTTTAAAAATACGCAAGAAATAGTATAGATGGTTTTGACATAGCTTTGCTTATGTCAGAACTAATTTTCTTCCTTTTTGGATATATACTGTCACCACAGTGATTTTTGCATCTCAGACTTGGCCTGTTTCCTGTACCAACAGAAAATGTGACTTTGGTTAAGCATTACTGCAGATCAAGACATTCAGGCTTAATAGTAACTTAAGGGAATGATGGGTGCACTGCTTAAATTCCATTGCAAACACAGCTATTTCTCTGTTGTCTTAGGGAACGAGGGAGAAGTCACTGAAAAGAATGAAATTACAAGAAAGCAAAACCAGTTAAAAGTGTTGAATCTATGAAATTTTTATAAACATGCATACATGTCAATGAAGAAAAGCATTAATTATTGCAAGAATGTAAGTATGTCTAAAGCTACTGTATTCTAGCAAAAGAAAGAATATTATCCAAAACTGATGTAGGAGCCATAACTTCAAATTTTTTATACCTCAATATGATTTCAGTATGTATCTTGATTTCGGGGGGAAATTCTTTTTTGGTGGCTGATTCAAGACACATCTCATATTTTCTCAATACATTAAAATCAAACATGTCTTTCTCAATCTTTTCCCCATTGCTTTCAAGAAGTACATTTGGGGAACTTATTGATGGATTATTCACCATGAATCTCCATTCACTTATAATGTGCCCCTGAAGCACAAAGTCCAGTGTCCCCCAGCATTTGCCTCTGAGTGTCAGTATTGGGTTTTGCTGTGCACCCAAAGCCACCACAACAGCAGGAAGTCTTTCAAGTAGATCATGATTAAAATTGAAGTCAATTCCTGCTTTAGAAGTCTGTGAGCCAAGCCAATTTGTCAGCAACTGGTAGTGGGCAAAAGTACAAATTTCTATCTGGCCTACTGAATAGCTAATTTGAGTTTGTTTTCTGGAAAAACAGTAGCCTTAAAAGCCAAACACTTAAGAACACAGACAGACACTTGGCCAGCATCACACCATGGCTTCCTTCCACACTTCGTGAAGCTAATTGGAGGCCCTAGTCTGCAAGTGCTCTGCATGCATAATGGGTCTGTGGGCCATAAACATATGCTTCTTTTCCATGTGACAGCACTCCAGCTTTAATTGTGAGGGGCAGAGGAAGTGAGCAAGAATAAAAAGATTATACTTACTGTAAGGAACACATTCATATTGAACTTCTAGATATTTGTATGTTCCGGGACAAGGATCAGGAAACACATCTGACCCAGTAACTACTATACACTGTGTTCGGTTGTTGCACCTGTAATGAGAAAATAAAGGAAGTTAATTAATTCTAAATTACATTTAATTTCCAAGTTCATGCTAAAGTACTACATACAGTGCTAACACGTTTCACACTTGGGCAGTTTGATCCATAAGACAACAAAGTTAATTAATACTAGATCAGTCAAAGTCCATAAAAAAGGTTTCAAGACTTTCAGTTCAGGCTTTGAATTTGGAAATCGATGTTATCTCAAATGTCACTCATTCCCACCAGTAGGAATAGCTGTTGCAAACATACACTGATTTCATACTAATATTCAATAAAATAGATGCAAAGTGCAAAGAAGATACAAAATTTCAAATTTGTAATTTTGAATAATGCACAATAAAATAAACAAGGAATTCTTTCCATCTTTAGAGCTATATACACTGCTTAATGGTTTCACATTTTGTTATGATTCAAGGAAGTTACGATTTTGATTGAAAGAGTTACTGCAGGCAAAGAGCAATAGTATTTCTATTTTAATTATTTTAGTAGCAATTGGTGGACTCTAAGCTTCCTCTGTTACAGGAAGAGGAATAGAATGACTGAGGAAATAAGGAAAACTGTTAAAAAGAAGAACTTAAAGAAAATTTATTAAAATGTATTTTAGAGGAGACTAAATATTCAAGCATACATATGATTTTATTAACAATGGAAGCTAATGTATTTTGATACAAAGATGAATTATAATGCCTCTAATCATGAGGGTTTACTGAATTTATGTTTTTGACGTTTAACAACAATAATAATCATCATAATCAGAGATTGTAGACTCTGTCCTGACAAATAATATTTTTCAATTCATTTTTCCAGGGAAAAATATATTCACTTGGAAGTTAAGAGAAGAAAATCAATCACCTAAAGCTGATGAGGTGGTCAAAACATAATACAGAGAAAATAGTCAGAAAGAAGTGGAAGAAAAAAAAAGAGAAGGTCAGGGAGTTTCGTGACTAAAAGAAAAAGAGCTTGGCTGATCTTCTCAGGGGTTAGTTTTGTTTGTCAGCAAACTGAATAACAGAAGTCCGAACTTAAGTAATTTTCTAGCCTTTGACTCCAGCTTTGACTCCAGGGCAACTTCTCTATTGCCCTACTTCTTCCCACACTCCTTGAATACCGCATCCCAAGATAAAATAATCTATCTTGTAACAATGGCTTTCCAGAGCTGTACATTGCCAACTGGTATAACTAACTCATAAAAGGTAGACCAAGAACACTTGAAAGAACTCTGATATAAATTACTCTCCTTTTAATATACTAATCAAACTATCACAAAGCTTGTCAGGACATGCAATGCCTCTTGCTGAGCAAACTTGGGAACCACTCGTCATACCTTATCAACTAGTTCTTCTCTTCTTCCTTTTATTTAAGCTCATTTCTAGCTCATAAGAGTCATAATTACAGAATTAATTGGAAATAGCCAGGGATTTCTGTATACATGCATAATTATGGATACAGATGGTAAGGAATTCACCTGTCACCTCTGTGCTGCTTGTGGCACTGACTTTGCAGAGAGCATGGGGAAGTTCCCTATACAGCTCCCACACAGGTAACACCACTCCCAACAGCGCTGTTCTTCAGTGCAACAGCTTGTGAGTCTATGACACATCCAATGGCTTTCAGAAGAGCCTTATGAAAGTGATAAAATGTGCACCCAACTTGCAGAGAAAACTGTGGTACTGAATCCATATTACTGAAAATGTAGTATACAATTCTTGGTACCCAGAAGAAGGTCAAAGTGCTGCTCTTGTGCATGCTGTGTAGGAGGAGGTTACAGATGCAGAAGGCAGCAATATGGCCCAAAATCTCAACTGCATCTCTTTCTGAAACGCGTTATATTTATTTTATGCCCCACATCTCAGGCCAGATCAACCAGCATGGGAAAACTTCACATGCAAGTGGATTATTAATTAATTTCTTCAAAATGTCTTTCTTTAGTGAAAACTTGTTGCTAAAGCCAAAATAATTCCTATAAAAAGACAGTGTATACAGCATCATTCAGTATAATGGTTTCCACAGCTTTGAGCTGTATGAAAATTTCATTTTACACTTGAATGAGCAGCAATTAAGAGAGAAATATTGATTTGTTGCAAAAGAAAATGGATACATATTGGAAGAAATTGCTTGAGAATGAAACTGATGAAAGTCATATTTAGCTATGGGAAAAAAAGTTTTACAAGCAGCATTTGTAAATCTTACTAAAAATATGGACTTGTTGTCTCCCTATGAAAAGTTGTTTTCTGCTCTTTAATTTTTCCTGAGTGAAAGTCTCATGATGCTGCTGTCAGTCAGGAAACCAAGAAGAATTTAATGCTCCCTTGTATCAAAAGGATGTATAACTCAGAAAAAAATGCAGGGTACTTCTTTTCTTTTTGTATTTATACGTTTTGTGCCAGTGTCAAACTTCAGGCACTGAATGGCATTTACAGGAAGTTTTTGACATTCTAAAAACCTTTGGTATTTCTTTATGCAAGCCTTCACCTGCTGTGCAAATGGTCACCTTTTGCTTGTCTTTGGCCGAAATGGAGGAGACTACAATTCCAAACCAGTGAGCTATGCTGACTGCTTCAGCACACAGCAGTGCTTCAAAGCACCCCTATTCACCATCCCCACCTTCCTGAGAAATACAGTTATTTGGGTAACTGTATTTATTTCAAGTAACACCTTCACATTTACATCACTGATTCTGAGGCACTGCTGGTTGTGTTTTATAAAACATTAAAAATTTTCATATAAGGTGCTGATTCTCATGTACTTCTAAGACTGCAAATTAAGAACACTTGATGAAGTGATGTAAGATAAATTTCAGGTAACTATTTGTTAGATTTCAATTCTAGTGAAATAGTCACAAAAATCCCAACAGCAATTGCAACTTAGTTCCAATTCCAGGGTTATGGAGAAGAGAGGAAGAATAAATGGACTCAGTAGAAATAGTTCTGAGACAAGCATTTCAGAGAACTTACACTATTGCAATTTGTTCTCTGGAAAAATGAAAGCCTTCTGTCTGCTGTGCTGTTCTTTTTCCCCTGTAAAACCAGGGATACAAACTTCTCTATTAGTTATTGGCCTACAGATCTGCTGCTGCCTGCAACAACCATTTTACAAACTGATACATGTTTCAGCTAAGCTTCTTTAAGACAAGAAACACTGAATTCTGTCTGGTATTTTGGACAAAAGATACTCCACACTCCAAAAAATAGCACTAAACAGCAGATTATCCTACATGATTGTCAAAGCTACTGCATCACTGCCATAGCAGAGTTTCATCATTTTGAGAAGCCTATAAACCAGAACTCTATGCCCAATGCAAAAGATAATCTACTGTTACAGCCTTCAACTCAATCCATTTTCATTCCTTTTAGCAACATCCTTTCTGAGTGAGGCCACTTCATGGGATTCACAAAAAAACCTCATCCAGCTGTAGTGGAAATGAAGTTCTTGGCTATTTGTAAAATTGGCACAGACACTATCAAGAAAAAAAATCCAAACCCCAAAAGCTTTAAATGGAAAATAACTTGAAGTTCTTCACTCATTTTAACCAATGTTATTTTTTCTACACAAGGTACTGTTAGGTCAGACTATGTATTCAAAGTCTTTTAGAATTGTTCCAACTGAAGGCATGACACAAACCAGCTCCAATTTCTGCAAACTTAAGTCAAATCACAAATACTTTGGTGTTTCGTAGTCACTAATCTAGTGCTTAAGTTTTGTGTAGGTTTTAAGTACCATTAAAGTGTGTTGTAATCTAGTTAATTTTCCCTATCCATATTTCCCTATCATATGTTAAATATGCAAATTCTCATGTTTTTATGTACTATCTTAAAATTTGTGTGATCTCACACCGAGAAATATCTTCATGTTAAAGATATTCACAGTATTCACAAAGATTTATGATACAGTGGCTTTGTCATTTACAAGGAAATAAAGCAGATCTGCAAAAAACTTCAAACTCAGTAACTGTTGATTGAGGAAAGGTAATATATGAATTAAATTAAAAATCCTATTTAGGAAAAGACTAACTAGCACTGGAGGAATGATAACTCAGGTTCCTTTGCTTGCAACAGCAAGTGTTTTAGAAGGGGAACTGAAGGAAATATCACTGTTCTCGTGTACACAATTCTGCACTTGTGTACTCTTAACACCCATTTCTTCAGTATTTTAGCATGAATGAAGAGAGGTTACATTTTCATAATGCAGATGCATCACATAGAGTAATCTAAAAATCAAATGGAGTATTTAATTAACAGTTACAGTACAATGTCTGAACTCCTTTCACCTCAGGAAGAAGACTGCAAATGAGGAATGGCCCTTTCACATTTCAAATGAATACAGACAAAAAGGGAAGGGAAGTAGTTCCAGCAGGGCTGTTGTCAAGCATCTTCTGCTCACAATGTAGCTGTGTCCCTGCTGCTTCCAGCCCCTTCTGTGCTCAGCTTTAAGGACAGCTTTACTTTCCATGACAGTTTGTTTGTGTTTCAACTCTAATCTTGACTTGGACAATTCACAACAAATTGCCTTTACTCTTTTTTTATTAGTATCATATGCTCATTATTACACTTTTCCACACGCAATGTATGGAGATGAGATTCCATGCGCAACCTATTGTATGAGGTGTTTTAATCAATAATCTTGTTCTGCTGATTAAGAAGGGGCTTCTGTTTTGGCAAGATAACATTAGTTTCCCCTGTCATGCTCCAAAAGCTATTGGGAATCTTCAGCAGATCATTAGATATGCTACAATAAAGCTTCGGTACATTTTCTTTTCTTTCTTAAATTACTTCTTCACTGTCCTATCATTCCCCGTCACCGCTGGCATTGCATTATTATTACAGCTCCCCTGAAACTTGCACTAGAGCTATGTCTCCAGGCCATTGGATGCCATTTTCAATTGAAGCTTCTGCTTGAAAATATAAATTAAGAAAATTTCATTATCTCCTGCCAAGGGCCATTATTCACCACTGTTCTAAGGAAGATTAAAAATGCAAAATCTATGGACTTGAACAAATACTCCAGCATGAAAATTAAAACCACAATGTACCATGACTGGACCAGAAAGCCAAGTACTGTAATCTGAGAAGCAGAATCTGGAAATACATAAACATTACATGGATCAAACAGATTGAATGTGGTCATCTTTAAGAGCAAGTCACATTCATCATATAAAGATATACAGTTCCTTTCAAAGTGGGTCACATTGCTATTTATCCTTCAAGTGCTTTTGTTATGCATAAATAACTTTGACTAAGATATATAAAAGAATGTAAAAGAAACAATTTTGGGTATTCTTAGTGCTCCATTTCTGTGAATGCAGTTTTTCATTAAGGCAACACTAGCAAACATAGAAAGCAATCATGTACTCCACTTAAAAGAAAAAAAAAAAGGATACATAATGTCAAGTTTCATAAATAAAATTCATTCTTATATAGTTAATGCATTAAAAAACCCCTGTCTTGATATGTTTTGAAACTTTAAGTCAGATCTGACAATATTTCTCTTCCAGCATATTGATTAAATACTTAAAAGCTAGCATGATGACATGCTCCTGCATATCGCCTGCAGCAACCTGCTTAAACACCACTTGAAGCACGAAAACTCGGAGCTGTTGCACCACATACTCCATATGGTCTTCTCGTTCCTTATTCACCCTGGGTGAGCTGCAGTCTGAGTAGAAAGAGATGGGAATGTGGGATGTCTACACTTCATGAATTGACTTTTAACAACAATAGATCTGAAACTGAAAAATTCCTAACCTCTTTACACAGGGTAAACGGTTATCTTTACACATGTATTCCTAATGGTCTACAATTGCCATGTGAAATGGGCTTCTGCTCTTCTATGCATATTCACTCAAAGCTGCATATGTATGAAGATGTCAGATATTACTTAAATGCTATGTTTTATTAATTTGGTCTTAGAAAGCGTGTACTAAACTAACACATAAAAAAGCCAGAGAAGAGAGATATTGTTTTAGGGGTGTAAAGATAAATATGTATGCACACACACATAATACAGACGATAAAAATTACTTAAAGTATTTAAATTCTGATTTTCAAATTCACATCACAAATACTACATTCTTACATATTGAAATCTAATGCATCAGAAAATTAGACCTTAACCAAATTCTGGAAAAAGACCTGCCAAAAAAAAGGGCTATAAATTTTACAAACCTCAAAGCAAAAACAGACTTAACTTGCTATAGTGGTGAGCACATATGAAAGCAGAATTTGGCCAAAAGAACTGTCTCTAAATATTGGAGATCTTCCTGCAACCACTAAAGCAGTAAGGCATTGCGGTGGCTCAATTCCAGCGAGAAGACATAACCACGTGTCTCTCACTCCGGCTGCGCCCTTTGCTGGGGACAGACCCGTGAGCGGGAAAAATAAGACAAAATAACACTCGTGGGTTGAGACAAAGTCAGCAGAAGGAAAGCTTACCAAAATTACGACGGCAACAAGAAAAGAACTACAATAAGCGTAGTGAGGTTATACAAGACGCTATATAATACCACAGGCGGCTGCCGACCGCTCCCGACCCGCGTACGAGGCCGCCTCGGGCGCCCGCCCCGCGCGCCTCCTTCCTGCCCAGCCCTCCAGCCTTTCCCGGCTACAGCTCTGCCGGCATCTGCCCATGGCTTAGGTGGGACTGGGATATAGAATCATAGAATGGTTTGAGTTGGAAGGGACCTTAAAGATCAACTACTTCTAACCCCTCTGACATGGGCAAGGACACCCCCATACTAGCCAGGTTGCTCAGTGCCNCTTCAGCCTGTCCTCAGAAGGGAGATGCTCCAGCCCTCTCACCATCTTTGTGATCATCCTCTGGACCCACTCCAAGAGCTCAATTTCCTTCTTACACTGAGGGCTCCAAAACTGGACTCAGTAACTCCAGTTGGGGTCTCACCAGAGCTGATAATGATATTAAAACAGAGTTACTCCCTAGCACTGAGCCCTGGGGCACACCACTTGTGATGTGCTGACAAATGAATTTCACCCTTCACGCCTGGCCATCCAGCCAGTTTTTATCCCCAGCAAATGATATATGCCCATCCAGGCCATGAGCAGCTTCTCTTGGAAACTGCAGTTATCCCAATCCCCACAAGAACCAGGACAGGCGTGCTAGAAATTGGTTTGAAAATTCACCGACAAGCCCTCTGATTTTCTGTGTACTAGGCAATGTAATTGAGCTGTTGGAGCAGGTCCAGAGGGCCACGAAGATGATCAACTGTACACAAAGGAGGGCCATGAAGATGAGGGCTGGAGCAACTGCCTTTTGAAGCCAGGCTGAAGGAGTTGGGGTTGTTCAGCCTGGTGAAGAGAAGGCCTGGGGGGATCTCCTAGTGGCTTATCAATACCTGAAGGGGGACTACAGAAAGGCAGGGGTAGGACTTTTTAATAGGATATGTGACAGAAGGACTAGAAATAATAGATGCAAATTGGAAGAGGGTAGATTAAGACTAGATATAAGAAAGAAGTTATTTATGGTGAGGGTAGTGAAACATTGGAACAGGCTGACCAGAGAGGCTGTGGATGCCCCCTCTCTGGAGGTGTTGAAGGCCAGGCTGGACAAGGCACTGGGCAGCCTGATCTAGTGGGAGGTGCCCCTACCTATGGCAGGGGGGGTTGGAACTAGATGATCTTTAAGGTCCCTTCCAACTCAAACTATTCTATGATTCTATAATGTGACCACCACAGCAATAAACCCGGTGGCTTTGAGTGAAAAATATTTGAGGGGAAAAAACCCCAGGAAAATTATTCCTACTTTCTTTTTCAAATACCATATTGATGATTTGTTGAATCTTCTTAATTACTGAGTAAACATGGCACAAGGAAGCTAAATAGTGGATCATTATATTGTAGAAGGTGGTGCACCATAGAGTTGTTTTTGTTTGCCCAGTAAATATGCAACAATATTTATTTTTTCTTTATACAATGTAATCTTCTGGGAGTTTAAGTGCAAGCATTAAGGATGAAAACTCCAAATAGACAATAAAACACAACTCCCACAGGCCCTTTCTAAGGATTACCCAGTTTGATTCACTATCAATGAATGTGTATCATACTTGTCTAGTTACTAATTTAACGGAGTATTTCTTACTTTCAAGCTCTTTTGACAATTTTAATATGTTTAGATTTGATCCATTTGGCTCTTCGTTCTCATGTTCTCCAAGTTGCAAGCAGATACTGTTTAAAAAGACAAATCTCTCTCACTTATAGCTTACAGCTCTCAGAGATCTTTTTTCTTGCTGGATTTTGTTCTTTTTACTGAACTTTGTTTATTGGTGTATACACTACTGTTATAGGGCTATTATTAAACCTGAAACTGAAGTATCAGATAAAAAAGGAAGGGGTAACAAAAAAGAAAAGAAATAAATGTAGATTCCAGCAGAATACGTAACTCCTGTCTTCTCTTGGTAATTCCAAGTCCTTCCTGTCCCCTCTACTTTCTAGCATGTATGTGAAAGACCTTCTAGAACTACCAGAGCCTGTGAGGAACTGAATGTAAAGTAAGGACAGGAAAAGAAGATGCAATGAGATGTGCAAAGTAAATCAAACAGTCTCCCAGTGAGGTTTGTGCAGGTACAAGCCAACCTCAGACCTTCTAACAGTATCAAGCAGAATGACCTGCCTTTTTATGTTTCTAATGAAACCTTACCTGAGGAGGAAGAAATGGAAATATAGTAATATTCATAATGTTGTCATACTCTTTATGTGCATGCATATTTGCAAGCAAAATGCAGCGTGGGATTACAGGCAGTGTACATCACATTACAGCAACTAAGCCAAGCAGACCACACTGCTGAAAAGTAATCAGTTCAAAAGATCCAATTAAATGTTTCACCATTTAGACAAAATAAATAGCCTGCAGCTATGCTTATTTACTAATGAAAACTTCAGTAGTGCAGCATTGTAGTATCTGAGCAATTTATACAGATTATTCACACTGAGTGAGCTCAAGTACAGCATCACGCCTTGTGGGTTGAGCAGGTTTCAGGAGAGAAACACAGGTTTGAGCAATAATATCAGAGCTTTATGAAGTGGCATTTATTTCTGAGGTACAGGGCTGGAGCAGAGTGTATAGAAAATCCAACTGGAAATCCTGAAGCAGTGTGTTTGATCCTTAGGCAAAATGCTGCAACAGACTTGCAGGAGAAGAGACTCCCAGGTAGAGAGCACAGGATAAGAGTAAAAACCCTTTTAAACTCTCTTTTTTGCAGCACTATCAATCTTTTTTATCCATGGCTTGGCACTCAGTATATTCATAATAAAGTTGAAAGTTACGTCACTTAAGACAGCTTCTGAGTCATTATCAAATGAGTAACTTGTACAATTACAATATTGAAAATGTGGAGCTTTATTCTTCACATTAATTTGCACAGATCTTAAATATATTTTAAAAATCACCCACTTTAATAACTAAAATAAGGTATTTCAAATGACAGGTGTGATTTGTTACTGCAGCTTCTGAAATGTAGAAGCCTTTGTATGCTTCCATTGCTCATGTTCCATCTGAAACTCCAATAAATGGAAATTCAGCTGGACTAACTGTGGCTCTCTGGAATTTAAAGCTCTTCTGTTTCCAGAAATGCATATGCTACATAAACGCTTCTTAGCTGTAACTCGAAAGTAAGACTTACCAATTTATATAATTGACCCTTTCATAAGGGTCCTTTGGTTTCCTGTTAAAATGGACAGGATGAGGACAGTTTCAAATGGGAGGTGTGGTGGGGGCAAGCGAAACTGAACTTTAGCAGATGTGTTCTCCTTGAATAATTAAAAAATATGATTGCCTGTATCAATGAGGAGCAATTATTTATAAAAATGTTCACCTACTATAGTTTGCATATAGAAAAACAATCAGATTTTTAACAGGGGAAATGGAAAATCACTATGGGATGCTCTACTTAGATTAAATTAACAAGAAACTTGTTATCAGACCATACAAAAGTTATGCCATAATAAGACGTGACCCTGCATGACCTTGGAGCCAATCTGTGATTTTTTTCCCCCTGTAACCCTTCCTAATTATCTGCAAAGTTACAGACCCTTTTGTGGCAGGTTATTTTTCTGTGAATAGTGAGGGGGGTTGGGCTTTTAAATATTTAATTAGTCTTCTGATATGAGAATCGTTGCACATGCCAACTGCTTCGATTTTCAAACTGTGTTCATCCTAATTATGTACAGATTTAGATTGGTCATCCCAAACCTCTCACTCTTGTAATTATTTACTCCTTAAAGATCATTCAGCGGAGAAATATTTTTCACCCTTATGGCTCTTTCTTTCCACAAATGGCTTTTCTGGTCCGTTAATTACCCACTCAGAGGATTAGAGTTTGTAATAATGCAAGAGATCCTGCATGTAAGATGAGTTTTACAGGGTGAAAAAGAATAAATTGTTTTTTGTAAACTTGCCTTAGGGAATATCCGCTTTTTGGGTTATAATTTTCATCAACAGAGGCCATGTGTCCACTGCTGCATGTCTACCAATTCCATGGGGCTACAGAGCAACTTATTTCTATGAGTCAATGGAATTCAAAGCAAAATGCTGAGCAAGAGGCCAAAAGAAAACTTGGTTATTTCACAAGATTTACAAAAGCACAATCTGCTAGCAAGAAGGAAATTTTTCTCATAATTATTGATGTGGTTTTCATAGCTTTAAAGTTACATATATTTAACAGATAACTAATAATAAAATTACCGCTTTTTCTTTTTTCATCTGCTGATTTTTTGCAGAAGTGCTGTCCCTTGGTAGGTCTTTAATCAACTCTGTAACAGTGGTGTCATTTCCTATTAAAATGTGTCTGAGAGTCCTCACTACAAGTACTTTCCTCTCTTCTGAGACAAATGCCTGCCACAAAAGAACTGTTATTCATTACTGACAGTGATGTCTGGATCTAATTATCATCTGGAAAGCTTGCAGGGCTTCCAGGTATAGGGCTTCTCCTGCAAAAGTACTGTTCTGCTATAACATGGAAAGTGCACAATCCCACTTTATTCTTCATCATTTGAAGTTAACAGATTTGAGTTGTGCACTTTTTGTTTCCTGGAACTTCCAGTTTTAACTCAAACAAAGTTCAGGGGGCTGCTTGTTGATTGTTTTTACATCTGCAAAAATTCTGTTTACTCTACAAGTCAAGCTGATTCACTTCTGTGAAAAAGCACATCAGAAAATTCCCTGGCTTCACTCTGTCAATGCTCAGATAATCTTTAATTGTGTCAAAAATATTCATGATCTAATCCTTTTATCAATCTGTCTACTACTGAAGGAGTCTCATGTGCCTGCACAATTAAAAACCCCATGTTAGCTGTACATAATACTGTATTACATTTGATGCAAATCCTTTTCTATTGAAATAAGCACTAGGCTGACAGCAGGAAGTGGCTGATAAGAAAGCAACAAGGCATTGCTGATGGCATTTATGATAACTGAGCACTAACTCATATTTATGATAACTGAGCACTAACTCATACATGTTCTGTCCACAGCACATTACTCAAAGTGCTCCTGTTTTAAATGCGACTCCAGGAGGTGTTCTTTTGCTCTCTCTCTGTCACAAATGCAGAAAAATTATCTAAGAGAGCTAAATATACAAAGTAAATGGTGTTTTTCATACTCGCCAGTGATGTTGGCACTAGAACAATATACTGAAAGCAATACCAGTGCTACTGCACCTGAAATGAGAAAACACCTACAGCTTCATGAGTACAGAGTTAAATGTTGTTAACAAATTCAGTAAACAGGGAAAGGTTAAGGGTTCAGAACTGTCACGTTATCATTACACTTACAACTCAGCCTAAATGAATGTGGTAAATAGACAGCAGAAAAGGAGCACAAACTCTGAGTTATGGTAAAACAACAATTTTACAGTGCTGGAAAAATGTCTGTACTAAATACATTCCAAAATTGCTTCTTCATCATATAGATATACATCACAAGAAGCAAGGTATCTGAGAAACAATGAACAGTAAGGTTAAAGATCACAGATTACTGCTAAGGAATATAGATGCCTTTGCATGTACGGTGGCAGAATATGTATCTTTCCAGGTGAAATGTTACACAGTTCGTTGTTATTAAAAAGTAGTTAAGACTTTTTTCTCCGAGGTGTTTGAAATGTATGACTTTGGCCAGGGCAGCTCACTCAATGAAATGATTCTGCTACCTAATTCTTTTAAAATGTTACAGGACCTGGTTTGTATGTATATACTCACGTGTATGTGTGGTAAAAGAAATTGAAATTCAGAGGTTATGACAGTTACCATATTACAGTGAAAAACTTCAAGAAAAAAATCAGGCTTTCAATAGTAAATTTGAAGCAAAATTCTGCATTGCAAGTGTGTTATAAAACACATTCAATGTGGAAAAATTCTATGTGATAAGAACCTTCCCTTCCCATTGATGTGGCTACAGCAGGTTAAAAATACATTGAATACTGAGTATTTGGTCTATGTAACACTCTTAAGACTGCATTAACTTCATTGCAGTAGCTTGTTTTATAGGCTCAGCTCATCATGACCTATAAAATGTTAGGCTGAAGTGCTTTAAATATCTGCTAACACCATGTGCAAGCCTGGGAGTACAAGGCACTGTGCTGTGAAGCGGCAAAAACAGTACTCCACTGAGAAAGTAGCACGCACTCTTATGTCACTGATATAAACAGGGTAAGGATGCTAAATAATGTATAAAACAGGCAGACAATCTTTATATAAAATAGGAATTCTGGTTAAATTCTTAGTTTGATTTTCTTTTACCAGTATGCCACCAGTTTTTAAGATTGTTTCCTAAAAATTATAGAAGTGGGCTATCACATTAAATTAAAGAAGACAGATGCAAACTCCTTTCATTCATAGCTATTACAGGATGGAAAAAAAATAAAGACCACTTTCATTTGTAGCAAGAGCATTTCTGCTAATTATTGTTCTGCAATGTGTAGAAAATAAAATGCAAAGAGGGGAATTATCTATGTCTTTCAGTAATCACGGCCCATTTATTAAGCAATTAGATTGCAATTTTATTATTAGAGAGAGAAAAAAAGAAATGCTGTAAAATACTGTTATTGCTTGTATCTTTGATCCCTAAACTTTTCCATTTCAGCAACCTCATTAATGTCAAAATGCCATGAATATGGCTACCCCTTTTTATACTGTATAGCCTGGGCACAGGCAGAATCTATGGGATTTAATAAAGATGTTTTTTCTTGTTGAATTCAACTAAAAAGCTTAATTGAGCCACAAAGGTCAAAAGGTTCTTTTTATTATAAGCAGGAGATTATTCTATTGCAGAAGAAAATTGCCAGAATGAGATCTGCTCATTTCTATACTACACTATAGCTATGTTTTAATTTTTAAACCCATGTTACTCTTCTATTACTTTCTTCTGAATTAGAAATCTTCACTGTAATAAACTTTAAGTTCCTTTCCTTTGTGTTACTAATGGAAACTTTTCAAATTCATGGCTAGTGCTGATTTTATAATACTAAGAAGTACTCATAATTTACTTAGATACATATTTAATTCACATTAATCTGCCCTAATTTATGATCTATACCCTGCTCTGTCTATCTTCATGTACCTTTTCCATGTCAGTTCTGTTTACTAAGTGATATTCAGTGGATTTCCTATAGTGCAATGAACCTTAACAGGCAGCTTTTAATTGCCTCGCATAGGAAACCACATCACTATTAATTCCACAGCAACAGTATAAAATAAAACTATTGCTTCTCAGACTCTAGAGCAATTAGACCTCTCGGCTATTTGGCTAACTCTGCTTCATGATACCCAGAGCAGTTAATTATATTTTTTGATGTTAATAGTCTCTGTCAGTTTCAAGCATAACTCCTCTTTGATGAATATTTAAATTATATTTGAATAAAAAAATAATCTTGGTTACATTTCATATTCAGCAGTCATCACAGCTTAATAAAGGTCTCATCAGCAAGGGTTGAGATAAATGGCTATATGAACACATGTATAAAGTCCTAAATCAACTTATCAGATAATGTAGCTGTTTTGGCTAAGTATTATAGAGGATATATTGGGGTGGAAGGAATTAATAGGCTTCAATTATTACAGATTATTCTATAAGAACTAAATTTGGCGCAGTAATATATAAGTAAATCAGAATTTTTTAATAATAAAGTTCTGAGTGCAAGTCAACCAGGAACTTGGCTAGACAAGATATTCAAAAACTATATAAACCTGCACAAATTCACCCAAGAGAACACAAAGTTCAGCTGAAGGTTAAGCAATGTTGTCTCAGTCAAGTTCTCAAAAACATCAGTAAATTAATAAGAGATACAACCACATATCCAAAACCTATAGTACAAGATTAACTAGACTAAACTGTAGACTTGCAGCTACTAGAACCCATTTCAGAAATCAGTAAAAAAATCAAAACCATAGATGGAATAATGTATTTTATATTATGCTCAAGTAGACAAAAAGCATAATCTAATACTTATGTACAGTCAGTTATTTCTATTTATTTTCACCAATGAACAGCAAAGAAATACTGATGAATATGTACATACATCTTGTCAGACAAGATATACACTGAATTAAGAAGAATTTTATGGTGATTTTTCTAATAATAAAGGAAAAAACCCCCAACTTAAATGTAAGATATTAAAACACAAAATACCAAGCTACACCCTGATAAAACAACGAATCCAATCTTTTTTGAAGTAAAGTGAGCCTAAATTTTACATGTTATTAGTGGGTATCAGTAATCCTTTCTTTTGTTTTTTCATTTGTGGCTTGCCTAATGCTGTGACCACAACAATGCTGCTGTGTGTTATATGCTTGCAAGTGTGTAATACAATTTCTTCTGCAGAAAATAATAACACATCATAAAAATATGATCAAATACCACTGATAGCCAGTTCCCCTGACCTGACTGCTCAGGACCTTGTAATATGAGGATTTGTATTTAATTTACTAGAGTAATACCACAATTGAACAAGCCCATTAATAAAATGTCCTGTTTTTAATGCATAAACTA
Source organism: Turnix velox (assembly GCA_013400935.1). Lineage (NCBI taxonomy): Eukaryota > Metazoa > Chordata > Aves > Charadriiformes > Turnicidae > Turnix > Turnix velox. Next base: position 284,206 of record VZTY01000823.1, on the reverse strand, counting down.
CACCTACTTTTATATCAAGAATTAATAATAGTGAAAACGCAAAATGCCAGATAATGTTTTTCTCCATCATGGGTATTACTATTTTTTTCTGTAATAAAACCAAGTAATACAGTATGCTTCATGAATATTCTAGGCTGTGTGATTATGCCTAGTGCATGAAAACAGGCTTTATGTATTTCTGCTTTTTCTCTACATTTGAGTCATAACTAAGTCTTGTGACTAACACATACAAAACAAAGTAAAACAAAGCAAAAATTAATTGGGCTGTGGCCTGGTATTGTGAAAAGCTTACTTTGAAAATAGAGAGCATTTTAAGCTTCTGCTACATCAAAATACTCACAGGGATAACTGCCATACTAAGACCTACATCTGTTCCAGATCAGTAGAAGCCTTCGTTTTTAAAGGATGCTTAAAAAGAGATATCTAGTGTTGATAATCTTGGATGGTAAATGTTGAAACAGAAACAGAAAGCTGAAACAGAAACCGCTGGCACGCCATAGCAAAACAAGGACCTGGTACATGAGATCAGCATCGGGTACCACAGCAACTCCGATGTGAATGAATTCTGAGAACATTCCTTATCTGCATCAGCACAATCCCAGCATCAACACCAGCATTTCCCTCACACAAACTGGACTCATACACAAGCTCCTAATGACCATAAAGTAGAAAAAAGGTAACGTATATCTCCCATCCTGTGATACTTTTTGCTATGTAAGATCTTGAGCAAAGGGAGGCAATCTTCGGCGGCAGAAAGTAAAGAAAGGGAAAAAGCAAGGATAGCAGCAGGGGTCAGCAGAGCCCTTGTCTAAGCCTGGCAGACCCCCGAAGTGAAGTGCGCCATTACCACAATCACAGTCATTTGTGTATGGCAGAGGATAAAATCCTGCCCAGGAAAACTGTTTCGAGCCACATTACAAAACATGCTACAGTTCAAACACCGAATCTACCGCAGGCCCTGTCTGAGGAAGTTATTTTTTAGGCACTAAATTGCTTCTTTGGGGGAGGCTTGCAAAGACTGGCATTCAGCTATACACTGACACCACAGCAGGTTTTGCCTCCTACCAGCAAAGTCACCCTGGCCCGGGGTTTGATTTTGGAGAGAGGGAAATTAATCCCTTATTTACTCACCCTCTATCCAAGCATGTACTCCAATGGAAAATTTTCTTTATTCCCTCACATTATGGAACAAACCAACCCTCTTCTCGTTTGGAAGGACACCTGTATAATAATGGCAATGTTTCCTCTCCAGACCTCACAAGCAGGAACAAGGAGAGATGTATCTTCTTCAGAGGAGAATCCACTGTATTTGTTTTTCAAAATCTGTCTCATTTACACATGATTTTCAACATTACAATTTGCTGGATATAGGAATAGGCAGAAAAAGAAGTAATATCTCCATTCTCCCAGTCTCTCATTGGGAAGAATTAAAAAAAAGTAAAGTCTCGGGAGAAGGAATGGAAAAGCTGTTTCCTTCAGCTTTCCCTTGATCACCCTGTGGGGTGGGAGGCACTTTGCTTATATTATGAAGACCCTGCATTTAAGCACAGCTGTCTGACAGAGAGATGATGGACGTAACAGGTTAAGGGTAATACCATGGGAGAAAAGTTCATGGTAATGAAAACCCAAACATGAACTCTTCACTGGTGTCATGATGGACACAGTAATTGAAGGTACATGTGTTGCATGTTCTATAGATAGGGCAGGATGCATGCAACAAAAAACCCCATTCACTGCTAAAGAGGATTTTTTCCTCTTTTAATCTTTTTACTTTTCTGCAACAATGTTTTAAAAAGGAAGGCTATTTTAAAAAATTACAGGCCATTTATTATACTTAACATATGTTTATATTTTTGGTTGCATATTATAATGAGGTTTGCTTTGTTCATGCACATTTAAAAAGCAGAATTATGCTTATTAAATATGTTTAATAAAGATCACATAAATCTCCAATTATAATATAAATTGTAGATTAAAATAGAATTTCAAGGTCATTTCAGTGCAGGATTGATGTAACTTCCTTTCTGTTGCAGCTCAGAAATAAACTGAATATACCAACTGTAAGATTATATTTTTTCAATCTGGATGTTTCAATGATCTACAAATTCTTAGCAGAAACATTTTGAATTTTTCCTCTTAATGATTGCAACTGTGCTCTTAATAGCAGAACACAGACTGAGTAAAAATTCAAGGTATTTTAGCTTTATGGAAAGGGAAACAATATTTTGTTTTGTAAGTTAATATCAATGTGGCTATAATCATTAAATACTTGAGTTTTGCATCCAAGAAAAAGATTCCATAAACTCAGAGCTAATAGGCTGCATTTGCTTTAAATACAAGACCCTCCAATGACTGTAAATTACTAAAAGATGAGGTGTATAGATTGGAATGTACCTACTGTTTTAATATTTGATTTCTCAATATTTAGAAGTACATAATTTAAAATTATTATCTGCCATGCTATTTATATTTATTTAACTACACAGGCAAAAATATTTTATTGCACTGTACTAGAACCACAAAAACAGTTATAGTGCCTGGTCTTTAAAACAGTCAGGAACTGTTCCCAAAGAAAAAGTTTGGGACTGAGAATAATAATTTCTACTAAAACAAGTCTATTTTTAATTCAGAAGAGAAAGATCTCAGCATGCAAAAATGCATCCTAACAACTTGTTGTTCCACTATAAAATTACATACCAAATATGTCTTTGGCTTTGAAATATATTTTAAGTATGCATTTACAAGTATTTTTAAATATCTGTTAAACTGTTTAAACCTAATCAAATAGAAATCCAAGCACTATATGGTACCTATGTAACCCTCTGTGCCCATCCTAACAGAAATCTATGGAACATCCACCCACAGTTGCAGCATGTAACTAGGCTTTGAAATTTACAGTAGGGGTAGAAAGTCCTCATAAATACACAGGATGTTTGAATCTAAGTCACACAATCTACGTGCAATCCACTTACAAGAAGTAGTTTTAAGACTAATTCATAAGTAAATTTCATCCTGTTAATTTTCCAATCTCTGCTGTGCCTATAAAGAGCAACACTAGTTACCCTTATCAACTTCCAAGTCTTGTAATGGTTTCTGGGTACAGCCACACAAAAGCACTTTATAAGCAAGCAACTAGAACAGTTTCCTCAGGTTGCTTTGCATTTTCTTCTTCCTTGTTAATTTAATTTCTTTTAAAATGAAGAGGAAACAGAGGATGTTTGTCCCTACTAAAGGACAACGGAGCACCAAGAAGTCTGACTATTTAAAGATTTGCTGCCTGAAATGTGGTTCCCTCACCACTGCTCCCTCACCAAATATTCTAAAAATAAGCTTATTTCTACACTCAGCTTCAGAGTGTGGTAGCATCTCTCAAACTTGACTGCATGCAAATGCTGGGGTTAATTATCAGAGAAGTGTGAAAGGGGAAAGGGATTTTCTAAAGGTCTAGCCTCTTTCTTCAAAGCTTTAATATTAATCATGCCAGTCTGAAGTTTACATGGAATCTACATACATCTGAAAGACTTTATTCTAGAATAATTGGGATGTAATTTCAATCAGGGACTAAAAATTTAATAACTACTTTACAAAGGTAAAAGTAAAGCAATGAAGTCATTACTGTTCTAGTCAGGCTTCCTAGGAAAGCATTAAGTTAAAAACCTTTTGAAAACTGCAGAAAGGGAAGAAAAGAGAGAGAGAAGATTAGGTGGCAGCTTGTTCTGAGAAAGAGGAGTTGATGCACCAGCAGACACCAGCAAAGTTTATGCACTATTATCTCAAATTCTCTGGAAGAGGAGTAGGGCACGTGATCATAAGGCTTTGTGTTAAAGTGGAAACCTCATCTTATTTTTCAGTCTCCAGATTTCACAGTATTGATCTCATTAAGCCAGTGTTTCCACATTGCCACTGCAGTAAATGTAGTTGCTGTGCGCAAGCTGTAATGTTGCAAATGAATGATGAGCACTTAATAATTGCTGTGGAACTAAATTTAACTAAAGATCTAAACTGAATTGAGTGGTCAAACACAGTGGTAAAATCACTACTGGCTGAAGTGATAAAAACATGTCATTAGTCCTTATAAGAAAGCACTGTAAGATTTTAAACAGCAATGCTGAAACAATTGCTGCTTATTCATAAAGCTATGGCAGAAGAGTTTTCCCTGTGGTCAAATGTTCCAACAGACTAGTTTTTTTCCTAGTCAGTTTAGAAAAAAGGAAAAACAATGATCTGTTAGTCCTTCAGGTGAGATTTTTTTATGCAACTGCTGCCATAACATAGCTGATGTGGTACTTTCAGATATTAGATCAAGGACATGCACTGGGTATCAAACAATAGCTTGCCTTAGACAACAATAATTATGAACTTCTAATATTTCATTTAAAATTTTCAATTTTCTACTATGTTAGTGATATAGTTTATGGAAGAAAAGATTAAACACGGCAAAAGAGACAGCATTTCTACTTACTGACAGGATCTAAGAAATGAAACTATGAACATGAACTTCCAAAATACTATAAATGTTAGACCAAAATAGAAAGCAAATGTCAAATGATCTCTCCCATTTCTTCTGACAAAAAAAAAGAACTAAAAAGAAATATTCTCTCTGAGTGCAGATACTGTGAACCAGTGTCATGCATATGATCATGACTACATTTTAACCTGTTGAAAAAAGGGGAAGTGTGGAAGACTGGGAAGTTCAAAAATCCTCACTTCTATCATAAACTTACAGTTGCTTAATTTGAAGGGAGGACTGGAATTTCAGCTTTCCAGTAACAGTTACATGTCACTTTCAGCAAGATTGTGCCTCTGTATTTGTCTCTGACTACCTTAATCTGTATATTTTCTGAGAACATAAGGAGGACTTTGATCAAAACATAACATGCATTTTACACAACAAGGAATTCTACAGAGAGGTACTACATTTACAAAAGCAATTGAAGGTGGTTTCAAAGGGAGCTGACAGATTAGAGGATGATGACACTGCTGCTGCAGTCTCAATGGAAATCTGGCTTGATCTAATTAACAACAACGAACTAGAATCACAAAAAGATAATTCGAACATGATTTAAAGAAGTAATACTACCTTTTTACTAGCATAGCAATAGTCTTTCCCTTACTGATCACCGAATTAGTCACAGGTTGAACACAGAAAAAGAATAAAAGGCCTGATGTTCTTAATTTACCTTCAGTATTTGAAATTGAAGCCTGACACCTAGCCCAGGTATTTGACTACAGAAATATGCAACAACCATGTATTCACACGAAAATGAAAACAAATTGTAAGAGGCAAGCTCATGACCTCTTGAGGGAACTGGAAAATCAAAATGGAAGTTTTCTACGACATGACTATGTCTTGCAGCTCCAACAGAACACAGCAAATAGAGCACATCATGCAGGATAACTCACACATCTCATTTGACATATCTATGTACATGCTTCAGAAAGCTCCCAGGTTACTCCCATTCCCTTTTTGTTTACATTCCACACCCTAGGAAAAATGAAATCAGAGGAAAACTTTCCATCAACCCTGAACTTATTCAAACTCATAGTTTAAGCTGGTAACAATGCTGGTGACTGATCTTAGTTCTGATGCATCTTTTCTACTAAAACCACTTCTATTGTCTCTTCTGACTCACTGTCTTCTCTAAATGACAATCACTGTCACAAAGACATAATGTAACTGGCACTTCTATTCATATATGCTTCTATACACACATGTGTAATGATATATAATCATCCTGACATTGGATGCATTTTACAGGTGGGAACTATGGCAATGATTTACTGCATTCATAGGATACGCGTAACTTTGCCATGGAAAATGCAGCAGCCATTTGGACACATTTTAAGCACTGTTTGACCACATGAGAGACAAAGAGACAGGGAATCTCCAAGTAAGTGAGTTTTTCCATTTTCCTCCCAGTTTTCTTCCTGCTTTTTAGCCCTTGCTTATGAAATTTTAAAAGGGAAAAAACTCTCTTGAATTGGTGGGATTCATTTCCTTCTAATATTTCTACATATAAATAATAACTACCTCAATAACAAACAAACACCTACAACTACAATGCTGTAGGAAATTCTCACTGTCCTCTTTAGTCCTCAAAATGATACATATATTTTTACCTCTGTGTCATAATTTTGTAGGCGTCTGGAAGGAAGCATTCTGTGTTCTCCATCTGGAAGGGGTCAGCATCACAAATCTTGTCATCTGTCCGTCCATAGTTAGCACTTTCTATCATAATAACATCACTTCCTGGACACCGGAGGTCAATGGAGTAGCCTTCGCAGGAGAGCTCCCTCCTCACCAAACCAAATGGTAATGCTGCTCTGCTGAAACCTGAAAAAAAGAGCAAAAAAGGAATTAATCCTAAAGGATGTATTACACTGGACTATTCTTATTCTGTGACATAGACACGAACTCTCATCAGTGTGCTAAAGGAAGTGCCCCTTTGAGCAGTTTGACCTGGTACCATGTTAAGTGAAGCATCTTTCATTAAACTGCCACAACCCTACACCACTGCTGCTATGTCCTTAATCCAGGAGAGGAGAAAATTCTTCTTTGCTTCTAACTCTTGCCAGAGCAGACACCGCACCTGTCTGCGTGGCTGCAATGTGCGTTCCTTTTCCCACCTCTTCTCCCTCTGCTTCTCTCTCCCCTCCTTCAGCTCAGTCGATTGAAAGTGGGAAGCAGCATTTGCAGGAACTGCAAAACTGATTTTGGTAAACCAAATAAAAAACCCAAGCACATAAACAAAGCCATACTTCAAAGTTCATCAGTCTTCCTTAATTTGTATCTTCCTTTATTCAGGAAGAACTGATTCCCTTTTCTTAGCTATTTTTATGTTCTTAGCACAGACATGTCTGTGCCACTAGATCCAATACACATGCCAATACTTTACCTAGTTGAACTTCAGTGCTCCTTTTACACAAATTAAACCAAAGACAGGTAAGATTATGAACAAATATATAAATGATCAGTAGAGCTAACTGTAAAAGGTACTGTATAAAATCTTCCCATCCCTCTCAAATCATTCTAATTCTTAATATGTTTTTCTGCTTAAGATAATTCCTAAAAATAGGTAACTTCTCTAAAAGTAATGAAACAGCAAAAAACGCCTATGAAACAAAACAAAAGTCTGGTTACTGATCCAGATGTTTTGTCTTTTACAGATACTTCTTTATGCAAAAAATACATTGTGACAAAACACTGTAGCCTTATACTGCATTTTCTTGTGTGCAGCTGTTTCTTAGAAAATGTGTGCATCACCATCATTTGGAAGGCAACCTGAACAGCACAGCAGTGTTAAATACCTATTTCTTTAAAATACTTCCTAAATTTTCAGCAGAATTTTCATCACAGATACTTCTTACTTTGAAAAAAGTCCCCGTAATATAGTAGCATAAAACCATTAATATTTCAGTGCAGGCTGCTGGGAGCAAGATGTGACAGCAAAGAACAGCAAGTAAAGATGGAAAGTTGGAGCTCTACAGTGTTTTGAAGGCAAAGAAAATAAACTTCTCTTTAAAAGGGAGATACATTAGAAGAAGCAAGGAAGGAAGTATCTAAAAAGATCAAGATAACCCCTTGATAGTAAATTTTCACATGAAGTAAAAGCTGTCACTTTTTCTACTGAATTAATGATCTGCGGATTAAAACTCTTGCTGTTCAAAGTTGATTATCTGTAAGTACTGCAGAAAAGAGCTATTGATAATGATCATGCCAGCATCAGGATGTGACTCCCTGGCAGACAGAGCCCATCTTCCTTCCTCTACCTGCCTTCCCCCTGGCACCAGCACCAGCTTTGGTCCAACTTGTGCAGCAAACTAATGCAAGGAGCTGGTCTGGCTCAAACTTTCTTCTACAGGTGAAGAGCTCACGAGGTCTCAGTGAACCACCTCTTTGCCTGGGCAGAAATTCACCACAGAAACAAGGGAAGGACAGAGCACTGCAACCAGGTCTGTTTTTATTGTAATATATTGTGGAAACATGTCCCACATGAAACTAGTATCATCACTTTGCCAATGTATTTCAGTGTTGGTTTTTAAGGGAAGAAGGCACTACAGTTCCACCTATCAGTTCCTGGCTATCGGTCTGGTTGCATACACCACACGCAACAGCAAACAGTATTACTAGAGCTTGCTGAAGTATCACGAGCGGAAAGCTGTAAAGAGCTAAAATGTGAATCCATCACTTTAATGTCCTACGTGTTCCTCCCATGCAGCAAATTAATACCATGAAGACAGAAGCTGCTCATGGCTCAGTGAAAGTGTGAAATGGGCACAGAGAGGGGTAAGCACCAAGCCCCCACCACACATGCTTCTTTGATTAATTACTGTCACGACAGCCACAGTGGGACCAAATACAATGCTGCTAGTGACTGCCAATCCTACACCCTACCTCTCCTCTCAGATTTAATGCTGTCCACACAAAGCACATCCCTATGGCTGCGGCAATGATGCCTGTAACTCCTACAGCCTGCACGGCTTCCCTCAGCCAGGGGAGTCCGGCTGCCTCCTCCCTGCCTCCCACCAGAGACCCACACATACCCTCATGTGGATGTGTGGCACCCAATCAGCAAGGAGGGAACAGTGGCTTCAGCTTCCCAAAGAGGAGTTTTGCTGAAGGGCAGAACCAGAGGAGGCTACAGCCACAGAGGTGTTAGGGCTGCACAACCAGCAGCCAAGTCAGACATAGATTGTTGTGGAGTGGGGGTTGGCCTTTCCTGAAGATCCTACAGCACAGCCTCCACTTCTGCTAGGAAATACCTTGCATACAGCTACAAGACCTTTGCAGTTTGCTACAGAGATCAGCTGCCTGCAAGTCTTGTTTCATCATCTACAGCAACTGCTGTAAGTACTAAAATGTGGTTTGTCCTGCAGTTTTCCCCCCTGCAGGCACCCATGAGAAGTTCGGTAATAGGACAAATGTTAAAAATACCAAAGCAACGTTAGATCACTTCATAGGGAACAGAGGACACTCCTGAGATCGTAATGTAGGTGCGACACTGCAAAAGCAGCAAGCAGTAGAGGAAAAAAATGCAGCATAGGTGGGGAAACAGCTCTAAAAAATCTCTGTGGTGCAGAATTTCAACTAAATGAAATAAATAAATTTAAAGTCCACTAACAAAGCTGCTGTAATCTTTATTCTGAAGCTTTATTTGTAATCTTTTCTGATCAACAAAGGAAAAAGAAGCATATCAACAAGCAAAGTGTAATACAATCCATCTAGCAGCCTTGACAATTGAAGAAAGAACTAGTGGGAGGCCCTGTGAGCGAAAAATCAATATTGCAGCTTTGTGCCGTGCAAATGTGAATACTGCCAAATAGCAGTGCTTAGGGTAAAATGAACTGTTTTGCTCCATTTTCTCCTCTCTGAACAAATGATTTTGAAACGACAGCTTTTTTTGGAGCTATAAAATGTCAAGCAATAACTCCCCATGCTTTAGGCAAGTGATTGGAATAAATACCTCTTGGCAACAGGTGCAATGACTTAGGACTGAAATTCATTTACATTCAGGAGATAATTCCTGATAAACAGATGCACTGCCATAGGATGGAAGTCTGAACGACCAGCATCCGAAGGCTTCTGCCTGGTTCTGCATCATTCCAGAGCTTTTAAGATGTTAGTACGTGGCCCTGTCAGTAATTACTGTTGTCACCAGAAACTTTGTATCTCCAATGCAATTCCTCATGAATATTTTCAGCACTATTTCCCAACCATCCTGTCTTCACCGTGCTGCCTGTCTGCTCTGTTGTACCTTGCATGAACCTGTTTTGTTTGGCTGTCCTCCTGTAGTTGAAATCAACATTCCTCGGTTTTCCTGCTAACTGCTTCAAGGCAAACTGTGCTGAGGATGACACTGCTCCTGCTGTCGGCTGCCTAGGAATGCCAAGTGCTTCCCGATGGCAAAGACCTTTCTGGTGCCCGGACTGGGACTTCAGCAGAACCTAAACATTAACTGCAGTAAGCATCTATTACCAAACACAGCATATGCTGGCTCTGATTCATTCACGTTTGTATATATTAATCAGTGTTGCAATTGCCTTTTTTTTTTTTTAATGGAAGAAGATTAATATCTAATGAGAAAAAGAGCATGGTTTCTGTCCTGCTGACCATTTTGATTACAGAGAAGCTTCCTGGTAAACATATGCTTCCTGCACGCTTTATCTGTTCATAAATCAGTGGAGTGCAGGCCCTTCACCAAAAGAACAAAATAAACTACTCTTGCAAAATCACATTTCTAAGAAAAAAAGGTAGATGAAATTTTCAGTCATAAAATACATTCTTCAATGCTTTGTTGATCTATCTATGTAGAAAAACAGACGAAGTAAGAAAATCCTAAATGAAATCTCATGAACAAAAATCTTCCCTCTTTAATATATGAACTGAAAAAATACAAGATCTATTAAAGAAACATAACTCAGAATGTTTCAGAAATATGTTAAATTCACATTTTGCAATGCCTTATTTAAGGTCTTGGCTCCTTATAACCTAAATTTGTCAAAGTATTAAAAAAAAGTTAATAATTCACAGTGTCCTGCCCACTAGCTTACCATCTTTTTGAGCTGTCAATAATAAGGGAGTGTGCTTAGTTTGGTAGATAAAAGCAAAAAAAGCACCACATTTGAATGTTCTCACCATCCAGAGGAAACATAGTGGAATGTAAACAGGCTAACATCAGTACACCTCGACATCAGAAGCAAGGAACCTTTGATTAAAACTTAAAGCACAGAGAAAGTCAACATGGAAATATAAAATAATTTCAAAGAATGCAGATACTGGAAGAACTAAGAATCCAAAACAAATCTTAGCAAAAATAAATATATGTGTCTCTTACAGCAAGGAAATATTGCTTCTTGTGTTATTTGGCTCTAACAGAAAGGTCTTTTGAAAAGAGCACATCTTTTCAAACAGAATGTTTACAGTTGTCTCTTTCACAATCTCTTTTATTTTACCAAATCATGCAACATGATGATTCAAGTTCTACATAAGATGAAGTGATGCATCTTGGGCAGCACTTCAATAATGTATGTTCAACAAATGCAAAGCCTGACGAAAACTGTGCTGAGAATCCTCTCCCAGGGAAATGCGTACATGCAAGCATGGAGGGTGCACAGGGACAGCTGAACATACTTCACCATTTGAAAATCGTGCAAAAGCTCAACCTGGGCTCTGCAAAGCTTTTATAATTCCACAGACAAGCCTCACCATCCTGCCGTTTCTAAAGAATCCCATGAACTCTGTCAAGGGACACTTTTCTCCCCTTCTCCCAGCACCGTATATAGTTTGCACAGACAAGCATGTTATTTTGTTTAACAGCTTTTAAATTATCCAATCCTGGTCAACAGATCACAACCAACTACTACAAAGTTATAGGCAATTTAAATGACAACTGTGCTTTCTAATTCTGTCTTTGAAGGAAAAGAAGTCATTCTGGCAAGCATGTCTATTAAAAGATTATATTGGCACAGTAAGAGCTTCTGATACTCACAGAGGTCTAGAGTTCACCGCACTCGGCTCTTCTTTCAGGGAAACCCAGCAGCCAGTGCACAGCCAGCCTGGCAGACAAAACCCCACTGTTTACTCGGGGTAAAATTAGGCAGGAAGAGATCATTTGAAAAATATTCTCCTACAGCTGTATTCCCTGCTATTTTAAGTATATACTCATTATTTTCATTTAGGATGCTGGATATTTTCAGTTAGGATGCAAAAGGATAATTTAGTACAGAAAATTGTTTTCTTGTAAGAGGCATTTTTTTTTATAACTCATTCACACAATGGGATTTACTCAAAACAAGGTACGTGTGAAAGCATGCTCATTACTTGGCTTTTAACAAAGAGACCCAAAGTCCTTAAGAACAGACTTGATCATTTAAACGTGCATATAAATTACACTGAGGCAAGGCATGTAGTCCATTGAGTAAGTGTGAGAGATGTCTTAAACACTGGTTTCTAGACTTGAATCAGTGTCGCAGGCTGAAATCTGGAAGCCTGTCTCCAAAAGAAACAAAAGTATGTGTTGCTATAAAAAATATCTTTAGAAATATTAAGTACTTAATGATGGAGTTTTATCAGTAACTTGTATGCTTTACCAGATCGCAATTTAGTCTTTAAAAATTTTATTATTTCAAAAACCTTTGTCAAATTGTAGTATTTTTCAAGATTCAATGTGAGCAGCAGAATTACAACAGCAAGTAATTTTCTGTAATTATATACTAAATATTCAGTGTACATAAACATAAAGCATGGTAAGTCTGATTAATGAAATTCAGAGCAGAAGCCTGAGTTACACCCTCTGACTCACACTAGGATGGGTCCTGCCTTCCAGGTTCACTGAAACTTATTACATTTTTCCTTTTACATTTTCCAGTCTCCATGCAATTCTCAAAAACATCCCTGTGAGGCTCTCTTCAGCAAAAAAAGAAAGAGTCGGGGCTCACCTTCTTTCTGCACCTTGTTGAATGATTCAGCAAAACCTAAAGTGAGCAGCAGCATCTCAGCCTTTTTAAGTAACAGCGTGGATCCTTCCTGCATGTGGCTGGCAAGTATCTCATTCAAATTCTCCTAAACAGCTCTCACCTCTCATTCAGAAAGGAGAAAATACATCTCTCCAAGGAAGCAGAATTAAGTGGGATTTTCTGAATGTGTTTTTATTGGGATTTGTGAGGGGGTTTGGTGAGTATCATTTTAATAGTAGGAGAGAACATTGGCAGAGCTGCAGACCAAAGTTCTTCAGTCACCTGGAATAAGAGCAGCCCAGACAGCAGCCATGCATGCATCCCCACAGTTCATCATGTCTCAACCCTATTTCGGAGGAATCACCACTATGGGAAAAGAGATAGTTTGGTCTTCATGCCCATTTAATCCTTCACCTCCCTGCTGAGGCTGCCACTAGAGTGCTAATTAATGCTAAACTGTGAAAATGGGCTTCTGCACTTTGAGTCCAGCCACACTGAAACTGGATAGAAACCACTAATTCCTTTAATGAAAGTCACCAAACCAGAGCCTGGTTCCTGGCAGCATTTTAGCAATGTCTACATATGACAGATGGAAACCACGTGATCTAAACATGAAAGTCTAAATATCTAGTGTAAAAATATGCGTTGTTCAGTTCTCACTTAAAACTGAATTTTATTCTGCAATTTTATGCATGCACCTTTCCCATCCCTTTCAGTGGGAGCTGTATGCATGAGAGCAAAACTTTGCCCTCTTGATCTAAAATTATCCCAGTTTGAAACAGTATTCATCTGTCAATGATATTTCTTTCCTTTTGCCAACCAGATGTCTCTTCTCAGGCTGCAAGAATCTCCTTCCCTTTTTGCTTCACATCATCACACTTGATCCTCTGCCAGCTTGCAGAAAGCACTCAACCCTTTTCTTTCTTGCTGTTAAATACACCTCATCTTCAAAATTTCTCAAGGCAAGTAAGTCCCATGGTCTCCGCAAAGGCCCCTCCTAGAGGTTATCTCCAGTTTACCAACTGTGAACTCTCTGAGTAACCACCTGTCAGGAAGGAGAAGCTTCTGAATCAGAAACAACCTCTGAAACAGGGAGGTAAGACATACAAAGGCTGAGGTTTCAAAAATGTTGTGTCAACAGGATTTCCTGTTGAATTATTTCCCTTGCACAGGATGTCGGTAGCAGAATAAAAACAAATAACCTTTTATTTTCTATAAAAATGTATTTTGACAACAATTTGTATTTCCAGTTATCTCAATCATTTTTGATAGGAAACCACGTACTGAGGACGGGCAGGGGAAGAGGAAAGAAGTCTGGTTTCCATCAGCAGTATTCAGAGTGAACCACCAACAAAAGAAATATGCTTTTGTTCCCATCTTTAAGAAATCCAAAGCTTGTCACCTCAGAGGTTGACAGAAACCATGCAGAGATGTACCATTTCCTTGGTAATATGTGCACTGGTGAAAGTTAAATCACTCCAGCAGATGACATGCTGGTTGCCAGTAATAACCCTTGGTGTGCTGTGTACATTGCCTTCTTAAATGGGTTATACTGTAACCTCTTTAAGAAAGCAAAACATTGAATCTCGCTAAAATGTAGAAATTGTAATTCTGGCTTATTTTAAAGAAAGTGTTACAAGTGCAGAGTTTAAAATAACAAAAAGGGCCTAGCGCTAAAAGATTGTCACAAATTTAATTGAAAATATTGCACAATCCTTAACACATGGTACTATTTGAAATTACAGTTGTAAAATTACAAAGAAGGCATTTCCTTGTTTGCAAATAGTAATATATATATGTACATTAGAAATGGAATCAAGCAACAATGTAAGAGTTCATATGTTCTCGTTTCAATAAAATGATGGGGTGGAGTCAATTGTCACTGTATAATTTGCAGTGGTTATGTGGTTAATTTTAATGATGGCAAGCCACTTAAAGAGTGCTTGCAAGTATGCAAATATCACAGCAATCCCCCTTCTTGTTCAGTATAGCTTGTGAAATATTTCTGAGGACACAGGAGTAGAAAGAAGAAACATAAAAGTTCAAGATCCTGCAGCTGAAACTGCTAAACCAAAATACACAGTCAAACCTTCCGAAAACAAGAAGAGCAATGTGATGAATGTACTTTAAGGTAAATGTGCCATCACTTCAAATATTTCCCCAAACAGATATGAGACAGGAGTAGCAAGCAATCTCAGAAAATGCCTGTCAGAGTGAAAGGCTTTCTTTGTGACCTTACCTTCTATGAAATATTTGTGGATTTCCAAAAGACTATTACAGAGAGGAGAAGGATATACCTAATGTAGTTTTTTACAATGAACCTAATGCTGTGGCACATTCTGGGAATCAAGGAGTAATCCTACATAGATACATGAGACTATCCTCTGGTAATAAATTGCATGAAGGCGACCTAACTATTTATTTGTGTATAAATAAATGGGTAATTTTTAAAGTCTTGAGGAACACATGCTGTTCTACCATGCTCCCAGGGAGTAAGAACAGCAACATATGGTTCCAGAGTAAATAAAGGAAATATGTACCTCAGCTACTCTGTAAAACCACCAATTACCTATGAAGGAATGGCATATCCATGTGCCTTACTGCAAACATGAAAAATAAGGAAGATAAAGCAACAGGATAGCTAAATTCCACCCAGACCTAAATTCAGGGTTTCCAAATTTGAATTCTGTTTTTTAATCCTGGAATTTGTGCTCCCTGGAACCCCATCTCAACTGTCACAATATGTATGGAAGAATGCTCTCAGCTTACAGAGAACCAGCTAATGAGTGCTCAAATGAAGTAAATGAAAAATTAGAATCCCTGAAATCTCTCTCTGAGTATGAAGACAGAAAGTAAACAATTTTCCATAATTATGTGATAAAGAGTTCCATAATTAATGCAATTTACATTAAAGTAACAAAAGGGATGAATACACACTGTAACACAATACAGAAAGGAAAACTTTGCATTTGCTAATTACTTATATTTATAAGCCCACATCTAAGAGCTGAAAGACTGTGCTTCCAAAGTTGCCTGTTGATCTTAATACAATTCTGGATCAGACCAAGGGGGAAAAATCATCATTAGATTCTGAAGTATAGCAATACCCAGAAAGAGAGAAGTACTGCACTGAAGCTACAGATGTGGAAGGTAATTTGTTCACTAATTAATGAATTTTATTTTTTTCCCCACCATTTTCTTTTAAAAATATAATTCCCTACATATCTAAAGCAAAAATTTCAGGCAGAGGCAGCTGTGAAGTATAAATGATCTGACTGCTCCATTTTTTTCCCCACCACCTAAAACAACACTTTCCCACCGAAAGCACCTTGTTCTCCTGCTACATTATTTAGGAGTACAAACAGGCAGACAGCTTCTGCAAGTCAGAGGGGACGGCTCCTGATCCGACGGCCGGGTCGAGAAGGAGCAGCGGGGTTGCCCCACAGCTGAGGGTCCCGCAGGGCAGCTGCCTCCTCACCATCCTGAGGCCAGCCCTGCCCGGCTGGTTGCCAGCCTCTGCTCGCACCCACCGAGTCCCTCTCGGCTGTCCCTTCACATTGTTATTTCTTCTACAGCAGTGAGTTTTATTAATCAAGATAATTTCCAGAGTGAGCTCAGAGGGTGATCAAAGCAGCCGTTATGGCAGCATAATTGAGGAGGGAGTTGTTAATCTTCTGGGGATGCCAAGGAGGAAAGGAGAAGGTTAGGGGTGTCCAAAGGAGGCAGAAACGAGCAGGTGTTAGGGTAACTATTTAAATTAGGCATCCCGACACAATAATTTGTAACAGAGGCTCTAAACTCCCTAGAAGGCACTGTAGCTGAATATCCTCCTTCACAAGGAAGCTGCATTTCTCATTGTACTAATAGCAATCTTCTTAAGCCTGCGTTACCAGAAAACAAGCTGTACTTAGTGAAACTGTTCTCTGAAACTTATTCAATCCCACTGCAGAGCCTTTTGTGTCCCTGCCACAGATGAATTTGAAGTCCAGGTCTTTAACCAGTTTCAGCAATGTATGGGCCCTGTTATCTTTAAATACACAATAAAGACAATGCCTGAACTCCGGGAAGAATCATGTTTTTCACGACGACAGTTTCCATGCACACAAGCCTCTAGATTACAATGGTATTTTACAAATCAAATGCACAATACAGAAAAAGTATTATCTCCCACTGAAATGCTGTCATCTATGAACGATGTGTTGAGATTCAACATTATACAAATCCTCATAGTAGTAATTTTGTAATATTTTATCTTTTTTAAAATAATAGGGAGTTGTAGGTAAGCAGAATCTTAATTACTCCAATTAAGTTCTCATCCTGCATCACTAATGTCATTGGTAGCTTTGTCATTAACTTCAATGAGTGCAGAATAGATTCCTTAGGATTTAACCTGGACACTCAATATTCTTGTTCTAATGAAACACGCATTAATGAGCTTCATTATTCTACTCGATTTTAAAGAAGCATCTTCAGCAGTCAGTTTCCCTCAGTAGCCTAATGGGGCACTGGCGCATTAGAGAGCTAGGACTTCACACAAGAGTGTTTAGGTCACTGTAAGTCTTTTTATGGATGCAAAGAGGTTCATGTTCAACCCAATAAGGCAACAGCAACCACTTACTGACTCAATTCAGAAACACCCTGCAGTAAAGATGACAAAAGCTGAATAGACTTTTGAAATTAAAACTAAGGTGGCACATGTAGTGGAATAAACACAAGTAAAACTAAAATTCTTCCCTATAATTAAAAAAATGACACAAATTTTCTACATAGACTGCATGGAGGATGCTCTGCCCATTTCAATCATTACCTTTTTTTCCAGTCATCTTATGGGATGCATTAGGGAAAAACTTGTGATCTTCAGTGACCTTCATTTTATTTTATTAAATGCAGCAGACACTTCATGCTGAATACGAAATAAAAAAATATGCAACCCAGGAATGTACTTTAAGAAAAAATGCCCTTTGGATGATCCAATTTAAGTCTTGATATATAATGACACAGATTTTCCAATGACATTTGAATACAAATCTCTATTGTATATATTATTGTGTTCAAAATTGTATTCTGAAATACTAAATTTAGAACAGGCCCTGCAGATCACAATTCAATAAATGTGGGAAATACGTATTTGGAATACATGTGAAGTTGGAGCAGTTGAACTGTTCCTCCCATCTTGAGACATGTTTTAGGAGGGAATTTCTGTTTCAAATAGCTATCCGATACAAGTAGTAAAAACCCTTCCGACCATCAAAACACACATCAGTGGCTGATGTATTGCTGATAATGCCTTCAAGGAGAAAACAATGTGAATTGCCCAAATAAGAGAAACTGACACTTACAGATACTACTTTTTCTTTCCCATAGTTCTAAGGACAAATGAGAAGTACCACTTGTTGCAGTTCTTTGCCTTTGAAAAACAGGAAGGGGGGAGTCTGTGGAGGATGGAAGACGGAGGTGGTGAGTGCAGGTGTCTCTTGTCCCTGCTACTGAGTGCAGATTAACAAGTCATCGCCAAACATAATGTCACCTGAATTTCAGTTAACTGTTGTCTGGGTGACCTGCCTAAAATTTGAAATGCTGAATGCCAGAGTCTAATTTGTAGCTGGTCTAGAGCGACATCCATTCTGGATGGGTGTAGCCGGTCACAACAGTGCAGGGGTATTCAAATTTGGAAGGGAGGGGACTTATGGAAATCCCTCTCTCTAATTAAACCAGAGAATGAGAGTTTGAAGTGGTAAATAATAAATTATAAAGAATCCTCAGTCTGGTTGTCAAGGAAACCAGTATGCCTCTGCCATAATTGCTGTGAGCCCAATCTTGCCCTTTTTGACATCAAGCCTTATCATGCATTCTGGTCAGAGACTGAGAAAGTAGCATTTCTATTCCTCTCAGGCAGCCCGGTGACTGGTAGTGCTGCTGGAGAAGGCCATGCTGTTGCTTCCTTCGGCACCATCCTCCTCCTCTCTCTGCAGACAGGAATTAATTAGTGAGGCCCAGTACACTGCCATCAACTTCTAGATTAGAATTGGGACCCACCAGCTTGATCATGGCATTGGAAAGTCTCAGCAGCTGTGTTTACTAGAAAGGTATTCCTAATTTACTGTTGTTGATATCTTAAGACTGATTATCTCAGCCTGTCATAACTCTCAGAAATTTCTAGTTCCCTTGTGCTCCTGCTCCCCTGAGTACATCCTCCTGAAAGGAGGAATGAGCCACCCATTTGACTCTTGATCATGGAAGATGCTTATGAAAGGGATGAACAGGGAAAGGGAAGTCAGCATGAAACAAAATAAGTGCTTTCACAAGCACAACAAAGTAGCTCAGAAATTGACTCCATTCCAAGTCAGATAGCTTACTGCATTGTCTTTTTCCTCCACAATGATAATTACCTTTCATAAACATAACCAAACTTGTTTTTTCCTTCTGTTTTTAGAGTCATTGCACATCACCACTGAACAGACACCAAGCTTTGAGCATAAGCATTTTCCAGTACTTAAACACCGGGAAGGCCAAAAAGGGGAAAAAGCTATATTAGTGTCTCTATCTCATCCTTCAAGAAATCCTGAAACAGGGTTTAGAGGAAGTATCTTCAAAGTAAGGAAACAGGAGGGACAACAGGCAAGTACATTATGTTCCCAGCTGACTATAAAATGACTATAAGCAAAAGAAAGCCCAGAGACACAAGGAAGGCAGGTGGGAAGGGGAAAAAAAATAAAATCCCCATTTAGGAATTAAACAGAGAAAAAGACTTTCCAAAGGAAGAACTGAGACTGTTTCTTGTTTAAAATACTACAACTAGTTGATTGTCTCCTTGCTATTTTCCAAAGGATAAATCATCTGTTAGTTCCTAGTACTATTCCAAGTAACAACCACCAAACCAAATTCTTTAATATATCTTCAGAAATTTAATGTTAACAAAATATGTTGAAGTAACAAGACTGACAGACCCTACTGAATTTAATCCTTCGCTGTATTTCAATCCAATGATCTTTGTTTTTTCCAGTACTTCAAGAAGGCATGGGATTCAGCTCAGGATCTGTTTCAGTGGGACACTCTTTAAGCCACTATGTTAATTCCTTAAATTTTATCATTATATCACATTTAGGAAAATGCCATTTACGAATTTGTTTTTATCCATTATTCAAAGAGGTGTAACATGTTAAAAGCACTTTATTTTGTCTGTTCAGCTGCTGCTCAAAGAAGGGGATTTATTTAGTTTTAGTGATTATGGCAACTGTCTTATCCTTTTTTTTATGTATTGATAGAAAACCAAAGCATTTTAAATAAAAATAAGATGCAATAGAGTTTTTCTGTTGTAATATTCACCTATTTCAACATAAGATAAGAACACTGGCAAAAACCTTTGTTTAAAGTATCTGTAGACATGCAATGCAAACCAAGGAAAAAATGCTTGTTCTACAACAGACTCAAAACAAACACAATAAACCTTACTCCAAATCAAACCCAAATCCCATCCATATTCCTCTTCCAAAAAAGCACAGTGTAGGTGTTTGATAGCTAAGAGAGCTTGGGCAAATTCATCTTAGACCTTTGCTCTGAAGGTCAAAGGTTCAGAGCATCATAGAGAATCATAGATTCTCAGAGAATCATAGATTTGTCCAACTTGGAATGGACCTTTCAGATCATCTAGTCGAATTCAAACTGAAATGGAGTCCTGCTCCTTCCTATTCATTCAGAATACTCTTTATTCCAAATGCCTTTTCCAGGTATAAAACCTAAAACACATAGGAGGAATTATTCCTACATAATTTAAAAACTGAAGCCCCTGCAGTTGTCAGCTCAGTTTAAAAAGTACAATTACAGATTAATTACAGTCAATTACAATAATGCATATTAATATCTGTATAATTTTATACGCCTCTAAAATGCAATCAACTTAAGAAAATAAATTAAAAAGAAAAATAAAGGTTTCCATTAGAAAAGATAATGCAACAGCAAACGAATCTGCCATTTGGATATAAATATGTTCATTTGCAAAACATACATGTAGCATCCATCAGAAGAAAAAAGGCCTTTAGCTGGTTTACAGATAATTTACTGTGGCACGCTCTTACCATTGTTTTATTCTTATTTGAAAAATTAGTCTGGATTCCAGAGCACAATGACAGCAACCAGTTTATTTTTATGTCTTCTGCTAAATTTCAGTGATCTTTAACCTTCAGGGCTAAACATCTCTGCAACAATCTATTTCCGTCACCAAAGAGTTTCATATTCTTCAAGATTCAAAGAATGGAGTTACTGGCTTTCCCAGTTACATAACATGCTGGAGGAGTTCAATATTACCCAGACCCTGCTCCATCATAATCCACTGTGAAAAAAATACCTCTGTCTCTTCTGTTGGTAGGAAGCCATAACAACCTGGTATTTCTCTTCTGCACAATTCTCCAGGTGGTCAATTTGATTTGTCAAATCTTTAGAATTTTTATGTCCTTTGTTTGAGCAGACTCTATCCATCACCTTTTGTCTTCACCTTTTTTCTGAGAATCCTATCATTTTTTACAAAAAGCTTCAAACTTCTCATTCTCTACAACATTAATCCACAGATCTAGTAAAACTTGCTATTATGCAGGGATTTTTTCCAATGTATTACTGGTTCTTCTGAAGCAAACTTGTTACTGTGATGTTAGGAACTGAAATGGAGG
Source organism: Turnix velox (assembly GCA_013400935.1). Lineage (NCBI taxonomy): Eukaryota > Metazoa > Chordata > Aves > Charadriiformes > Turnicidae > Turnix > Turnix velox. Next base: position 263,087 of record VZTY01000823.1, on the reverse strand, counting down.
CAGTTCGTCCTGTAGCAGTGGAAGCCATAGCTGCCTCATCTCTTTGAGCCTTGTGCTAGCCCACGACATGCTGCCTCACTCTCTGTACTTGAAAATGGCCAAAAGCTGTGTGGCAGGACAACGCCAAACTGACCATCCCACATGGACAAATCTTGGTAGATTAGGGTGGGTGTGGCACTACTTAACTGTAAATAAGCAGTTTCTGAAACAGTTCTGAGCTCAAAAGCAATTTAATATGTCTCTGTACAGTATCATGCAGAAATATCCACAACTCTCTCCTACAGTAGTTATGAGAAATGGTTATTAATTTTAATTGGCATAAGCTGGCTTTTAGGGAAATTATATCTTCAGGCTTCATCACCTATCTGAATAGCCTCATTTTGCAGTTACCATTGCTATTCATCTATTAAGAAATAGAGGCGATGCATACTAGATTTCCTCCCAGATTACCAACTATATTAAGCAAAGATGACTGGAAGCAAAACAGAAATAAAAAATTAAAGGCAAATTGAAACAAACTGGCTGTGATGCTCATTTATAGGCAATTTATCCATAGGCCTTTTTTCTGATCGAAACAAACTCCAAAACAGCAAACCTCAGCATTCCCCTTTGTGAAAATTGCACAAACTTTCTGTTGTGGAACAAACTCCAGGTGCAGGACAATGTTCCAGTAGCTCTTTTCTTTCCCAGCTCTCCTGCAGGTCCCAGATGGAATTAGATACAGTTCATACCCACCCATTCAAAACAAAAATGAAAATTGTTTTGGTATCATATAAAGAAATGAGAAGAACATAGCTACACTAGACCTGATAATTTTAAAGGTTACCACTGCTAATGATTTTTAAAGACAAAATCGTTCCTGCTGCCATAACAGTTTTAAAGACTTATAAATCAGAAACCCTTCAATTTCTACAGTTCAATTTTAAACATCTCCTCTCTTAGTCTTTGGACACCAGCCCTGTAACAGTCACAGGTAACAGTTAAGGTGAGTCTCTATCAGTAGAAGAAATGAGGGTTATCTCACCTCGGTAGCTAGTGAGAAGCTTTATGAGGGCTTTCCCATCATCTACGTTCACCCACATAACAATAAACCAGCCAGTGGGACAGACAGGGCAGCTAAGTCTTGCTGAGTAGGGTTGCTGGAACTAGGACATTGCATCACATCAAAGTGCATGCAGTTTTACCACAAAAACCAAATTTGGCACTAATATGAAATAGCTGCACTTTGGAGTCTAAAATTTAATCTGAAGGTCTGGGCTTTATGAAAAGTAACCACTAAGACACCAGCAGAATAATTCAACAAACTAGAACCTGTGGCTTCATTTTTGTTTTCTGAAAATATCACGTTTTCTCTTAAGCTTGCAAACAATTTGAACAAGTGGCCTTCGCAAGAGGCAATTTAGTAAACAAAGAAATGTTACCTTGTGAATTAAAACTACTTTAAATGGAATCTATTGTGACCACAATTCATATTAAGATGGCAAGCTCTTACAGAATGCCTTTTCAAGGAAAGAAATATATTCTTTGTGTGTTCAAGTACAGAGCTGTAAACCATATGAGACCCTGTTTATTTCAAATTTCCCATGATGCCATTTACTCTAGCTTTTAACCTTTTATGTGACATTGAGCTATTTTACAATCATAAAATAGTAGAAAAAACGACCTGTTAATTTGAAAGGGACACATTACCAGATCTCTCCCCGGCACTATAATATTTTAATTTCTTTTTTCAAGGCAAACCAGTTGGAAAGTGACCATCTGCTAGTCTGTTAGTACTATTCAAGCAAAGCAATGCACAAAATGCAAAAGTAGGGCCATTAACTGAAAGGAATTTAGGATATTGTCATGTGAGTTTAGCAGATTGATTCACAACAAAATAAAATCTCTACTTCTTTAATTACTCTTAAATATACTGACTATAAAGTGATGGCACAGAACTGCTGCCCGTTGTATGACATCTAGAGCAAGATGTCATACAAGCAAACTGAGCTTTTCAAAGGAATAAACTAGTATTACCAAATCTCCTATGCAAATTATTCTCTTGTATTTTGAGTGTGAAGCTAAATGCAAGCACACTTTTACAAGTACAATTCTAATTCTCACTTCAAAATACACAATGTTCTTTGGACACTGGGTAAGTTTTCAATATCAGTTAAGGTTCTGAATATTTCAAAACAGTTGATAATCAGGGTGAAAGAGGAAACTTGACAAGCTCTCCATGCTGATAAATACAGAATTTTTTGGATGAATAGAGTTCAAAGGAGTCGTAATCTTGGCTGGCACCTGTACATGATACTATAACACATACAGCTAGAACTGCAAGTTTGTGGGAATAAATTAAATTAAATTCACATTCATGTTAGCACTTTAAAAGATGTTGTCAGTACAACTTTGTATGCATGCAAGCCACTGTACTTTTGAAAGTTTTACCCTAAGAGGTTTAGAATTCAAAAATGTTGTCTCTATAGATAAGAGATAAACTGACCGTATCTGAATTGGCCTTTATCCGCACTATTCATATCTGTACCATCTCAACATACCTAACTAAACTGCAAATTAGGTTGAAAATTAAGTAACTGCATTTCAAATTGTTAAATCCTGAAAGAGTTTATTATATCTTGAATTGTGAAATATAGTAGATGTCAAATGCCATTACCAGAATTTATTCCACAGTTGCTTTAAATACACAGTACATTTGACTTTAAAAGCATTTTTCTATGCTTTCTCTTCCCAGACTCCCTTTCCTTATCAAAAAGTAATCAAGCAATTCAGGAATTTACATCAGTAGTAGAATGCTTGCTAAATATTAAAGATTTTCAGCTGCTTTTTTGGAACAAATAGTTCTTTTGGACCAGTTATTAATGTTGTAGTAGTCATATCCACTGGCCCAATGAACCTGTAAGTCTTACTGCTTTCCTTATTTTTATTTATAAATTTCATAAAGGCAGTAAGGCACTTTAAACCGTGTACTTCTTGGGGAAATACTGCACTTCGGGGACTGGTAAAGTGATTCTACCTTCTGCCTTTATCACTCTATGTGAGGCACAATAAATACTGAGAAATGTGATGCCTATGGTGTGCCTTGTTACATGGCTCACACCCAGCAATTCTCCTGCCCTTTCTGTTTGAATTTCCTTTCTCTTCAACCCTTTCTCAGATGTGTTCTCAGCAAGTCTAACTGATCCATACTGATTCTGGGTGACATGCTACTGTTGAGTAGCACAGGCTCAAGTTACGCAACAGCCTCACTCACATGGCTCAAAAACTCACCTCCTACTTACTCCATTAAGTCACAACCAGGGAGGGCTGCTCATTGATGGATTCTGTCCCTTTTTTCCAAAAAATTTCCACTATTCTGTACGAATTTCCTGTACTCTTTACCAGTATTGCATTTTCCCAATGGCTACACATTACCAGCCTTCAGCTAACTTGAGTAGACACTGCTCACAATTTTTTCATGGGATTCAGGGTACTTTGAACAGAAATTCAAGGAAGGTTGTATGTCATTTACGTAACTTCTTTATCAAAGTGTCAGGTAACCTGGCACCATTTTGCAAGGCTGCAGAGTGAAGTTCTAGTCAAGCAGTACACTCCAAAAGCTATGCAGAAGACAAAGTGATCCTCCAAACATGCTTGGATGTCATGTAGAAGGAATTAAAAAGTAACATTAACTACAATTGCTTTAGTTCTTGGACCTGTTTAATCAGACAAGAGGGGAAAGCCAGATGACACCACAAACTTATCTTGCTGTGAAGATATAATTGTTCATTCTCTGTGTGGCTCCAATTCTCATACAAAAAGCCAGGCAGGCATATAAATATGTATTTATTTGCTGTTACGCTAATTTTGTTAAAAAAACATCAGTAGTTGATCAGATGAAAAATGTGTGCAATTTTGAAAGGCTTTTGAAAACATACATGTCTGACTTGACCTTATGACCACTTTCTCCTTCAGGCAAACCTATATTATAACCAGAACAACACAAGAGGATGAACATTGTTGGGGAGTTGCTCACTGTGCCTGTCATACCCCGTTAATACAACTTTGATTTGCCTTTGTTCTGACAGTAGCAAACAGCTGCTTGTAAATGAGCCACAGTCCCTGGGCTGCCTCCCATTATTCCACACTTTTGTTTGACAAGGTCACTTGCTGTGGGGATTTTGGGGAGAAAGAGTGTGCAGTCTATAGAATTAGAGTTAAACCACAGGCAACCCAGCTTGAATGCTCTTATTATATTTTTTTTTCATAGCACCAGCAAAGCAAAAATAACAAAGGGAAAATCTTTTGCTCTGTGAGCAAGTCAAACTTTTCTTTCTCCCAGTGTTGATTTCATAATCCTAAAACTATCTTATAAAAGCAAGTCATGTTTCCACAAATCCCCTTTCATTCAAATCTTAACAGAATTTATATGAAAGATGTATTTAATTACAAAACAGTATTAACAAAAACAGATTAATATTGTTTTGTTCATCCGCTGCTATAATTCATCAGGAGACAATACCCAGCTAGAGCTAAGAGCAACTCTGACAAACGCTGCAAAAACAAAGAAGCAATCTGAAAGATTTATGTTGGTTTCCACAGGAAATTGATTTATTTTTGATAGGAACCGAGACAGACTAGTCTTCCAGAAAGAAAGTGTCTCATAAGCAAATTACTGCAATGATAGCTGCCCTTTTAAGGACAAACAGACATTTCTTTGACTTGGAAGTTCTGTAGTGTTGAATTAAACTGGGAAATCAGTATACAAAGACATTAGGAGAGCATCTGGTGCTATCAAATCATCCTGAACCCTCATTTTTCATGTTGAACTATGATCTTAAGGACAGAGAAAGCTGTCATTTAGGATAACCTGTTTCTTTATGACAACTGTTGCTTTTGAAGCTGCGCACAAACAAGGAATAGGTGGCAAATATTCAAAGGGATGGCTGCCAGTGTGGGAGGAGACAGCCAGTGGCAGTCTGCAACCACAGATGAATCACAGCAGACTGCTTGCAAAATCTACAAGTGAAGAAAAAGGTGCTCACTTAAAAATGTCTTTCAGGCTTTTCAAGGAGGGTCACTGAAAACAATGAATGGAAATCAGTCCAAAAACCCCTGCCAGCAGCCAACTGTGCTATTCTGAAGGGGCAGTCCCAATTGTCTAGATTTTTATCTCATCAGTCCAAAAAGCGACTGAGCTCTTCCTGCTCTTAATCGTTTGCTTCCTAGTTTTTTTGTTAGGCCAGTGGAAGAAAAAATGTCTTCATCACAAAGGCTTCTGCATCCGCACTAAAAGAAAAACTTAGACATTTCTGTAACCTATGATTTAATTTCCGAGTCTCCTGGTGTTCTTAAACAGAAAAACAGGGACAACCATTAGAGGAGTTTACATCTTCCCTGGACAGACTTTGGAAGATTACATGTATGACCACAAGATAGTCAACCTTCTACTCTCTTCTCCCTTTGAGCAAATTCTGCTTAAACTCTCTTTATACCACATGTCTTTACAGAGCTACTTATGTACAGTAAGAAAAGTCTTCCCAAGTTTCAGCCAGAGGTAGTCTTCCTTGTCAAACAATGATTATGAAATATATAGTTAGTGACATATATGAAATATTCTAACTGAATTACACTTGAATTATCCACTGCTAACAAGTAGTCATCAACAACAAAGTCTAATGATAATTCATTATGACAACGCTCACTTTCCAATAAAGCATGCTGAAAATATTCTGGTAGCTGACTGCCAGAGAGCAGGAGAGGGGTTGTTACCCTCATTTGTATTCAAAGGCAGGCAAATCACTAACTCATTTACATCCTTCCATCTTTCTCAGTGCATGTCAACAGCAGGTGGTCTATCAATACTACCTTTGAAATAAGTAGGTGGTTTAAATTGCCTTCAAATTTCAGTAAAAACCCTGAATTATAGAATAGACCTCAAGTCTTAACTTTCTTGTTTTCTTTGTGTGGACTGTAATAGAACATGAATAAGTACAGCACTTTTTTTTAAATGTAGATTAAAATACGAGCAAAGTTTTACACATAAACCTAGGCACCTTAATTTTGAATGTTAGCAAAGACAGTTGCAGGCATGACCATCTCAGCAAAGAGAGCATAGAAGTTCATTTGCAAAGGTTTGAGTAAAATCCACAGTACATTATAAAAGGCTTCTATGCTTTTTTTTAGAGCACACATTTTTAGGATAAGCAGATGAAGATCAACTCTTGAATCCTTCGGTGCATGTGTTTTAAGTTTCCCTGCTGCTAGCCCACTGGAAACTACTACTTTGAATAGATCACATTCATTACACACTTCTAGGGACATGTGTCTCCTATTTTAATTTGTGTCACTGTGACTATTCCTAACAGGTAGTTTAGAAAAACAAATCTCTGTTGGCACTCAGGACCAATTCTTGATGAAGTGAGAAGAAAGACTGCCTGAAACAGGAATCAAGGACATCTTCATGCCCAAGAGTACACAGCCAGCAGTAGGCAACATCACAAATGTGTTCATACAAAACCAGAATAAAGTAACTAAAACCAGCATTTTGTTGCTTTTCCTCTCTGATGTTTGCTTTCACATTTTGACAACTCCCTCTGAATTTCTGTGAAATTCGGTGTCCATCAAAATTAAAACTTTGCCAGGCTGGACAAGGCACTGAGCAGCCTGATCTAGTGGGAAGTGTCCCTGCCTATGGCAGGGGGGTTGGAACTCGATGATTTTTAAGGTTCCTTCCAACCTGAACTATTCTATGATTCTATGTTTGGTTTCAAACTTCTATAAGAATAGTTCCTTTTGAAAGCAAACACAGAGGTCAGTAATAACACCCCAGACTTTTCAGATTATGCTAAATTAGCTCCCACATTTTGGAGAGTGGGTAAAGAACATATAATGCACTGTCCCAGCATCCCTGAAAGATGAAGCTAGGGTCAGTTCCCACAAATTCGTTACAACTTGAGAGAGTTTGTTCGCTACTTGTTATGGTCCCAGTCAAGCATTAGGAAAAACTTTCGTGCAGTGCACTATTTGCATTTAAATATTTGAGTGAAGTCTGGTTTGCCAATAAATATACAAATTTGTTTAGACAAAGCAGATTTTTCTATGTGAAAAGAAGTCAGGATGCTGAAGGTGTCCCGTGCTACTAAGCATAAGGAAGCACGTACTTCACAATGAGTTAAAGATTGTTTAAAGACCAGGACAGTCATTAAGCTGTATTTACTGTCTAGACAGGAATAGCTCCACCTAACCATTCCCAAAGGTTGTTAGCATTTCTAAAAATTAAGCAGCAGTAGGAAAAGGTTAAGATCAACTTACTAATTAAGTTACACTCACAGAAATCTACAGTGGGGGAGGGGAGGGAAGGAGGAGAAATGTAAATGTGAATGGGATCCCCCAGTCTTGAGTACCAGTCCTCAAATACGGATTTTCGAAGGGAAACCACCCTAGGCCTCATTGTCTTTGTGCAAGGCTGATGCTCAGTCACAGGGCTGCACAAAAACACCACCACCTCCCATGGAGTTTATCTAAATTGCTAGTAGACATGAGCAGTGTTCTCATTTTATTTCCACACTGTAAATCTGTGGTCTTCTGGCAAATACATTCGCAGGTCTTTTTTAGCTTTTGGTGTTAAAAGGTGAATTCGAGGTAAGTGCCAAACAATGAGGCATGTTCCACGCCTAAGTTACAATGTTAATTATACGATAAAAGCGGAGATTTAGGTCACTTCCACGGTGCTTAGCAAATTCCCAAGGGCACTTGACAGGAAAACAGAACTCCTCCAACCAAGCTCCAGCGGCACAACCGAGATAAAAGAGATCCCTTCTGGTGACAAGCATTACTCAGAAATTCCTTCTAAGCAGTAAGACAGGCCTGACCAAGAGATCTCTCAGACTCCTAAGATGGACAGAAGCGCTTCGGCTTTTTGGGTTCCCTGTTGGTGGAAACCTTGAGTAAAGCTTAAGGAGGTCTTTGGTTTCTATTGCCACACAGTGCTCCTACATATGATACAGTATCGTTTGTGCTTGTTTACATACTGGAGATGAGGAGAGTCTGTTGATGCAATAACAATTAAATGCTAAACCAAGGAATAACTGCACGAGCAGAAAATGCAGAGCCACTGCCATCCACACCTCTGGAAACAGAATGGATGAACATAAATTAAATTATATAGAATCACTTAAATTACTGTTTAAATCTGTGTTCAATTATTTAAATTGCTGAAGAGAAGCACATATTTATTAAAAAAAAATCAATTTGTCCTTACTTATATCTGCATTTTTTAAATGAAAGAAAGGATAATTCAGTGATTGATCCTTAGAGCTATTGCTAAACATGAAGTTTAACCCAAATTTGTACTTCCCTTTGCCCGTTTGTAGGTAAATCTACCTGAATGATCCTTCAGTTGAGATTTTTATATTCTTCCTCTTCTGCGATACTAGAAATGGTACATAAATCTTACTTATTTAATTAAATGAGCATCAAATCTTATTCTTACTTACAGTGGATCTTTAGAGGGGAAAGAACAGACTGGAATTCAGCTAAACATGCACCTCTTCAAATCTTGTGGATTATTGCCATTGAAATTATCCAACTTGTTTACATTAGAAATTGACATATTAAAGCAGCACAGCAGTAACTGGAATGAAAAAAACTATTTGGATTTGATGACAAGGTCATACAAAATTTTAAAACCAATTGAATCTCATCCTTTTACATTCAAAAATTTAGTTTGAGATGACAAAAAAGGGAAAAAGGGAAAAAAAAGGAAAAGAAAGGGTTTGTTTTTTCTTCTTTCATTGCTTATAGATCACTTCTGACAAACTTGTCGCAGAATTGGAATAAACAAAATTAAAGTAAATTAAAAATAAATCCCAAACAATTTCTACACTTGCAGAAGGCAGCACTTAAATGCTAGTTCAGCACCTCCCTGACCTTTGTTACAGATCAAATCAATGATTTCACCATTCCCTTTTCTTAGAGAGGGCACAAACAAACCAGTAGTGCTTGAATGCAGCTTATTAAATGCAATCCAAGAAGTGCCTCCAAAGGAACCACAGCTTCTGTAAGTGGCACAGTGGCCTGTAGGTGGGCTGCCTGCCTGCTCCTGTATAGACACCTCCTGCCAGCCTTCCTACCTTCCCAGCCACTGGGGAATTAATAAGCTCAGCTCTGACTCCTGACATCACTACTGCTAAGCAGACACTAATGACTTTTTTTGTTTTTTCCTTTCCCCCACTTCCCTGTGGGCAGGAGTTGATAATAAACTCTGTTCAGCACTGGCACTCTCACTGGGGAGAAATAATAAACTCCACAATTCCACCTCTTCTCTGCCCATCTCTCTGGGAGGGTAGATTACTGGTGAAGCCTATATTTTCTCTCCACTTCCCTCAGACAAAAGGTTAATAAACCAGTCAGCATTGACTTTTTGGGGAAATTATATGTGTAGATTATTTAGCATTTCCTAGGTAACACATTAATACCATTGTGAGTTCTCAATACCAGGTTGTTCCAGAGACCTGTTATAAAATTGTAACCCAAAGGCAGTTGAGGATTCATTCATTTTAGGACCGACCAAATAATTTTGGCTATGACTACAACTGTAACTTGGCCTAGAAATGAGCACAGACAAACTGCTGCATCAGATCAGGAGTACGACCAGGAGCAGAGTGACCTACTTAAAAGCTTTTGCACCCTTTTGAGATCACTGGCAGGGGGCCTTCAAGCTTTAATACAATTTGTACTTGAATGAAGTTGAGGAATGGGTATCTCACATCAGCATCAGGCAATTCTAGAATCAGGGTCTCTTATACCTTCCCCAAGCAAGTAATTGACAGGGGGAACAGAGAAGAATTTTTCAGCCTGGAGCTTAGGGTGTCCTCTGAGGAGACAAATGTCTAATCCCTGACAAGCACAGAAGACACGTTTCAGGTTTCCAGGTCCTTGTGTGAATGCACCTGCACTAGAGCATTATTACATAAAATGTGGGAGGTGGCACCAATATCAAGAATAGAACCACTCCTCGCAGTTTCACCTTTCAAAGATGCTAAATGCAGGAAGAAGTGTTGACTTACAGATCTCAGGTGGAAGGTGCAAGTAGTGCTGAGTGCTAACTGAGAAAAGTGTCAGAAAAACACATTTCCTAGTGGTTAGCAGTGGCAACACCAGGTCAGATCACCAGCAATCTCAGATTCCTCTTGGGGATACCATCTAATGTACAAGGAGCACAGTGACCTTGAGAGTGTGGGACCACATACCTCATGGTTAAGCATGACCAAAAGCTCTCGTGCCAATATTGTGAATGTCTAAAGATTACTGCTTCCATGATTAGCAATTACCTGCTGATAAACACTTGACATTGAACAGGGAAAAAAAACGCAAAGATCAGCCAAAGAAAAGAGGTGAAAACTAAGAATATACCGATCTATACGGCCATTTCCACTATTCAACTATATTTCCAGGAAGGTGTTGCAAGCTTTCAGTTTGGCATCTGCCAAATTAATGGGAGTCCAAGAGTCAAAATCAAGTCACTAAAAAATCAAAAATGCCCAGACTGTAAGAAGACTCTACTATCTAAAGCTGTAGGTGCTTAGGAAGAGATTATTTCTTAACTGTAACATAAACATTTACAAAAGAGGAATTTTTCTTCATCTGGTCTTCATCAGAAGCTTCTGCTCAAGTCTCAAAGCACCAGCCCACAATTTTTGCATCTTCTAGCATAAAAAAAACCAAAGGGGATGTCGCTGGGGATAGGAGAAAGAAAATATTCAAGAGCTGGATTGGAGTAACTAAGTACTTCAGATCTAAATTTTAGTCACTTCAACATGTTTGGAACCGAAGCAGGTTGGCCAAGAGCCATCCTCAACCCAGCAAGTGTACCTCACCAGCTGGCATGACACAGACAAGAGCCCGTGACACCTCAGAAGGGAACATTTGGGAACAGATCGGGTGAATTAATGCAGCACTCCAGGTTGCGTGCCTGGGCAAAACTGCTCCTTGGCTCTTGTTTCAAAATCAGACAGTATTTGAACCGCTGGTTCTTCATCTCAGATTTCAAAATCAGTGTTTGTGTTTTATTGTTTTACAGTTCGGCAAGATCAAGCACCATAAGCTTATAAAATACTCTACTGTGTTTCTTCAGGGTTGAGGGAGGTAAGGGAGCAGAACGTAACATTGCATAGTTGCATACTTGGGCAGCTCTGGCCACACTCAAGTTTTATGCTGTAAGATAATTGGCAGTGCTTGAAGTCACTATATAAACAAAACTGTGCAGTGAACATCAAAGTAAACCTTTTCTGCATTAGGAAAACCAGGCCAGGCCCAGGGAAATGCCACATGATTGCTGCACTGCAAAGAGCAAGACTGAGGGACCACCGCTATGCAACAGGGCCTGGGACAATTTACTTACTGCAAATTTTACAGATTTAATTTTTTTTAAGTAAAAAAAATTTTAGAGAAATTTCTTTGGATCCACACTGAAGTTTCTGAGCAGAGGATGCTGAACATACCGAGCCAGAAGCTGAGATTTGGAAAAAGGAAGAAGAGAGTTTCAGCTGTTCGCCAGGCAGGACCCAGGCTAAGATGGGATCAGGGTGTGAAGGTACCAGCTCCACTAAGGAGAAACATCTATTGCATTAGAGACATGGTACCTAACCTATGTATTTCCATTAAATGAGGTACAAAATAAATGCAGTAGAGGGTGATTTAGGTGGAAGTACCTACAGGATGGAGAAGCTCACTGGTAACTGTCCTCATGAACACTGCAAGGGAAGATGGAGAGAAGAAAACGCAGGACAGAGCCACAAAGAGCTACACCTGTTTAAGCCTCACACTTTAAGCAGTGAGAATACTCACTGTCCATTGAAAACAAGGAGCAGCTCCTTCAGATCAGTTCTGAAATTTGAAGTCCACACAGGACACATGATGTTACATATACACATATGTAATGTGTATCCTTGAACCTTTGTATGGGGCATACAGATGGCTTTATGTAGGATTTGAGGTGGCAACTTCTTAGGGAGTGAGTGCTAGTCCCAGAGATTTTCTGTTAAATCATCAGATTAAGGGTCTTCCACAGGAATGGCAGAGCTTATTCCCACAAATAAGTTTGAAAAATCAAAAAAAAGACAGAAAGAAAATAATCAAGTTAACTTCATATATTTAACACAAGAAATATTTTGGTAGAGTGGATAGCTACAGCTAGGTAATTCAAATAGATAAGTATTTTAAGAGGTACCAATCTGAAAATAATATTTCATACACCCCAGGGTTAATTGTTTTTAAAAACGAGTGCAATATGGGCATTCCAATTACTCCTAAAGTAGGGACAAATATGAATGCAAAAATTATTACTATCCTATATTCTTTCCTACAATCTTAAGAGAAAACGCTATTTTTAGAAAACTTAGTCACATAGTTTGTTATACTTTATTATCTCAGTAGAAACAGATTTTTATGAACAGGATTGCCTCAACTCCTTGCACCAAACCTACCACGAAAATCCACAAGTGTTTGCATGTAGTTGTTTTGTAGTATCATGGTTTATTTTCTAGCAATTACTACTCACCACTTACAATGACACATTACTAGATTACCCATTCCAATTGCTTATTAAAACACGAGCAGGGTATCTCAAGTCTGTCACAGACATAATCCTGGGGGTGCTTCTTCTGGTCTCTGGACAATGCCACACATCCCAAAACATCAGTGCTGCATTACCCTTTCAGTTGCAGGAGGTACCTTCTAGCTAATAGCCCAATTAATCATGAGGATGTACTTGAAAAGGAAGCTGAAATCTTGTTTGGATAATGAAGCAGAGATTATAGGATGCCTAAGAAGAAATTGTGCCATACAGGCACAAATTGAACATGTTCATTAGAGTGGTACAATACACTTAGTAGAGTTTTTAAAAAAATATTAATTGACAAAACCTTAATTATCATTTTACAAATTAACAAGTTCAGGTAAAAATGGATGCGGATAGATGAAAAGGTCTGAGGGATCTAATAGGGTCAAATTGTATGCTGTTAAAAATCCATACAAATTATGTTTTTATTTATAGTTATTAGCTCAAATAAAATGCTCAAAAATTGGCTTCTTTTTTTACGCATAGATTGCATTGAAGTGGCTGGAAATCAAGAGGAACGTCCTTCTAACTGAAGATAGAACACATCCCAATATTACTGATCCACTGTTGAGTCTAAAAATCCATTTTATAGTCTCTCTTCACAGTTTTCATTGTAGATTAAAGAATATATGAGGCCAATCACCTCTAGGTACAAAACAACTACCATTATATTTTAATTTTATGATTTTACCTTAATTTTAGTGCGGTTTTTTTAGAAAACAAAATGTCACAAAATCGTGTCTGTTAATCTACCTAACAAAAAGGGCATTTGACTTCTTAAATGGGCACTGAATTCTGCACTCACATATAGTCTCTCAGAGGCTGGTAGGCTCTTCTTTCATGGATAAGCACATCCTAAAAAGATTACAACATCTTAGGCAAAAGACTATTGAGTTACAGTATGGATTAAATTACAGAATTTGGTAAGTGTGTAGTATCATATATCAGCACATCCACCAGTTTAGCTCAGGAGATAAATTACTAAAACTATGCAAGAAACTGAATAGCCTCTTATGACAGTTTGATGCATTATTGATTTTGTCCCCATTTTTATTTCCAAAACAAATTTCATTTAATTTTCATTATTTAATTCCCATCATTTCAGGCAATTCACAGACTCTTCTGGCCAATGAATGTCTTAGAGAATACATTTAAGCAACTGAGTGGAAACCTCTGTCATAACCACACTTTTTCTTTACAACTATTGGCAATTATTCTCCCAACTTACTGACAGGGTTACAACTACTTAATTTTTATATATGAAGACTGAAGAAAAAATTTTTACAGGCACAAAGACACATATCAGTACTTCAGCATCCCAGGTTACTACTCATCCAAAGCAATAATTATCCCTTGATTCAGCTAACCAGGAAGTCACCTATTTAATTTTTGCTTTCTGTTTTAACAAAGGTTTCTTAATACAATTTTTGCCTTTTCATTTCAGTTGCTTACACAGGGTACTTCAATGGTATAATAAAATGACTTATATTAGATCAGTCAAAAAGCTCATTATTCATACTATAGGCAAGCAAAGGGAAGAAGGTAACTCCTTTAAGCATTTGGTTCTGTTAAATCTTAATAACAAAAATATTTCTAGGATATTTGTACACTACAGGGTAATATGAAATAAGCCAAACTATAATCATGAAGAATAACCAATTTAAGTATTTATAGAAATATGTCTCTTTATGAGAACTGTTCAAACATAACCCACGTAAGAAACAACTATACACAGCCTCTGGGAACTTCTGCTAGACACATTGTATTACGTTTATATTAGATCATAAAACATAATTGATATCTTCTGAAAAAAAACAAACAACTGTTTATATTAGATGCAGAAAAGCAGCTTTAGTACTAACTTCTTGCTGGTCAATCAGAAGGCAGTACTGTCACCTAGGAAGATATTTCTTGTTTGAGAAAAGGAGAGTATTTATCAGAACTGAAACCTAACTACTAGAAGCAGAGAAATTAGCACAATTAGCAATGAAAAAGTTACTCCTTATTTCTAAGACTGCAAAGTTATATGTGTATTTTAAGACATAAAATCTGGCAAATTGAATTGGTTTTTGCCATCTCAGAGAACATATTGCAAAACATGTTTTACCAGTGCCTGAGGGGCTACAGATCGTACAACGATCATCAGGCCAAACTGTATCATATCACAGAAAAATTTGGTAATCCAGGATCTCCTTTTACATGTAATAAACTATTGTTCAATTCACTCAATAGTGGAATAATCTATGTGGGTCAATGATGGCAGCTCAGGCAAACAAAAGAAGCCTTTATGCTCCATCTAGACATGGCAAGGTGCTTATTCAATTTCTTCTGCATCAGGGGCACTGTTCCTTACCTAATATGTATACATTTGCTGAGTGTTATTCTGCCTTTGTTGCTTCTGACCCTCACTTGGCATTTAATTCCCAGTCCACCAGGGTATTCATGCTTGATGGCACTGATGCACACACTGAATGCTTTATTTATTTAATGGTACAGGGAATGAAGCTATAAACTGTATTAGACAATATCCTGTTTAAAGATGCCAACAGTCAGTATCACAGCATTACTGACCCACGTCTACAGCGGTGGATATGTCAGTGGAATTTAGAAGATGGTATATAATGACTACAGATCAATTGCAATAATAAAAGAATAAGGTTTCAATTCAAAATCCCATTTAGAATTTTTCAGGAGTATTATTTTAGTATTTAAAATACTATGCATGTTTTTATGTTCTCTATTTAACAAACACCCACATTAATCTTCACTGTTAGTGGCAAAGAAATTTTCCAACAAATACAGCAGTCCTGAGTAAAAACTGTGTAGCTATGCAGAATTGTTTTAATGCATGGTACTCTGTACCTAAAGCAGTAAACAATTCATATATAATTTGGCAACTAGTGATGAAAAACAATGACCTGTAGTCAGTTGAACAACTGCCATTTAGAATAAAAGTAACTTCATCTACACCTATATGGCGTGGTCTTTCTCCTATTTAATGTTTCCAAACCAGTAAAACTCATTAATATTATTTAAACATTCTCTCAAATAGCCTATTATCTAAGCCCAAGCAAACAATATTTGATTTACAGAAGTGACCAACACATGAGCAGCTGAAATCACCCATTCGAATATACTGACTTAAGGAAACATGGCACAAATGCTAATAGGCAACAGCAGTAAGAGGTATTATAGAGGAACTTAAATTATTCTGTAAGCCTGGGACCAAAGATCCATAACAGCCTATATCATCCATTGGTTTTAATTATGTCTTTTAAAAAAGCTCCCCTGCTGTGTTTCTGAAATACCAAATGGCCTCCACAGCTACTTGGCGTAACTCATTCTAATTCATGATTACAAGACACTATTTTCAGACTATTCCCTCTTTCCCAGCAACTACTTAAATGGAGGGAAAACAAAAAAAAAAATCATTTTGTCTTAATTCCTATTTAAGCCTTTGACTTGAGGCATAAAATTTAAAATGCAATAAATGCCAAGTCACAGTACGTAATAGCATTTACAATATAAAATCCTGTTACATATGAATTCTGCAGAAACAGAAAGTAAGCACACTGATTTTAATATTTGTTTGTTTGGAAGACAGCTAAATTGTACAAGTTTTACTTTCAAGCAGGGTAGTGTGAACTGAACATGATCCAATTTCTTTTTTTTTTTTTTAATGCATGGAATATGGAATTTTGAAATAGCAATCATATGTGTTAAAAGTAAAACATTCAATACAGTAGATGGTGTATTTCCTAACTGCACTCATACATTTAAATGCTAAAAATTGGCATGTATATTTATCCCGTAAGCCATGACTTAAAACTGTTACTTCTGGTAAGTTTGTGCCCTTAATGTTCAAACAAAACACATTGGAAGGCACACTTAGAGGAAAAGATTGGACCACTTTGTATGACCTGTCCTCTGCAGGATTGCTCCCATAATCACCAACAGCCTTTTTACTTCTTTTCCTCTTCTATTCCAAAAATACTGCTGATTTTTGTTTTTGAAAATATTGCCATTTGCATAGGAGAATTACCATTGCTTTCTGCCTAAGAAAGTAAGAACAAGGTAGTGGAAAGCGAAGGGAATAATTAAATGCTCGGGGTCATAAGGACTAAGCCTTAAACAAAGACAGAATACTGAGTATTCATGAATTTGCAACTAGTCAAAACGTGCCAAGAACTGTGTTTCCTCTCTATAAGCTCTTTTATGCTGCATGTAAGCAAAAGTCAGGCTAGCCCCCAAAAGAAGAAGTATCTGATTTTCTGGACAGTTTCTCTGATAGGATGTAGCTTGGGCTCTGTTTATCTGGAATAATGCTTGACAGCTGCATCCCCCAAGCACATGCTCCAAAACAACGTCCCAAGATGGATGAAGCATGTATAACAAAATGAAACTTAAAGCAAGACAGCCGAGTCTGACTAAATCCCTCTTTCATCGAGTTCTTTCTTGACTGAAAGACGTAGGGGGACTGTCTCTTGGCAACTTACAGAGAAACCACCAGGTCTAAGGGGGAAATACACTGTCATTCTTTGCCTTTTTTAAAAAAAAAAAGAAACATCGATTTTGAACAGCACATTAGAAAGAAGGATGACAGAATCAATAGAATTTAAGATGCTCTTGTAATCTGGGTTTAACATCACAGTAACACCTCTAATGCCACCCTTTGTGGCATTCTGACATCTACATCTATCATGTTAATATGGCTTTTATTAAGCTGAATTAACAATTTTAGTCAAATAATTAAAATCAAGCTGCCCAAAATGTCAGAGTTTAAATATTTTAACACTTCGTCATTCTTATAAAAGTGTCATTTTAATCTGAGCTTTAAGCCAGCTGTTTTGTGGGTTTACAATAAGTAATCAAACAGTACAACAAAAAGGAACTATGAAACAGCAGAAAAAATAACATTACAGTAGCCTGCCACATGTTGAAATTAGCACCGATTTCACTCCATGGAAATTAAATCCACCTATAAAAACTGATAATACCTCAAAATTATAAGCAAGGGAATACTTTCAACATCAAATCCAAC
Source organism: Turnix velox (assembly GCA_013400935.1). Taxonomy (NCBI): domain Eukaryota; kingdom Metazoa; phylum Chordata; class Aves; order Charadriiformes; family Turnicidae; genus Turnix; species Turnix velox. Next base: position 245,445 of record VZTY01000823.1, on the reverse strand, counting down.
CTGGGTTCTATTTTTCTCCTTAAATAAAAAGGGCCATAAAAATCTCTCATTTCCTCCCTGAAGTGGGAATGAAAAATACCATGGGTTCTATCCTTCAATTTGTTTTTTTGATATCCTGTTGCATTAGAAAACAAACTGAGTTTAAAAAGACCAAGACTGTCATTCCAAGTAGCATAAATGGGCATCACCCCCAAAAAAAGAGGGAAACATCCCTTTAGCTTTCATCTTTGCTGCTCCTCCCTTCTTTCTGTGAGGTGTTTTGTGGTTTGGTTTTTGTGACTGCTTTTTACAGCACAAGTAGATCACCCATGCTGCATAACCCATCAGAGCTCTGACCACATTTCTGCAGGGAGGGGCAAACTGAGGTTGGAAACAGGTCCTGGGGTGGGGTAGGAGGGTAGGATGCTTTTTTAAGTGGTCACGGTGGCTTATTTTAATTGCAAATAAGCATAATCTCAGTTTTCTATTACTCTCAGCAGCTGAAGGATTTGTTAATTTAATTAATCATAACAGAAATATAGGCTAGCCAACAAGTATTGATGATTTCCCATAATACAGATTCCTTTGCCTTTCCTTTCTATTATTACTGGTACTGGTATACAAGACCATTTACACTTACAGATATGACCTTTTCAAAATGAAGGCATAAGTGGGAGACAGGGGAAAGGAGATGAAAGATGATGCCACTGCTGTAGTCATTTTATGTTAAAGGCTCTGCTTATATGTGTAATTCATACTGCTGAAGTCAGACTAATTTGAGAGCTGAGTTTTCAACAGCCTGTATAAATGGCGTGTTTCGTTTCAGGAAAAGTCTTCACTGAAATGCTGGTAACGCGAATATAATTAAGTTAAAATAAAAATATCTCTTTATTTATAAAATTCAGGCATCGGTTTTTTAAACTGTGTCAATTTCTTTTACTACCTTAATGCCATTATTTTATGTTTTACTGATACATATCTTTGTTGCAGCCATGTTCTTTCCTTATTAACTACCAACTTCCCATACAGATTTAAAAAGCTTCACAGTCATGCCTTTTTTTTTTTTTTTCACATCTCTTGTGGTTTAGAATGCAGAGTAGGTATTTCGCATTATGAGACTTGTATCACAGCAGTAGAGCCTTCAGCAAAACACTTCCACAGGGCCAAGCACTGTCCCCAGATGCACAGCAAGGCTTCTTATTTATTTCAGTGGGAGTCTTAAATGGGCAAAAAAGACAAAAAATTATAAGCACCCAGGGAAGAGATTAAGTTTAGGAATATTTTTTTCTTACGACTTAATCTTAAATACTCATATTGGGAAGGTCCTGATACACTTCTCACCCCTGCAAAGTGAAGAGTAATGAAACAATTTAATTCTTGAGTATTTTGCCTAGAGACTGCAGTGAAAATTTCTGGCAAGAAATTTTCATTCCTACAATTCGAATCCAAGTCCCAACAAGTACCCAGGCTTATAGATCTGAGATAACTAACAGGCTGAGTTTCTAGGTTAAATACATCCACCCCTCCACTTTAGGCTGAATAAGGTGAACTGAATTTCATTAAGGAAATCTGGAAAGTGCTGTTTGAATTGGCAAGAAAACAAGGAAGGATGGTGGGTGGCAGAGACTACCAGCTGAACACATCTGCAGCCGCAACTCCAAAGCTTTCTAGAAATCAACAACTCTACTGGGTGAAGGGGGAAAACAAAAATACGAGAACATGCGCTAAAGGAAGCTTTCTTATCCAGACTGGCCACTAAACCGACCCTGAATGCCTCGATGCTTCTAGGAGATTAAAAATTGCCCCGAAGGGAAACACTGTTAAAGAAAGGGATTAACAAGAAGTGCCTTCTAAAAACTTTTTTTTTTTTTAAATTCCAGACAAGCCAGAGACAGAGAACAGCAGCTGAAGAGGGAAACAGAAAGAAAATGAAACTCCTGAAGACGACAGGAATTGACAGGGTTCAGATCTCTTGTGAGATTATTACTGCTAACAACCCAATTGAGAGAGATGCAAGATACGTATTACTATTTCTAACCCCTTAAAGCATCAAGAAGTCTTGCAATGTAGAAAATAAATATTGCAAGCAAATTATTTTACTCTTTTTTACAAAAAAGTACTCTGTGTTCTAACAGATGTTTTTTGTCTGCAGTTTTTTTGCATTGATCCCACTCATGCACATCACTATGGAGAAACTTGGAGAGGGTGACTATGAACTTTTGTCCCTCAGACGTCTTATAAATAGTCTCAACCTCACAAAAAGTTTCAGTATAAAATCTGTACAATATTTGGGTTTTAATCATATTAGTACTCTATGGGAGAAACTGTGCATTACGCATTACACATGTCTCTCGGGCACATGTATTTGGACTGAGAGTTTGCAGGTTTTGCTGTATATGAAGTTGTTTTCTTCCCCCTGTCCTGCTGGGGCATCTTGCCTTTCTGCTATTTGCCTCTCACCACATGGACACCTTGCTGCTGCTCAGTCATCAGCCATGGGAGCATCTTCCTCCTGTCAGACACTCACACCACACCACCGGCCAGACTCCACTAAAAACTTATTAGGAAACACATCTCACAGCTGTGGGTCCGATGTCCCAGACTCTCCCTGTACGTGCTGGGTAAATAAACATTTTTAAAATTGAACAGTGTAAAAGGGTCGCATTCTTGATTACAAAACTGGGAAGAGTTAAAAAAGAAATGTAAAATATTAAAGGAATATTGTAGAACTTGCTTCCCAAGGAAGCCCTTCCTAGCTCTTTCACTGTCTTGGCTCACTTGGCAGGTTTTCGAGCTCCTCCTCTAACCGTAGCTAACTCACTTCAGAGAGACTCGCAGCTACATTTCCTCTGTTCCTTTGTTAAAGATGGAGTCCCCCCAGGGCTGCTCACAGCACTTGCTCAGGGCTACCTTCCTCTCTCTCCGATCAAAGTGGAATGTCTTAGTCTCCTATCAGGCATCGCTGCCTTCCACAGTTTCCAGTACTAGTCACATCAAATATGGCTGTGGAAATTCTTATTTTTCCCTCCTGCTTTCTGGAGTAAAAATTTATTTTTTAAAAATTCAATTAAGTGAGACACCACTGTCCTTGCACAAGGGAATATGGTCTCATTCAAATGAGATTTGAAATTTACTACAGTGTACAACTACAGATTATAAATATTATATATTCAGCATATACATAGCTTACTTATTACCTAATGCCTCTTTTTAGTGTTTAATGGAGGTCACATGCAACAAAGGAATATTATTGCTATTATAAAAAAAGCATATAGAAATCCATCTCCAGACCACTGTCGATTACTTCTTATGGTATCAGCCTGGGAGGTCTGCCGCTACAAAAAGCGGTTCCCTCCAGCTGAATCTGAAGCAAGAAGAGCAAATGTAACACATCTCAATTTCTGGTATTGTTGTAACATCAATTTCTTTGTTCAGATTCATATTCATTAAGGTCCAAAACCAGAAAATATATTAAGAGGTGAAAGAATACAGTTTGTTAAAATAACAGCAAGATTTTCTTTTTGAATTGTCTTAAGTACTTCCTACACATTCCAAAGAAATCTATTTTCTGCATAAACCTAGGCTCTTCTACATGCTATAGGGCTAGCTGTATGTGAAAAATGCCAAACCTTGGCATCAAGGGCTTGCTGTATGAATAATCAAATCGTGAGAAGGTACTTGAGAGCAGCAACACTGAACATCTCAATAATGTGCCTTAATACTTTTTGGTTAAACAAACCTATCCTTCAAATAATCATTATATTGCAGTTATAACATACAGTACAGTACAGTGTTAAAGACCTCTAGTAAATCAAAATTACAGAATATAGAAAGTGAATTTCCTTAACATAAGTTGAATTTTTATTTGAACAACATTTTCATCTTTTTAAGAATTAGTGTCTAGCATGTGAGGTCATAAATGTTGCTCTTAAAATAACTTGTTTTTTCTCTGAGAGAAAATGCTTGTCTACTAATATGACCCATTTGTAATGGAAAAACATGTCTCTAAAGGAAACAAAGTTTAGAAATGAGGAAAGAAGTCACGTTTTTGTGGAAGAGTCCAGTTCTCCCTGAATCCAGCTTGTTTCTACCTGATCAGACCCAGGTGTTCTCCTAAATCTCCCAGTAAAACTTATGAAACAGCCACAACAAAATATCAGAAAGACAAAAAATGTCTGATCTAACTTGATGCTCAGGCTATGGAAGGACAAAGAAATCAGTTTCCTACATATCTATTCATGCCTGGGCAGGACAGGCCATTGTGATGAAAAACAGAGTTAAAAGGTCTGGGGCCTTACCTGGCCTGGAAGGTATTGTATCTAAAAAAATCCTGGTTTTCCTCGTCTAGGAGTCACCTAAAGAAGTGACCCCTCAGAACAAGGTGAGTGAGTTGCTCAGAGGCCTGAAACAAATTCCTAAGTGCAAGATACTGTTTGGTCTTTGCTATTTACCCATTTCCCTCGGATTAATGCACTTCAGTAGCAAGAAGAGCTTGAAAATGCCACTGTCATCACGACTACATTTTAGGCACCTAAAATGCAGATACAATGCCTAATGGCACCCACAACATTCTTTTAATAGCACCTACAAACCTACAGCATGCACTTACAATGAAGCAGTTGCCCCCATCTCTAAGCACATCAGCACTTTTAAAACATACCAGCTCTTGGGATAGAAAAATGACATTTCATAGAAACTAGGACATCAAGAGGATATCAAAGAAATGGTTTCAGAGCTAATGAGATTCAGCATAACCCTGGATTGGCACAGAAATGGACAGCAGCACCATGACAGAGCTGAGCCCTGGCTCATGCAACAAAGAGCCATCGGGAGAGGGGCAGCCCATGGTCAGGCTTGGGGTGGAAAAGGGAGAGGGGTCTGAAAGTAATGAGACTGGTTCAGATCCCTGCCAGGACTGAATTAATTGAGAAACCATGATACCCACTTAACGTTCCCAAAGTCCATGGAGCAAACTGAACAATGCTGCAGTTGCATTTCAAGTAAGTCCGTCTTCCCCAATTAGCCAGACAGTTCTACCAACAGAATCAGATTAAGATTTAAATTAAGAATTAATTGATTGAAAAAATTTTTTGAAAAGTTAATTGTTCTCCAAGTTCGCTGTATTGCTGCCTACAACTCAGAGACAGAAAACAATACAGATTAAGCACATGGAGAAAGTTTAAATTAATTTTAGTGAGCTGGATCCAATTATCATGAATATTTATTTTACGTTAGATTGGCACTAACAGAAACATGCACTGCCAATAGTTTAGATATGCAAAGAGAAGAAAAAGATCTAATCCATTACATCAAAACCCACACAATGATTTTTAAGAGAATCTGATTTGCATAGAGTAACTGCATGCTCACTATTATTCCAGACTCATCCCTTTTAAAACTACAGATTCAGGACACTTTCCCACTTGTAAGATAAAAAAATAAATATATATACACTTATAACTACCTTTTTGGTACCTGCTGAGTTCTTAGTCAAAACTGTTAATCTATGAATGTATATTTTATGCAACAGATGCCAGAGGAAATTACTTGACTGTAAGTGAATTAATTTACTTTTTTTAAAAATGTTTCCTTTAGCATACTCAGTTTGAGAGGTAACGACCTGTGAATGCTCAAAGTTCCAGCACTTACTTCCTCCATATTTTAGCACAAGTAACTTGACCTTTGCTTCCACAGTTTATTAATATTTTTAATAATTTGGAAACATTAACATAACAGCATTAGAAGTTAACAGTTCATGAAATGTTCTGAGGACACCACACAATTGAGAGTGGTGCCACTCTACTGCACACCTTCTCAAGCTTGCACTCTACAGGGGTTTTTTATAACACTTTCTCCAATTTCTACCTTTTTTTTTCTTCTAATTAGCAAAATTATGTAGAGCCAGTTTGCTAATGCAAGACTTTAGCAGGGAGAAATTAAAACTTAAAAGATGAGGGTAGCTGCTCTCTTATACTATTAGAGTCATGTTTTCTTCCCAGAAACACATGCAGAAGGTGGAGAAGGAGGGAAGAAGAATCTACTAGCTAATGGCTTGGTGGTGACTCTAGGTGAGAATGCTCAAGGAATGATCAGTTGACTTTCGCAGCTGGCTCCAGTGGATCAGGTCCTTGGCACAGGCAGAACTTCATACCCATAACTATAATCCTCATCCCACAGCAAACCACCCCTGCTGAGCCCCCAGTGTTCCTATCAGGACCAGCACAAGAGCAGGGGGTGCCAAGCACGAGTGAAAGGAAACAATGATTAATTCAACATAATCTGTGCATGACTTGCATATGACCTGAGATTGATTAATCTTCCTATTCTAAACAAAGGCCGAAAGAAATTTATCCATTTACGGGAAGCATTTCTCAGTTAAGTGAGAATTCTTACTAAGTGCTGTATGTTTTAAGGCTTCTAAAGCACCAAATTCTCCCTGAGAGAAAAAGAAGTTAGTCACCAAACGCATTCAGAAGTACACCCATAATTGTCAGCTTTGCCTCATGTATTAGCTAGAATTATTACCTTGATCAGTTTTACTCCTACACAAAGTGATAATGAAATAGCAATTTTTTCTAGCTGCTGAAGAAACAACCTCCTTGTTGTCTTGCAATAGCATTACAAACCAAATAGGTTAAAGAAAAAAATGAAAGAGAGGAAGCATAGAGATAAGATAGATAATCATGGATTACTTTTCTCAGAACCATGTGAGAATTAACCTTGGGAACAAACTGAGATCTTTTAAAATAGGCTTTGGGGTCAATATGGATGTTTCCTGAATACACTTAAGATTATTATTTTTAAACACAAATGATTTTACAGCCACATGAGCTCAACATGAGTGCACAGGAGATGGTAAGAGTCATTCTCAAGCTACGTTAAAAAATCCTGTTGATTTCCTAGATTCTGTAATTATCAATCACCATATATTAAAATCTTTATAAGTCTTCATAACATCATTAGCAACTGAATTTTCTTCATCAGAATTTCACACTCTGGTCTGAGTTCTTCAATTCAAAATAAAGGTATTGACATTCATCAGGCTTTTTTTTTTTTTGCTGTGAGTTGTTTATTTGTGGTGCTTTTTTGCTTTCTTTTTTTCCCCTCAATTTTGTTTGGTTGGTTTATTTTTTGTTAAACAACTTGCTATAAAATGACTCCTGAGGGTTAGTAAATACAACTTATAGGCAAAGAAAAAAAAAAAGTTAAAAAGTGCAACTACTAATAAAATTGTCTTGGACCTACATATATATTTGAAATGCTCATGTGAACATTTTGAATTTTGGACAGTACAGAATGCCTGAAAATGAAAACTGTAGCTCTTATGAGAGGTGTAAAAAATGCAAGGAGAAATCATAAAGAAACAGATGTTGTGCTGATTCGTAGTGAGGAATATATCTATTCTGTAAACAACATTAAAGAAATTTAAAAGGGCAACTGGATGACATCAACACTTTTGGATTTATTTCAATAAATATCAGGTAAAGAGAGGTATAATTTAGCTGTCTGAATTACTGGATTATGAATAAAAAAGCTCCTTTTACCATTCCATACTTAAACCACAGTCATATTAAGCATAAGACTGTAATATGAATTCTTAAAGAATGAGAAAATATTATCAGTTCTGCAAATGATTAAGTCTAGCCCAGAAAGAACATTGTAAGGCAAATGCTTTGGAAAGCCTGGCTTTTTGTATAAATGACAGATCAAAGCGGTATTAGTAAAATTAGATAATCCTGTTAAACTGGATTCTGGAAAAGGAGTACTGAAAGACAATTTAGACTCTACCACTTCCTTAAACCACAATGTTCTATTTATTTTAACTTGCAGGTCCTAGCAAAACTCTTGCTGGCACAAACATACTTTCTGCTGAAATCACAAGACAGGACAGTCAGGTTTGTTATCAGAAAAAACCCCAACATAAACAAATGCACAAATTTTTCTTGAGCTGAGGGATAGAGTCTTCTGCTTTTCACACTGACGATTTTTATGAAAACAGAAAAATTATCTCAAATTTGTCTTCTCTTCTTCAATGAAGACTATAAAAAAGAAAAAACCCAACAAAACATACGCAGATGGACAGAGATGTCTTACATGCTCTGCACACTTCACTGTCACCACACGACCACCTGCAATCCTGCACTGTCCAGAAAGGTATTCCCAAAAACACCTGGGTAAGCTGTTTGCCCAAGGACTATGTACTGGAGATAAGAGGTAATTAGCAGATCAGACTATTCCTAGCACTACTCCTTCAACATTAAGTGCAGAGCTGCAGCAGCAAGCTGGCACCTGGTAGAGGGAAATGCTAGATGCGATCATTTCAATTTACACATTCAGCACTACATCCCATATGCTTGTCAATGTGAAAGCCTCAGTGATAACAGAGATACCAGAAGAAAAAGCTCTGTTGAAATGCTGACATGAAGTTTTTATGTATGAACCAGACCCTCTCCTCTGGACCATCTGTAACTTCTTCCTTTTCTCATGGGGCATGTGTTGGCCATAAAAATCTTTTCATTAAAAAAAAAAAAAAAAATTAAGCCTGACACTAAAGAGAAAATTATAAGCCCTTAAACATCCATAAACCAAGTTTATATACACAAGTATCATTCATATAAACACGCTACTTGCTCAGCAAGAAGAAAATTCTACTGAGTAGGAAAAGTTTGCTGCAACTGGATAGAGCAAAATTTATAACTGTGCCTCAAAATTAAAGTATCTGGCAGTATGGCTTGTACCACCAAAAGCAGCAAAACATGACTGTTTCTGTCTCCTGACTCCTGTATATATTTCCATGCCTGTGTTCAGCACACATGTTAAAATTCACAGGTGTTTTTCCAATGATTTCATAACCAGAAATTCTTATAGTACAACAAAAGTAGGAAATGTACTTTTGTGTGAGAAGTGACGAGCTTGCTGAATTGTGACCAAGGCTAAGGAAGACAATGCAGAGAAGCTGAATTATTTCCTCTGCACAGCTGAGGTGGCACAGCTTATCAGAAAAGGATGATGGAGATGATGAAGGAAGAGAAACCGGATGACAAAGGACACAGTGTTATTCAGTAAATGATTTGGAAATGGGGAGAGAAAAGAGATAGAGATATTTGCTCCATGATGGTATCTTTAAAAAACAATGTCTACAATAATCAAGGAGATTTGTGATTACTCCGAAACACTAAAGTGTAACTTAGGATATCAAAAAAGTATTTAATTAAGCAATGAGTTGGGATACATCTGCTGTGACTAAATTACAATGGATAATTAAGAAGTATCCACTGTAAGGCGGCTACTTTGTGCATTTTGGCAACTTCCTCTGAAGCTTCAAATACTGACAAGTAGGAAAAGAAAAAAATCTCAACAAGAAGAATCAAAGACAGAATGAGGAAATTTAAGTGTACATAACCTTAAAATCCCTAAATCAGCTCTGAAAAGACAAGCTTATCTGCGATGACACTGGATGTATAGCTCAGTTGGGAGAGCATCAGACTCCCAATCTGAGGGTCAGGGGTTCAAGTCCCCGTCCAGGTATGAGGCTTGTCAGAGTTGGGCTGATGGTTGGACTTGATGATCTGAACCTTGATTATGAAACTATGAAACTATGAAACTTTGGAAAAACCTTGCTTTCCTCTACAAGGCAAAAAATAGACACAACTCTAACAACTATCCAGCCACACCCTCACAAAGGCACAGAGACTCTTCATATTTGCACTTTTAAACATTTGCAGACAATTTGGGATACCCTTTGCAATCTTTATCACTAAATAAAGGAGCTTCAGGCACTATATACTCTGACTTCAGATGACAAGAGTCACACAGAGTAGCATTAATCATGTTAAGCCTGAAACTGGTACTAGATAAAGAATGGCACATTTTAGACCGGTTTTTCCCTCTGAAAATAAAACTGGCACAGTGGTCTCTCAAGCTCCACTAGATGAGCAGATCTCACTATCTTTTCACCCACTAAGGTGACAGCTTTACCACAATCTACAACTAGTCCAGTGCCTGGGTAACATCCCAGGTGACTGGGATGAATGGAAACCTTCCTAAAAGAAAGACCAACTACCTCCCACCAGCCTTTCTCCCTGTGCCAGTCCACCACAGGACCACCACACAGGTGCAAGAGTCACCACAAGGGAACTGATGAGGTGGAGAGAGGAGGACTCAACACTCCTTACCACCACCAGATGAAGACAGTGTAGCTCCATGTTACCTGGCTCACTCTCCAATAATGTGCACATACCCAGAAAGGCAGCAGCAAGCAAAATCCATGACAGCAGCTCTCAGGGCAGACGCAGATGTTCTCCTGCCCAGCTGTGAGGAGGGCACTCGCAGCCTTGCCCTTGACCATCTTCCAAAGGCACACTGCCTACTCCAAACATCTTCTGATAATTAAATCCTAATACTTTCACTTTGGAAAGCAAACACCTGACACAGAGAAGCTATGCACATCTCCACATGCCTAAATAACTTGTCAGCAGTACTAATTGAAAGGTTGTAGTGTTAAACAGCAGACATATGATCAAAAAAGAAATTTCCACAGAAAACTGGAATTTGCCAAGGGGAGGGGGAGGGATGCACACAGTTCTGTTATTGTGCAAATTTATTATACTAAAATTAATTATTGGCAATCTACTTTAGAAATTACAGTTACATTCTAACCATATAGGTGGGTTTTTCCCCCTCCTTTTAAAAAGCATCAAAGCTTTACACTGACCTCAACAGAGCTACTTCAATTTCTGATCTCCTGAATACAACATAGACAGATATCAACTGCAGCGCCTCTCTTAGAATCTCGGACTATAAGGTCTAGGTGCATATTCAAATGACATGAACAAATGTGACAGCTATAAATACAGACTTAGCAGTTTAAGTTGCAGACATGAGATTGTCTGCTCTCCTGAGTCAGCAGCATAACCATTCTTTTAACCTTCAGTTTTCTGGAAGAGGAAACCAGAAAAGGTGAATGTGAAAAAAAATGAGAAAAACAAAAATAAGTATTCTAAGTACAGGGATGTTAGTCTGTAGTCACGAAAAGGAGGTATCGACCTATGCTGCAGATGTAATTTAGCAGTCATGACTTTATAAATTCTCAAAGCATAAAAGTGAATTTTTAGCTGATTTAATACACACATACACACTGTGCATATATGTGGGGATTTTTTTAATACTTGGTTTTAAGCTCAAACTATGTAGGTAATTTCTGCAAAAATTAACTCCAAATGAAGGGGATACATTTGTGTAGGTCATACAAAAGAGAATTGACTCCAGGGACTTTTATTTTAATATCTCCTTCACTTCCAATTCCACCAGCTTATCTAAGGATGCATCATAATTCAGAGCTATTTTCATGGAACATCAAATTTAAATAAATGGGATATTGAAGATGAGAGTTGTTGGTCTAAAAATGTTTTCATGTCTAAACACCATGAACAAAATAGTATATGTCATGCCTGGTTAAATGATTAACTGGCATTAGTAAATGAATACATAAAAACTTTTAGGCATCAAGCTTTTACAACAGTCACCTCATGAAGACTGAACTAAGGCTTCACAAAAATCTGAACTGCTTTTTTACTGGCGGATCCATTGGTAATACTCCAGAGAATCATTTGCTTGCAAGTAGTTAACCAGCATCACGATATCAAGATACATGCATGTTGCACAAAAACTCTCAAAATCTCCAATAATGAGCTCTCTCATGTTATTTCTTCATAGGGTCACTTGAAACAATTCATTGGGCCTTATCAGACGAGAGGTCCCATTTTCTATCATTCTATTTTAACCTGCCTAATCAGTTGAACAAAAGTACTTCATGTAAAATGATTTCTTTAGTTGCCTTAGCTACAAATCCCTGCTGTATTGTATAATTGAAATCTACTCACGTAAGTTAGGAATAATTAGGACCCCAAATTAAGCCAAACACAAAGTTAATTCAAATAGTCAGCTGCTGTCATTTAAATGGTTACAGAGTTTTATTGTTGCTTAACATCTTTGAATGCTTTTAAATGCACCTTTGCTTTTTCTTCACCTCTCAGCCCCATTACAATCCAATTTCTTTATCCAAATGGACTCAAGAGAATAAATTTTGGACAGGTCACAATCATTCGTACCTGGCCGAAGATATCTTTCAGTAAAGTTTTCTCTATTATTACCGCTAGATTTTTTTTTTTAAATACATCAGACAAATTTTGAAAAAATAATTATAAATTATGGAAACAGATGAGGCTTTGAAGTAAATAAAGTGAGAATCATTGAGTCTGCTACACTAACAAAACAAATTCTTAATGGCAAATATTCAAAAAGTGTTGGTTCATTCTTCAAAACCTTATTGTGAAAAGAAGGCAACACAGAAATGCTGTTAAAATTGATCTCTCATAAATCCAGGAGCTAGAAAATAAGGCATCAAAAAGGTAAAGGTACATACTATAACAAGTTACTGCAAGGACCTAGTTAGGACTCTGCTGATGAAATAGTGAAATACCAAATAATTCATACAGAAAATTAATTGTCATACAGTTACATATGTGTAAAAATATATACATAGCCAAACAATTGTTATGTTGCAAAGTTATGTAACTGGTAAAGAAAGCCCGTGGTGGTTAGCTACATTTCTAGACCACTTAGCTTCAGTTCTGAACAAAACACTGTACATTATAAATCCTTCAAGACAGTTTACATATGGACAACTTCCAGACTTCTATGTTCTGAATTTTTAAAAAAGTACTTGCACAGCGTGCTTCTTATGTATATGGAGAGACAGATATATCTATATCTGCATTAGTACAAAGATACAGAAGATTTAAATCTTTTTATTACTGAGCAGGATTTGAATTGAAGGCCTAAACCAAACTGCTTTTGCATGGTGTGCTATGCTGATATATTTTTTTCCATTAATACATGAAGTGATGTTTTGTGGACTCTATCCATCTTTATGGGTAATAATCCACATCACAAACCACCCGTTTGCCCTCTAGTACTTTCCATGCTTCACTCTTCACGCATGCCAGCTTCATCTGTTGCAAATTAAATGATGCAAAAGCATAAGCAGCAGTTTTGTTTACTAAAAGCACATTTATCTTAAGCCAGTAAAAAGCATGCCTAGTTCTAAGCCAGAAATGCATATTTTTCTAATAGACTTTCAATGGTAAATGTTAACAATGGTCCAGGATAAATCAGAACTTTAAAGTAACACTCTATAATTTTAAAAAAATTAATTATGACAGAACACAAAGGGCAATCTGTAAGCCTAAGTTACAGAAAAGAACTGGGGCAGCTCAATAGGGAGAAATAGGAGAAACTAATGTGAAAGACTGAGGAAGGTAGATCAAGTCCCACACACAGTCAAGCAGGATCAGTGGTGAACAGGCAAATCTGACCAAAGATTGCTCAGAAGATGGTTAAAACAGAAATAATATGAAATAGCAGTGAAGTCCTTAAAAAACAAATATTTCCCATTGCTTTGCCAATTTAAAATGCAGCAGAAAGAAGTATTTGGTTTCCTCTGATTTACTAAATTAATTACTGAACCTAAACCTAACAGGAAAATTGCTCAAACAGCACCTTGTATTAATTGAACTTTCTCCTGGAAGAGAACAAACCTATCCAAGTCCTGAGAGAGACATCAAAATCCCTGATAGGAGAGAACACATAAGCCAGCTCTCCTTTCCTTGTCAAGATCCCCCATAAAACTCACTGAGCACTGCATCCAACGACTGAAAGTTATGTGGTCCCCCGGCTTCCTCACATATATGTGTTGCTCAGGCAACGGGTGAAAAAAAAAAATTTCATTTTTGCTTCCCACCGAGTCTCCCCTACACAGATTTTATGCACCGAGAAAACATCCGTGATTATTGCACTCGTAGAAACTACAAAAAAGAGAAGCAAATATTCCCAGCCTCTTGGACAGGTCCAAGATCAAAAGGACCTGCCCAACCACCATCAATCCTCTCCAGTACCTTTACACAAGTTGCCCTAATGTCACCAGGACGTGTATTAATCATCTCCCTAATCTGAAGAAGGACTCACCACTTGAGGCAATACTCATACAACTGTATTTCTTAGCATTTACAAGGGCAGGAATTTGGGACACCTTCAAGCAGAAGGGGTTTTTTTCATCCATCTATCAGAAAAAAAGCATATTCAATTTATCATCTGATGTCTTTGTATTTAAGGTGTTGCTTATTTATGGAATTACAAAATTCACCTTCTGTTAAAAAAAATGTAAAAACATTCATCAATCATGATAGACAGTGAAAGGCAACTGGCAAATGTTTCTCATTCACAATTTCAATCCAAACAAATCATCAAAGGATCAACCAGTACTATCTACAGAAATGTTAAGCTGGAGCTGTTTCAGCTTTGACAGAATGAAATTTTATCAGGTTTGAAGTAACTGGGAATAAAACCCTGCAGAGTGTTTCTACCAACACAGGCACATAATAAGTACCATGGAAAACAGAATACAACAAAATTATTCACAAAACTTTACTATACATTTATGTGTTATTTCCTTATCTTGCTTTCTTCCAATTTTATACTTGGACAGTATATAATGCAACAAAGTCATGATTCAGAGCTACATTATTTCAGTAAAAATTTGTGTAATGAAGAAAATTAATGATAATCTGAGGAAACTACTACAAATACTCTTCTAACCAACCAATGTTTATGAATAAATAAGATACTAATTAACCACTGTAAAAAAGACAGTCAATTTTTAAGCTTCTCTGTCATGAAGTTTACTGTATGGATACACACAACTGTATGACATGTTGGGAGCTCCTATACTATTAACTGCATTTATAATGATAATATGGACTTAGAAGCAGCTAAGAACATCTTCCTGTGAATGGTTTTCTCTTCTTTTCCTTGCATAACACAACCAGGCACATGATTACAAACACAGAGGTGGGTACATACATGAAACATGTATTAGAGCTGTTTGTGTAAGTCATTTTCCTGTAGTGTTTTCATCCTACATACACTTTTGCTGCTGTTGAAGCATCCACAAAACACATAGGAAGCATAAAAGTGTTACTTTCCTGTAAAGTAGACCACGAGCATGAACAGATCTGTTTGCAAGTATAAAATCCATTATGCGTCTGTAGAAGTTGGCAAAGAATATTAAATCTAAAATAATTATACTTCACAATAATTTTTATAATCTGATCACGAGGACACTCAATGTAATAAGAAAGCCAATGCCGAGGCAGTCAGTGATACCAGATGCTTCAGGCACTTAAACTTCTATTTTACACTATGACCTAAAAGTGTAATATAGAGTTAAAGCCATATTAAAAAAATCTTACTAAGACAAAGAGTGTTCCTCCACATGACATAAAATACAAATGAAAATAAAATATATATTGGGAAAAAACTGTTAATTAAAAAAATTCAAAATATTTCTATAATTAGTAATAGAGTACAAATGAAGCCTACTCTTCTTGTGAAAGACAAATACATCCAAGCTCTACTACCATGTTCTTGGAAGGGCATCTTAAGAAACTAATCAAAAATATACCCAGATTTATATTTAATAAAAAAAAGCCCCTCAGGCAATGGTGTCAGCACAGTTTAGCTGAAGGTTAAGTCAATCCTGCTTCATTGCAATACCCAGCTGCATGGCCATCTCACCTGCCCAAACCCACAGGGGTTACAGCCACAAAAGATGGACACTGAAGTAATAGCTCTGAGGACTCTGGAAACATAACATCTACCCTCAGCACAACATACAGTGCATCTACAGTTTTACATGTTAACGGGGTCTTTTCTGCTTCTGAATAGCGAGCTCAATAAATGCAAAAATCAATCATTCATACAAAATTCATAAAGGAGAGTGTTTTTAAGTAACTGAGGAAGAAAGCAGCATATCAAAACAGTAACACTGCTATTAATCTCATAGTAATTACACTTTTATATTTTTGTCTTTTCTTAAACTGCAAGACCCTCGCGTTAATGGTTCTAAGCAAATTCTCGTATACTGTTAGTACAATGTTTAAAATAGTTCTTCTACATTTGAAAATAGTGGTGGTTTTGTTTGGGTTTCAAAAAATTCAATGTTATAGCATAGGAACCTGCAGACCTTACTGCTCAGGGAATGTATGAAAGGATATTCACTGCCAGCACATTAAAGAATCACTGGCTTTTCCAGGCACTGTCAGTCTCTATTACCTGGAAGTGCATTTGAAAAGTCTAACAGACATTCTTTATTTTAAGAAGTTTGGTCTCACCTTTCAGATCAATTTCCTTCTTAGAAGATATGTTAGGCCTATACCTCCCTCAGAAAAAGAGGTATTCAATTTATCATATGATGTCCCAGGTAAGCATGAACCACAATATCCCAGTAAAAAACGGCACACTCTTCCAGGTTAAAAAAAAAAATAGGACTCGGTGCAGCAGCTGCCTTTTGCAGAAACCAAATTGCTTCCTTCACACAGCCATTTTCTTCTGCAAAATCTGCGATAACCAATTATGAAAAAACATTTGCAAAAGGTATTACATCAGGTATACATGATAAAAATGAAGACAGTATTGGGTTATTAGAGAGACTGGCCAAAGTGTGAGCAGCCTTTGGACAGTGTGCTTGCAGTGCTTATGGATGGTTTGCATCCTCTGTTAAACCAAGTAGTTGCCCACTAACCGTGTGCTTCACACAGCTCTCACTGTGATTAATTCCCTGGCTAGAAATTAAATTACTTCTATTTGCTCTTGCATGACTCCGTAATGGGTTTCACCCCTTGTAGAACTTATATCTGCTAATTAAAAAAAAAAGTTTGTTTCTTCTCAAGTCCAGAGTACAAGATTATTAAATTTATACCCTGGGCAAAATCCTACTAATATGTTCTAGTAAATGTGTAGGAAAACTAATGTGCTTCATTGAGTACGTGTGCCCATGTGCCCTAGATGCTCTCTGTTTGAGTGACCTGACAGAAGGCTGAAGATCTGAAGCACTACAGCAAAATAGTAAATACCTCTGTAGTGGCCCAAAACATTATCTGTATTTAGTATGTCTTTTCTTCAGCAAATGCACTAGTGTTGGATATACACTTAAAACTGCTTCCAATTTAATGTGGAGCTTCTTGGCTGGCATAAGTGGAATTTACAGGAATTTATGTTTCTCAGTGCAATGTTAATTAAAATGTACATTCTGAGGCAAAGACAGGCTGGATTTTTTCAACAACATTAATGCTGTTTAGGAAAACTGAATTACATAGATAATGGAAGCATGATGCTTTTTCTTGAGGACAAGGCATAGTTTTATTTTATTATGAAATATTGTCTATGTTAAACCTTGATTAAAATAAAATGTAAGTGAAGTAAATTATTTCAGTGATTCCCAAGTACTTGTCCCTTCCAAGCAGCAGAATACAATAAAACTCTAAATCTAGTAAAAATGTGTACTTTGTAAGCAAAATAAAGCTCAAATACCAAATCTGATGCAGTCCAAAAAACAATCTTAATCAGAATAGTTAACTCTGACATCTTTTTATCATATGCATATTAGTGTATCTGCCTTAACTTGTTTGAAAAGAAACCAATAATATGTATAATATGCTTTTTACTCTGCTTTGCTATGGAAACAAGATATGTGTAATCTCACTCTGACTTTCTTATTTTCTCAGATAATTTTAACTTGTTGGACAATTTAACTTAATTAGGAATGGGTGGGGGAGGGGGAAAGAGTAGTGTCGAATCACTTCCCTACAGTTTGTAGTAAACAGGCAAGTCAAGATGAGGGATGCAACTGAATGGGATAAATAGGAGCAGGAACCCACTGCTACGAGACCACAGAGCTGGGACAGCATGGGATAGTGCTGGATCCCACCACGGGACTGGGCTGGAGCCCAGTGCAGCTGCAGGAGAAGCTCCTGCAATCAGCCACAGTAGGAGGCCAGGCTTCACACGGGTACTGCATTACTTCAACTCTAACCGCTTTCCAAGGTAATCCTTTCAGTCTGACTTTCGTATTAAAATTATCATTCTGAAGATATGACTATAGTAGAACATGCTAGAAAAAGGGACAGAAAAATACTTTTTGAAATTACATTAATATTCAAGCTCATGATTTCAGCTTTTCCTGCCTCTCATCTTTTTCTTACTTAGGGCTGCAGTTTTGTTGCTGTGGATGGTAACAACGTTTTTCAAGCCTCTACACAACAATATTGACCAGTTGTAGATCAGTGTACCAGCAGTGTATAATAACTCGGTGCAGCTTTCCCTCCAGCTGCCAGCACTTGTCCATTCCAGGTTCATTTGACCTGAAGGAACAGATTACTTCAAAGGCAGCCACACCTTCCTGGGCTGTTCTAGGCAGGAAATACAAAGGAAAAGCAAGACCTTCGTAACTGAAGATATGATTCCTGTTTGGATTGGTGACACGAAAATGAAATTGCAGCCCTCATGTAACTCTGCCTATTTGCTAATTCCCTGGTGAGTTGAAGTAAAGGCACTGCGAGAGTAATGAACTCTTCATCTTGATTGGAAAATGTTTCATTATATGAACAAATGAGTCACTTGTCCACACCCAAGATCATTTTTCCTCTCTCTGTTTAACTGTACAGAAACATTAAAATATAACAGCAGGGAATTCTGCCAGGTTTCACCTCCCCCATTAACCAGAAAAACTTGCATGTACAGGGTTCTATAAAGAACCTTAAGTTCCAAGCAAGAGAATTTTCTTATTTCTAGCAAAAGTTAGATTCTCTTATTTTAACCTTTGTTCATGTTCATACTTCCAGGCATGAAGTGCTACTAAAGCACGTTACACTTGGCATCTCTTATTACTGAAGCAGAAGGCAATGTAATCTTGTGAGAAAGTGTAATAATGCAGTATTCATTTTGCTTCTGTGGCTGGAAGCCAACTCTATATTAATATTCATTTCCAGTATACAGAACCACAATATTTCATTTATTTTAAGAATTTACAATTAATTTGGTATGATTCTGTTATCTGCTCCCAATTTCCTTCCCTGTTTCTTCTAGCTGAAAAAGCAGCTCTTGTATAGACTTTAAAAAAGTAAATTCACAACTGAAGCATCAAAAGATTGCTACTGGCTACTAGAAGCAAGAAAAACAGGGACAGAGCAAAATGAACTTGAAATATTACAGATGACAATGAAAATTAGCTTTCTGCAAATGGTAAAAATTCGATCTGCAGGAGTTCTCAGTTGACTTTTTCCTTTCCATACTCAACAGCCTTTGCAGCAGGCCGTCTAGTATTGTAAGCAAACCAAAGTTGTTAGTCTGCTTTTCTATTTTCAAACTTTCAACCACCCCATAACATAAAGCAGTGAGTATGTGAAACTCTGTGAAACGTACTGGATACATTTAAAAACAAATACATTAACAAAATACTACAAAGCCTAAAACTTCAGCACAAACATCAGTAAGTTGTCTTTAGTTCCTACAAACTCTGTTTCAACTAGTGCAACCACTTTTGCTATATAAATGCATTCATAATTAACACAAGTCATTACCGAGCCAACCAGTCATAAGATTTTTAAGGCAGTTCTCCCAATACAGTGAGAGACTGAAAATTAGGTGAACTTCCGGCTGTAAGCGCTTTCTTCCCTATAAAAGTGAGATTCTAACCCCAGTCCACAGGCTCAACAGATGGCAAGACAGCAGTCAGTACAGCAGCTACCAAATCAGAAATCCCACTAGGATGAAACCATCCAAGTTCTGCAATGTCATGGGAAATGCCAGTTTTCTAATATATCTGACAATATTTAAGGAAGAGAGGAGTGAGGGGGAACTGCCTGTGAAAGCTATTTAAATGAAATGAGTCTTCCCCGTGTTCAGAATCTTCATGAGACTCCTAGTACATAATCCCTGATATATGTGTACACATACATATGAACAACCTATTTTAGTAAAGCGTGTCTGTCAGTACAACATAAGATCCAAATTTTAGTCTAGAATAAATGCTTAGGAAATTAGACAGTGAACACCAAAGACTGCATACAACTTTCAAACTCTGGGTTTGAAATTTCTGGACTAGACACTTTTCTTGTTTGAATGGATTTGGGAAAGAAGAGAGGAAGAAGCAAAGCAGCTTTCCTGAAATATCTCTGAAAATGTAACCTTAAAATTCAAATAATTTTGACAGGGTAAGGTATGTATCTGCTTTAAAAGATGGTGAGATCACGCCACAGATGTGCCAAAGAAGCCTTATGTATTACATACTGATTACTGAATAATGTAAGAAGGCATGGAAGTGCTACCAAAGCAGTATTTTTACCAACAATCTAGTCAATCAAAATTCTTCATCCAGAAAATTCACAAACTGTGTTTTCCTGATGATTTGTGTTTTGCTATTGCTAATTAAAAGGGCCATGAGAACAGTTGGGGAAACAGACTAACTGGATAAAACAGAGTTTATGAAGAAAACCAGACAAAGAATTGACGATACTCTTTTTTTAAAAGGTTTTTCCTTCCTCATATCTTTAAGTTAAGAGCTATTTTAAACATCACATAATAGCAGTGAAGTTTTTTTTTTCTCTTTTTAAAAAAGCAAATACATTTAAAGTAGATGCTATTCCTCTATGCACTTTGGGGCTTATTTCTTCAAATTCAGCTTGCATAGTTCTAATCTTAATGAAGTGTTTGGCATTTTATTTTCAGACAGCAAAATTGCAAAAGTAAAATAGTCATTCCATTTGCACTGTTTGGTTATTTTCTATAACATTTAATATACTGCTTCTAAATGGTTGCATAATGAGAACAAAAAAGAAAAAAAAAATAGAAACAGTAAGAGCACAAAAATAAGACATCTACCATTCAAAATTATTAATGCTGCCACTTCAGTAGCCTGAACACCACAGTTCAGTTTCAATACAGCACACTGTATCAAAACCAATCATGTATTTTCTTTTTTTGTTAGAAAAGAGAAGAATTTGAATCTTATGAATTAAACCTAGAAGAGACTACAGATACTTTTAATTTGACATCAGAAAACTTAAGTCATCTGACAGAAATTAATTGTGCAGACCATTCATCTCATCTGCAAACTCGAGTGAAAAATAAACTAAAGCTTACCTTCAGTACACTGCAGGAAGCTGATAATGAGCAGAAACCAGAAACTTTGCATTCTGCAGCCAGAAGACACCATTATTGATCCCTGTAAGAATTTTCTTTGTATTCCTTAATGAATCCAGTTACAAAAGCCCAGCATCATCGAAACCAGTGACCTGCATTATTCATCTTCATACCTGGAGAAGAGGAGGATTTGGAAGAAAAGAAAAAATCCATCAATATCAGAACACCAATAATTTGAAATACCAAATTTTACTTGACTCAAAGACAGAAATTTTTAATAAAAACTGACAGTACACCTGTACTGTAGCTGGGAATTTGGCAGGCTTGTGGAATGTAATCTCTCAAGGTCAGTGATCATTAAAGAGAATGCCAAATAACGATGAATGTTAAAGTTGAAAGGATGAATGTTATTGATGTACTTGCACTAAGACACATTAAAGAAAAAAGAAAGTGTTTTCTCTGAACACAAGAAATTGGATTTGCAGATGACTAGGCTGAGCTTCTCCCACTCCCCAAATCTGACACACCTTCCAATTTTCTATCTCAAAACAGTGGAGCAACACCACTCAGCAGCAATACACTGCCAGTAACTTCCCTGCCATGGCTCTGGCCTTCCCTTCATGCTACACTCAGGTCACTGTCTCAGATGAGAAGCCCTAATAGCAACTTTGCTGACAAAATACTGTGGTGAAGAAGCATCTGCCTCTGACTTTGCAGTTTGCCATAGCTTGCTCCATGACAGCAGCCTTAAATGAGGCACGAACTCACCAAGAGCAGCGCCAGTGGAGGACAGTCTGTGCTGGAGAAGATAACCTCAGCAAAACAAAACAAAACAAACAAAAAAAAAACCCCAACAAAACAAAACCTAAAAACCACCACTAAAATGCTCAGCCTGGGGACCTTTGGAAGCCAGAGAAAGGTGTGAGTCAGGACTGCACCCCACCAGCTCCAGGAGACAGTATCCAGTGGGTCATTAGGGGCAGTCTCTCAGGCTGCAGAGTTGGGTGGGGAGAAATTCAATGCAATATAACAAGGGCAAGTGTAGGGTCTTACATAAGGGCAAGAACAACCCCATGTATCACCATAAGTTGGGGATCAACCTGTTAGAGAGCAGTGTAGGAGAAAGGGACAGCAGGATAACCATGAGCCAACAATACGTCCTTGTTTCCAAGAAGGCCAATGGCATCCAGAAGGGGCGTTATTTAGAACACTGAAAGATATTCTCANATAAATACATAAAGGGAGAGTATCAGAAGGATGGAGCCAGGCTCTTCCAGTAACCTCCAATGACAGAACAAGGGGCAACGGGTGCCAGCTGGAACACAGGAGGTTCCACAGAAATATAAGAAAAAACTTTCCCACAGAGGGTGACAGAACACTGGAATAGGCTGCCCCAAGACATTGTGGAGTCTCCTTCTCTGGAGACATTCAAAACTTTCCTGGATACATTCCTGTGTGACCTGATCTACGTGTTCCTTCTCAAGTAGGATGATCAGACTAGATCCCCCTTCCAATTCCTGACGTTCTGTGATTCTGTGATATTTCTAACTAATAAACATCTCAGATGAATAGAAAATAAATATAATAGATAAACTTTGCTATACTTAGCCTCTGAGAAGATTTGTCTCCAACTTAGAAATATGAACAGAATGGCTGCTATAAATGCTGTACCAGAGGAAGAATTCTTAAAGCTATAATTTGCATTTGAAAAATATAATTACGGTGATAAAGTGCAGTCGCTGTGATAGAAGATTTGACAGCAGAGTGCTCCCTTTTGCTAATGACTTCATTCTTTCACCAACCGAGTAACTATGTACATCCTCTTCATATCTCACTATACGACATGAGATCATGCTTCAGCTCTGACTATTACAGTTTCAGAAGCTAGAGAAAAATTAACATCCATAGAAAAACAAATGATTTTTAACTAGAAAGCTGGCTCTATGCATTACAGATAAGTGAAACAGCTCTGGAAAAATGAATCTGAAAGTTCCAGCAAATACTGATCCGAAGAGCTGAGTCTGGATACCTATTGCTTTGGTCTCTCCAAGACTAATGGGGAAGACTGCAGGATGTATTCTGAGGTATCCAAAATTAACTGTGCTTTAAAAACACATGACAATGACTATGTAAAAATTTAAGCGGTGGGATCCAAGGACCACTTCTATGACTACTGAAGTGTGTTGATGGCTATAAAAATACATTTATCCTTTTGGCAAGAATATCTGGAAAGGATGAAGAGCACACACCTCTGAACAAAGAAATTCTATGAACTGCATTCTGCATTCTCAGAAGTAGAAAGTGTAATTCCTTTTACACTAGCTAATGTAAATATTAATCAATGATAAATTTGTTCCCTGAGCACACAGACAGCAACAAGACTGATACACACTTTTTCTCCAAGGAGAGAAAGGTGGGAATTAACAGAAAACATTATGGAACAGTTTCTTTGGCTCTCAATGAAGGCAATGCGTCTGTGGCAGAATAGGAGATTATTAAATGGCCAAGTAGGCTTCTTTACTTGGCTCCTCTTTAAGAGAAGTGATGCCACTTCAGTGCAGGCTTCCCTCTCACACAAGCATGCTTGTCATTTCTTACACTGGGAAATTAAAAGAGATCCGACATCTGAGGATGACTGATTTTATGTTTATTAATGCATAAAAACAAACCCTTTTTCCAATTTCCAGCTACAAGCAGGCATTTTTATCTGCATATACTGCAACAAAGAGTATGCAAAAGCAAGCAGAGTGCTTCTGTGTGGGACAGCTAGGACGTGGCTCTCCCTGGCACAGACTTCCTTGTCCAGAGGTAAGAGAAGTGCCCTAAATTCAGGTGGAGGTATACCAGCTGCTACAGGACAGCCCAGAAGTGGTTACATAGAGACAGCCATATTGCACCTCTCTACCTTTCAAACTGGGCTGTAAGTGTTTTGCAACTTAAAAAAACTAACTAGAAATCCACAAAGGATGCAGTGCATTCAGCAGAAATTACATTTGCAAAGGAGCTCCTGCTGAGTAAAGAAAAAATTGCCGCCACAATACATTAAAAAAAAAACCCTGGAGATAGTTCAGCAAAAAGATTGGGAAGAGCCCGGATTAATATTTTACCTGTAGCACCCAAAGGAAAAATCGTAAAACTATTTCACAGACACTACAGACTAATCAGCATAATTTCAGTGAGCAATCAGAATAATCCCAGAGAACAGATGAGGAACAATAATGGCTAAAAGTGAAATTAAGTCAGCTTGCTGATTGCTCCCAGTCTGTCCAGAAGATTTTGACTTCCCAAGATGCAAGTTTTATCATTATTTCCATAATGTATCACAGCACACCCAGGTTTTGAGACATCTTCCTTCACCTTCCAGTTGATAGTGACATACCTATGCTTTATTATCCTTAAACTTATTGCTTCCTTGTGGACCTTTTTGTCAATTGAGAAGAGGAAGGAGGGTTACATTAGAAACAAAACAAAAGCACCATTTGCAATACACAGCATCTAAGAAATAGCTGAAAAATTTATAGCAGAGACATTTTCTTTTTAAACACAGTAAGAGTTCCTGACCTTGTAAACAGAGTTTTTAAAACTATTTTAATAAGAAGCCACACTTTCTGAAAAGATAATGATGTTTTTGTGATATCAAAACCAGCAGTAATTATTCAACTAAGAATAAATGCAAAATATGTTTAGGACAAATTTAAGTGCTTCGTGCAATATATTGTTATCTCTGTATTGCTGTAGGCTATAGACATAGAATTTAACTCTGTTTGCTGCTGCAAAAAGAATTCAAAATAAAGTAACCAGCCCCTAGTAGATTATCAGTAACACATGTTTTTCTAAGAAAGCAAGAAAAAATTAAGCAGCGTTTGAAAACTGATGCAATAGGGTTGGGTTTTGCTTCTTTCTCTTCTTTTGAATAAAAATTAACAGCTTCATGGTGTACAATTTTTAACACAACCTATATATTTGAGAAACTCTGTGTGGCTCCAAATAAAAGAATTGTGCTGTTCTGAACAAACTATTCATCAGTGTAACAAAAGCTAATCCTGCCAAAGGCATCCAGACATGAGCTGGAGCCAGAGAGCACTCTGACTATAGAGGCTGTCGGCAGCCAAGGTCCTTCTAGCTATCCATCTATCAGTGATACAGAGACTGTCAGTGGCATATCACAACAACAACAAATCCCAAACCAAACAAGTAGTACCAGGAAAAGACATATTAAGTTACTTCCTTGTAAACAGAAAAAGGAGACCACGGTGAGTGGCTATCCAGCACAAATAACTTATTTTCCCTCAGTCCTTAATAAACCTTTTCTCTGGATCACTGACTGCTTGGGCTTGCAGGTGGGGCAGGGAGAAACTCCCCAGAGCAAAGGTTGCTTGAATTTCAGAGTGCAACAAAAGCTGCTTAGGAAATTTCAGTTGTAACTTAAACCTCTACCTCTGGGCCATACTGCAGTCTCTCATCAAAAAAAACCCACCAAACCTCCACTGAAAACAGAGTGGTTCACCTTGTTAAGTTTCTTTGCATGTGTGCTGTTAAAGAAGACTAGATCAGTAAAAGAAACATTAATGTTCAAACCTGTACACTGCTAAGGTGTTGGGCATCTGTCGGTACAATTCTCTTAAACTGTGCTTCAAGTCCCAAGTATCTGAGTGCCCTTGTCTCACTTCCTTGTTCTTCTGTACTTCTGAAATTTCTCACAGGTGAACATGACTCCTGCAGAACACATGCTGCAGGTGGCCATCCCTCTCCCCACAACATTGCTCCAGAGCACTCCAGAGATAAGAGAAAGCTGCTCCAAGCATGCTCCTTGAAACACTTTCATGTTTGAAGAGAAAGACCTCTAAAGGACTACCATGTCCTAAATCTACTCTGTTTAACCTTCCCAAGGTTTTACTTTCAAAAGCCAAAAAAGGATCTTTTAAGAGCTTCTGGACTACTGACACAGCGTGCTTAAGAGCTGCCTTTTACCCTCCGGTTCCACCCAGCTTTCCAGGCAATTAAGACAGAGGGGAATGCAGAGATCCTTCCAAAAGGCTATTTTTCTTTAGCTAGAAGTCTTTCAGACTAACGTTGATGCATTTTACAGTATAGTGCCTAATTTTCCAAATCATCCTAGAAACACCATGAAAAACTTGCAAGCAAGCTTTTACTTCTCTATTACAGAAAAATCATAGTATCTTTACGGGAGATGAGGTGCAGAGAGGAAAGGAACATCAGTCATAGCTGTACCGCTCGTATGCACTGAAGAACTATCAAAAGCCAGGCAGTCCTTCTTAAAAAAACCTGTCTGACCTACCTTGCTAGATATGCAGCACCCTCACCACCCTTCCTAACCCAGTTTATGAAACCAAGTAATTCTATAATATCTCTGAGACACTCTGCAGAGGAAAGGAGGGGGAAAAGGAGGCAAGGGTGAGGCAATACATATTCATACAATATAATAGAGTCCTTAGTCTCCTGAGAAATCATGTGTCCACGTGCCTTTCCATCATGAGGCTTTTCCAATTTAAAAAAAAAAAAAGTTAAACTTCCTATAATCTTTAATATAAGAATTTAATTAGTGCAGCATGATTAATAAAACTGCCTAAGCCACATTAGTAAAATACTAGAGATTAATACTGTTTATGATCCAAGAGCTACAATTTTATACATATTTGCAGAGACTTAGGACTAGTTTTCAATGTTGAAAATATCTTCAGGCACATTCAATATGAGTTATTCTTAAGTCTTCAATATAATTATTCAAAATTGACTTACAATAACTTTACATAGACTTCAGAAAACCTTCAAAGTTACGAGATCTTAAAAAAAGAACCTGAAAAAAAAGCCTGTGCTGGTTCAGCCATCATTCTTCTACTCCTTAAGGTAAACAATCAATGCCTGATCTGTTCTAATTAAACAAGTTGCCTATTGTAAAAATAAAGGAAAAGCTAACACTGCTCTCTCTAAAACTGGTTAACAAAGACTTATTTTCATCAAAAGCAATTCAATGCTTAAAACGTACAAGAGAGTCACATCTTGATTTCTGTATTCAACAGTCCCTATTAATTGCCACCTTGAACAGTGGATTTATAAACCAAAACATCTCTTTCCAGGTTGCATGGAAGAAATACAGTATCAAGGAAGGGAATAATACAGTAAGAACAAGACTTGGCTGAGGTCATTCAATCTTGCAATGGCATGCCATGAACATGCATCCTGAAGTTAGAGCCACCATGGAAATGCCCACCTGAGCCTGGGTTCCCAGTTCACCTGTGCAGCAGATAATTGAAAAATACTCAATCTACCTATACAAGACATGACACTAAACAGTGCAGGTACACTGTTTTAACAGTGCAACATCCTTCAGCCCGCAGCAGCTCAGTGGTCTACCACTATCATTCACAGAGAAAATAAATAGGACTTGTGACGAAAAGACCAAGATTTTCCTTTCTCATCAGCGCTCCAGTTCAGCTTGGCCTCACTCCTGTGTTTTACAGGCATGTTACACAGCGCTCCATTCCCAACAAGCCAGCTTTGCCCCTTCTTGTTAACACAGGATAAAGCTTGGACACTCTAGGGAGTTTTCATTCAATAAGCCAGCAAAGTAAACCTTTGCTAGCGCTAATAAGAATGGCTTTTTTTGGCTCCAGGCACTCTCCTTTTGCCAAGACTGAATTTTGCTTTTTGCCTTTGCTAAATGCTGGGAACAAAGGAAGGGGGGTGGGTGGAGGGTGTCCTTCAATCCTCAAGAATTCTATTTCACCTGAATTGACACCACCACCACCACATCAGATCCCCCCCCCTCCACTCCCTGCTGCAGGTAAAGCCTTCTTAAGGCTTCTGCCCCCAGTGTCACTTACAGCTTCCCAGGGTCTCACAGAGAAATCCCCAGCATCCAAAGGAAAGGGAAGGGAAAGGGATGTTGCAAATCAATTTCAACCACTATCGGCTGCAGTATCTTAGTGTCATGCTGAGCATGTTAAATATGCTGATCACTTTGGACACCAGAGGCCCAGTCCGAGGTTCTTTGCTACTCTCTTCATTAAATTGCAAAACAAATAGCTCTCATTTTCAAACCTACCACAGATTTTATGAACATCAAAAACAAACAAGAAAATAATGAATAGTGATAAAAAACCACTGAGAACCATATGACAAACTAAAAGAAACCATCACGACGGCTAAAGAAAATTCAAAGGCTTTTCAACTGTCTCATGGAATAGAAATCCTCAAAATAATCTATTTATATTAGAACATATCATTCCCTTGCCTTGAATGAAAAAAAAAAAAAAAAGAAAAAAAACCAGTAGACTAACATCAACCAAAGATATTGCAGTCTCAGTAAGACAGTAAACTGTTTGTTGACAGCCCTGACAAGGCTTTGCAAAGGCCTGTATTTCTCAAAGCTGTTACGCCACTTAGCTGATCTCTTTTTCTTTCCTGCCATCCAGTGTTTTTCACAGCCAAGAACTTGTTTGAAGTGGAAGTAGACTGAAAAATAAAACAAACAGAACTGGGCCCCAGGACTGTGGTCAGACATGGTGGTACCCACGCAGGAGGAGGTGAGGAGGTGTTTCTCCAGCTGACTGCAGGGATTCTATTGCCCCATGCTGCTCCCCAATCCCCCAGCACTGGGCTGTAGTGAGGAACCTGATCAGATAAGCCTTTCACAGCTGACATGCTGAAAGACAACCTCATTAGACCAGCACAGGGCCACCAGCAAAACACCTATCAGCTACCGATTTCCAAAATAATATCAAATTACAGGCAAGAGCAGACAGGAACACATTTTTACCCAAGCTGTAACTGGGTTAACGGGGGACCATAGAGCCCCAGAACACTGGAATTGCAATCAGACCTCAGAGGGGAATGGCTGGCCTGCAGCCTCAGCATCGTATCTTCATGCACAAACCTCAGCCTGGTGCTACTAATCCCCCCAAGAAACTGTTGCACCAAAGACTTCTTTTCCAGGTATATGCTAAGGAACCTTAGCAGATTCGTGGTGAGAGTGTGATAGCATCCATTTTAAAACATCCCATTTACTATCAGCTGTATTTGAGATCAGTGTATGTGGTCTTTATTCAATATAAGTGATACTGTTCAAGCTTCAAGAACAAGTTTGTGTGGGCAGCAAAGTAATTTTTGATTATTTTTTAAAATTCTATCAAAACCCTTTGTTGTTACCACCACATAAGCACCAACTCCTTAAAAAGTAACTGAAATTTTTTTCTAATTCTTAAAAAATCAGAAGCAGAAGACACATACATATATACACAATACCCTGGGTGTAAATTGTGGCATATATTTTGCTTGGAGAGGAATATGGTTCTAATGTTAACATCTGTGAGACCATGGCCTAATCATTGTGCAGTGAAATATGAAACAAAATCAATGGTGGCACGCAAGATGTAATCTCTGCTGTCTTTGGCTCACTGCACTGAATCCTTGATTCATAAATCATTGTTACTAGCCATTCACTGAATCAATATTCAAATTCCCTCTTGGTCTATACATATGACCACTAAATGAAATAATAATAACCAAAATATGTCATATATTAGGTTATCAATATTACCAGAAGGGATTTCTTGGGAGCAATGAGGTAATCTAAGATAAAATATATCAGATGAGAATGTAAAGAAATGAGAAAAACCTGTGACTAAATATGAAGACAGCAGGAAAAATGTATTTTTAAATATCTCTTCTTCCCTGCATTTTATGAAGGGCCATTTCAATAATGCCTGCTTTTATGCTGTACTTAAGCATTTTTCTTCTTCTTGCAAATAATCCCTCCTCAAGTTACACAGTTTTTTCTCTGAAGCACTATTAATATTATAATGATCAGAGCAGCATTTTCTCACCAGCAGCCTGACAGTTAGGAGCTTCAGGAGATCATCATTTAGTTCCACTAAAAACCAAAACCAACAAACATCTAAGAGTAATTCAATAAAGCTGTATTTTTCAAACTATGCATGTAATATTTAGATATTAAAAAGTGTAAAATCATCTTTTGCAGAAAAACCTGAGAAGCATTGTGTGCTGCCATCCAATACTCAGCCACAAGCCACATCAAAAATTGTCATTTTGACAACAGGAGGGAAGAAATCATCATGAAAGACTTGAAATACACCACCTTTGAAACAATAATTAACTAAAAACGGTCTTTGACTACCTTCTAAGGACACAAAAGATTGTCCAGGCACGTATGACTTGCAGATAGAAACTTCATTTAATTTTCATAACCCTTTGGAAGACTTTGGCATATATATTAAGTACCAGAAGAGAAGAACACATTGATAAAAACCACAATTTTCAGGTTCACCAGTTTTATGTACCAGTGGCACTTAAATGTAGAAAGCCGAAAATTCAAAACCCATGAAATAAGAATCAAACTCTTTTTTCCTTTCCTTGTAATGGCCTTCTCTCATACACACATTCATGAGAATTCAAGAGTCAGAATCCAGATCCGACAGCACAGACAGCACTGACTCTACTTTGCACCTACACACAAAGGCTTGACCAAATTACAAAACTTGCTTGCGTATCACATATGGCAAAACAGCTGCAATAATTATGGCAAATAATCTTCAGTATCATTCAGAAAAGGACTGATTTGGCAATGGAAGAAATAATTCACTTCTGTTACTGGATGTTAGGCTTTGTGAAGGATGTTCAAGTTGCTTAGGCATCTAGTGGCACAACTAGAGTTAAGATTTTATTGTACAATTTAATAAGCAATGAAGACCCAGGGAACTTATTTTTAACTCCTCAAAAGCAGCTGAATGACTACAAGTCCATTTCTTTAAATGGACAAACTGTGGACTTCCTTGTTTACTCCAACTACTATAGAAAAACAGAAAACTATTTCAGTTCATTTTTTATTCCTTCTGGAGGAAGGCCGAGTTGGAGAACTATGATTACATTTGTAGAAGTTATGAGCAAAGAGAGCTCTAAATGATAATTCAACAGAAAGGCACCTACTTGCATGTACCGGGGACCACCCTAGCATCTTACATAGCATTCAAAAAAAGGAGCTCTTTTATTTGGAGTGACCAAAAACATTATAATTCTCATTTATTTATTTATTTTAAAATCATCTATGCAGCACACATGAAATTTAAGATACATTCTTAACACATTTCTTAGAAGCAGCATGACCTCTGATGTGCTGTGGTTTCATCAAGCAGACCAAGAAGTCTGTGTCATGCATTTACAATTTATTTTAAATAATACAGGTCTTGGTATTTCAATGTGACAATGACACTGCTACTTTGGAAAAATATCATATTTATCTTTAATTAGATTACATTATTATTTTAAATTATCATTTATTTACCCATTCACAAATACTTAATGACCTTTATTTTGTATTCTTCTAAAAAAGAAACTACAGAGGGTTTCTTTAATAAAAAAAATAAAATCTGCTCTTGACATGTTCTGCTGCAGTTCATGAACTATACATGACTAAAAAGAAAAAATAAGTCTATCTTAGTCTATCAACTATATTTATAAGTGAATAGAGTGGAAAGATTACAAAATTTTAATAAGAGTGTTATATTATAGTGGCAATAATCTAGGTGTTTTACTGAAAAGTGAAGTGGATTATTGTAAATGGAATTTTAAATGTCCTTTCCATTCTACAGATAACACAAAATGACTCTTTTCATGTCTCCAGCGATAAGGATACATGTGCCACACATTTAAATAGTGCCTTCACCCTATCCAACCCTGCTCATGAATTAATAATTCAGTGACATTAATACAAGAAGATAAATGATAAAGAGGTTACAGCACAAGGGCCAACCGTACACATATACTTCTTTTAGAACAGCTAATACCTCTCTGCCAATTACAGTTATAACTTTTTAACAGTTTTCAATGGCATTTTTACAATCTAAATAGCAGCTTATGCACACACAATTTCACACAACTCAAGCTTAATAAATCTCCTGCTGCTACCAAACAATCATTCTGGGGGATTAAAGTGCAACATCTGCTAACATTAATAAGCATTTTACATAGCTATATGTATAAAAGCAGTTGCTATCAGTCCACTGAAAAAGCTTTAAGACTGGTTTGCCATAAATCATACCTTTATCATACAACCTGTAACTTTAGCTTATGGCAACAATAAGGTACCTATATTGCTACAGAGTAGCGAAAGCTATGAAATTATATACTGACTGCAATTATCATTTGTAGTGGAACAATTTTCAAAATACTTGAAAAATAAACACAAAAAAATGCATGCATGCAAAGAATTTCAGGTAAGAACGTGAATTCTTACAAGAAACTAAAGCTACTAATCTTTGTAAGAGACAAATGGTCTCCTAATACCAGTCCTAGCTCTTTAATCTATCTTAGGCTTTTTTATTTTTCATTTGTATTCTACCAAAGCAGAATGAACTGTGGAATAACACATGCCTTTCCAAGGCATTAAATAAATATCAAGGGGTTTATTTAATTAGAAATTCCAGCATTCATTTTTTAGGTAGAATCTGGCAAACAAGCATGCTTTTGAGTCAAGAGATGCATAACATCAGCCAGAGCCAAGAACACAGTTGGCAAACATGGAACAAACTTCCAAGCACAGTCCTGCCACAGCAACTCAAGTCCTGAAGCCCAGCCGTGACCAGCCCAAGGGCAGAGCCTGCCAATCACCCTTTCTCTGCAGTCAACAAAGCCAACAAAGTCACATTCTAGCTGGGGCTCCCATTTTACTAAAAAGCAGTTTTCAATAGATTTTTAAAAATATGTAAGAAGTAAAGTATCTGAGGCTCTTATTTCATAAACCAAACCTTTTCAGTTTCTAAAATATGCCAAAATTAATCAATAGACAAATTTGCGGTAACAGTTGTTGCAACAATTACATCTGTAAAACACTCCAAGATTATTTTGGTGCATGGATGCATGGCTCTGTATCTGCAACCTTACTTCTTTTGTTCAAAAAGAAATTTGAACTATAACTATCCAAAGAGATGACAGACCAGCAAACTGTATCAAATAACTACATTTAATCTAAGCTTTTCTTAAATTAGCAATTAATTTTTCCATGATGAGCTGCTTAAACATGATTGTTTTAATATTAGTTTTAAAGTCAAAACACTGCTTTAAAAATTACAATTATCATATTCTCCTGACATTGCCGACATTCTTACTTGACGTGTTATAAGAGAGATGAAGAAAATCGAAGTAATAAGATAATAAATGATTCCAGCAGTGCCTGCTCTTGACAACTAACACTCAGGACCTTTTGATGCTATCAAGCTTTAAAGTGCCCGGAACTAAGGCTGAAGCCAGGTTTAGCCGAGAAAAAAACCTTCATTTAAGGACTGAAAGAAAAAGCCTCAAACAAAAGCTAAGTACATTTAGCATCAACTTTTTCCTCAGACTGATGGTTTCTTCAGGCTGAAGTCTGCACCTGCAATTCCCATACATATTTCTAAGATCAGAATCGCTGTCGCCAGAGGAAGCACATGGGGATTAAGAACCCAGATGCCTCAGTGCCACAAACAGTCCCTTAAATACAGCCTCTATTTTACATTACCATTTTCAAATAAAATCTTTTGAGGTTACCGCATGCTGCCTGTAAAAACACAGCTTTATATTAAAGTGAGAAAATGCCTACTTTTTTTTTTCTTTTAGAATAGAAAAGCGTGATATTGGCACACGACTTTGTTTTCAGACTGTTCCTCCACCCGCACTCTAATTCTCACATCAGACGTAGCCCCTGCCATGTGCCGGCCTTGCAAGTTCTTGAAGATTTACTGCCGCTGTAGTAGTCTCATGGCTATTTCAAATCCAGGTCACAACTTTCCACAGCCACTCAGATTACCATTTGCAATTTAATCTATTTCAACACACAAGAACCCAACAGTGCCGAGTCGAAAAACGAGGTGACTTTTCTGCTCAAAGATGACTGAATATTAAATATGAAATTTAACAGGTTTTAATCATAACAGTTTGTAAACAGTGTAATATATATGTCTTCCCTAATTTAGTGAGATGGAATTCTCACATAACACTCATCAAACTGAGCAGAAAAAAAATTGTTCTGGCATTTCACTAAATTAAAATCTTCAATCCCCACAGCAAGAATGCAGAAATTTAGATTTTATTAATACCTTAAATCAAACTCAGTTTTATGAAAGGCAATTTACTAGTCATGTTCTCTTGTGATAGCAAAGAACAGAACAGGGTCTTGAGCATATTTTTACAGACACTTTGATGACAGTCTAACCTTTTGGTCTGATTGCTATTTTTAACAAAAATACCATTTCCTTTGAAATCCAGCAAAATCCTGTTTTCATGAATATAGTTTTAAGCCTTCAGCAACAGAGCGGCTGACAGCTCAACAGACAGAAGGCAAATTTAAGGGAAGTTGTCCCTGTTTAGAAAATGTATGCCATTTTACCAGCTTCTCATTCGGCAATCTGAAAAACTTCAAATTTAATCTAGATCACTGCATTTCACAGCTTGCCCAAAGATGCCTTATTGTGCAAAACCTTCACACTCACATAACAATGCAAGTGATGCACACGCTCAACAAGCTACCTTGATTTAACTGATGCTCTAGGTACTTTAAAAATTTAAAATTTTTAACATTAATTAACACTACCAAGCCTTCTGCATTGCAGGCACTTCTGCAATAGATTACAAATCAGATGCACAATGAAATCAGCAGCAGCAGGTAGACTCCCCCATACTGACAGTTACTCACCAGAAATCAGTGAAAATAGCACCACAGGGTCAGAAAAGAAAGAAGAAAAAAAAAAAAAAAGAGGGAGGAAAAAAGGAGAAGGAAAAAAAAAAAAAAAAGGGGGAGACTAGGGGGAAGCCAAGGGATCAGGGAGAGCTGGAAGATGGCATCCACTCAGCCAGTTTCAGGTGCCATGTAAGTGGGAAAGCCCTTGGGCTGGGTGAGAAGGGAAGTAGCAGATGGAGAAGGGGAAGCCCAAGGAGAGATGAAGCAGGGTCGAGGGGGGGGGAGGGAAGGAGGAGCTGGTGCGTCCTGCCCTGCCTGCGCTGGTGTGTCCGGAAGCTTGTGCAAAGTAGATGCTTTGTAAGGAGCAGAGGAAAACAGACAATGAAGGAATGTGAGTCAATAGGGAACAGAAAACATACACAGAATAATGCAGAAAAGGGAAGGAATTGCTAATATGAAATACCTGTGTGCAATTTGATTTCCTTGAAATGGAATTCAGGATCAGCTGCCACACTCTTGTAACCCAACGTGAAAGACTTACTTCTGTCTGGGACACAAACACAAGCTATACTAACTGTGACTTTTTGCTTTTCAATCCATGTGAAAAGCCCACAAATCTACATGAGGAGCCACGACGCTGAAGAATGAGTCAAAGCAGTGATAAATGTGGGGACAGAGAAAGAGGCTGGCAGTGAATGTTACATGAGGGGCCAGCACACACGTGCAGTGAGATGTATGGCTGAGTATGTACCTGCATACAATTATTCAGGAACATTAGCTGTTCTGCAAATAATCATATTCTGTAAATGACTGATGATTACACAGTGCCAGAATAATAATAACTTTTAAAAGCTGATCACAATTCAATACATCTATTGCATATTCTGAGCAGCTTTTTTTGTTTACAAGTCATGGCCAGAAGATGTTGTGAAAGTAATAAATGTACAGTTTATTTATGGGTCACTATCAGGTTGAACTAAGATTTTATTTAAGTAAGAAGACGAGAGGATAATACAGACAAAAATGGAAAGGAAAAAGTCAAGCTAAAGGTCTGACTTCTCATATATGTGAGAAGCGACAGACGGAGGCATGACATAACACTTCACCTGACACTGCCTGCTTATCAAAGAACCCTCTAGAAGTCTCCCAGTTTTATTTTAATATGTCTTCAGTCAAAAGGCGACTTGATGGGTTGGACCTAAAAATAGCAGCTTTATAGATCTTCTAAAAATAAAAGTATCCACCCAAGATTAATATGGTGCATAATACAAGAGGAGCTTGCAGTAAGCACACTGGAAGATTTCAACAGACAGATATTTCAACTCAATAACTTCTGGTCACCAAAATAAAAAGTAAACTCGCTGCTAACAGTATTATTTTAGGACATTTAAGAAAATATAATTGTTTTGTTTTTTCAGTGTTGCTGTTCAGTATCTAGAACTTGTACACTCACAGTCCAGCTGGCAGAGAGCAGAATGAAGGATGCCTGGCTATATCCAGCTGGCAGTGACTTTCATCTGTGGCTCTGGACAAGCATTTCTTCTAACCTACCTCACAATTTTATCACTGATAAACTGGACACTTGGTATTTTTCAGTGTAAAAGTATCACATTAACAAATACCCAGACAAACATGCAGTCAAGCAGAATTCAAGTGTCCGTACACAGACATTCATTTGCCCTTATCCAATTTTTTTTATTGTTTCACTTTTTAAAATACTCACAAAATAGTCTCTGAGAATAGTTTAAGTCAGGTAAGGTATTTTTAGCTAAATACTTTCAAATATTTAAATATACTACTGTTACAATGCTCTTAAAGAAATAATTTATCTTGCAATGATCGCTAGCAGCTCAAACTTACAAAAGGCAGAAGTCAATTGCTTCAACACTGAAAAAGCACCAATTTCTTAAAAGTCTGAACTTAAGCTGGAGTCCATTTCTCAATTTTGCATTTTGACCCTCTTTCAATAAGCCATAATTATGAAATATTTTCATGTCATTATTGGGATGTAACTCAGACTGGGGTGGAAAAAGCTGTAGTACAGGAGGAAAAGTACTACTGTCCTTTTATTAAGGATCAAAACACTGATAGTTCTCACTGTTTGGGAAACACCATTCAATAGGATGCTTAATATTTAAGAACACCATAGGGACAGAACAATTTTAAATTCTACAAGAATCACCAACAAAGCTAACAAACATGAGGCCTTTGAAAGAAATAAATCAATCTACATCTCTTCTTCATTCAGGTCAAAAAACCCTGGACTTAGGAAGCACAACTGTGTAACACAGCTAGCAAAGCTACAACCCAACCTGCAGCAGGGGGGTTCTCTGCTTCTCCAAGTATGCACTGAGTACCTTGTGCTGTACTCTGTGCTGCACTGCTTAATCAGGTTTGTCATTGCAAAGCTAAGGGATTTTTTGATCTGAAAGCTATTCTGTTGTAGATTCCAGAAGTAAGCATCCAGCAAAACTGATGTCAGCAAGCACACCTGAGACCACAAAGAATTTTTTAAATTAATAAAAGTTAAACAAACAATCAACCAAAATCCAAACAACCTATCAAGTCAAAATTAAAAAAATCTACCCAAATATCTTCTCTATCCACCCTGAATGTGGCTCCATTTCCTACACGTTCATAAAACTACAGGAACTCCAAACATGCCATTCACAAAGAAGCTCCCATGAACCTTTCCAGTGTCCTATAGCCGTTCATCTGCTGCCCTGGCTGGGGAAGGTAGTAGGAACCTCTTACCTCCCGGCACTTTCTGGGAAGGGGGATAAAGCAAAGCTGAGTTTCCCATGGAGCACAGGATGAACCTTGCTTACTGTTCATAATGGCTTTTATAGTTTCCATAGTGTATGTCATTTACATAAAGGCATTATAAAGGTTCCCACATGAAAATGTATCTCTGGCATAATTGCGTTCTTTCAAGTTACTTTTTTTCCCACTAGCTATAGTTCTTAGGTGAAAGGAGAATACTGACAAAAACGGGACATAAGAGGGACATAAGATAACTACAGGCTGAATAATATGAAGCTACCAAGCCATTTACAACTCTACCTTTTAAAAAAAAAAAAATTAACTCTTCATTGTTACTGGGCAGCCTGGGATGAACTACACAGGGTAAAACACTCTTTAATTTATAGCCTAAGGGCTCTTCCATGTTTAAAAGGAAGTAGCATGTAAAGAAATACACTATCTTTCTCAACCCGCCCGCTCTTGAAATGTCTTCATTAAAATGGAGATTTTGACTTTTTGCCTGTGAATAACAGAAAAAGGACAAACCTGGTTTCCGAAGATCTGCATCGGCAGATGCCGCACACAGCGCTCCCCTCTCTTGTCTCACAGCCATCCCACTTTTCTATCACAGGCAGGTTTTGAGTTAGGAGGGCAGACAGGACTATCTCCATTTCATGATGATTAGTCCTAATTACACCTTTGTTTTATTATGAAGCAACTGAAAGACTTCAGCCACGAAGAATTTGGATGCGCAACACAAAAGGAGTCCTACCTTCCCAGACCCACTGGCTGCCATGACAGAGACTGTCAGTGCCTGCAGGCTGGCCACAGGCACCAATCAGATCCTGTCACCAGAGAGCCCCAATACACAAGCTCGTAGAAAAAAAGGTGCCTACCATTTTTTATAGGTTTTGTTTCTTCTTCCATGGGAGCATCTTGCACACATCATCATCCACAGTTTTTCACCGCTGCTACAGTTAAAACAGAGCTTGTTCAAGGGTCAGATGGGTCGGGTCCAAGCAAATTTTGGAGCACAATGCCAGGAGCAGCTACTTTATACCTTTTGTGAGCCACAATTTTCCTAGTTGGTTAAGCAGAAAATAATATTTTCTATATGTACAAGATCTGAACAGTTGCTCCTCTAAACAATTTAAATAATGGCTGCAATTAAATGACTGAGGAGATACTAATTGTGTCTCTCAACTGTGCAGAAGTCATGAACACAGTTGTGCAAACTGCTTAACCACAGCACTCCAACAGCAACACATCTTCCCATGGCCCCATATATGTTCCATAAATCCTTACTGATTAGTTTTAATAATCTGTTAATGCTGCAGTTTTATTTGGCGTATCAGTAATTATGTATCTATTTAAAATATAAACAGAAACAATTTACTGGATATTCCCTGGAAGACCTACTGCAGGTATAGGACTTTGGTAGGTTTTTTTTCAATATTAAAAAACTCTATTGAGTAAAAAGAATAGTTTTAAATAATTGTTTCATAATAATGATTGATCTTCTGTGAAAAATACACAAGAAATTTATCATCTACAGAATCTTAGCAACCTATCAGATGAAAAGATTGAAGCTAGACAAAAATTTAGCTAAATACATTTAAAATAAACATAACTTTTAAACTGTCCATTAAATTATACAGCTATGAGAAAGATGCTGATTTCACTTCAAGTCACTATACTACCATTTAAAAATAAAAGAAGATAAGCAGGCTGAAAACAGTACTTTCTGATCATGCCACTGCCCAAACACTGCTCTAAGTATTGCTGTAGTCACAATATCATTAGAAGCGAAGAAGCACCAAATACAAATGAATTCTATAGTGGTGACAATAGCATGAGGAATTCCATTCACAGGTATACACTTCAGGTTATACTGGTTTGATGTGCTCTATTTGGCAGATTTTCCAGTCATGAGCCAAGAATTGCTGATTACTTGCATCCCGTTTGCCAAATACTAAAGCTTTATTAGTCATAACACCACTGCTGTTCCAAACAGACAAAGATATATAAATAATAATAAAGACAGAAGATTTAAAAAAGGACTGGCTTATCCCTTCTTCAGGGTTACTTGTCTGTGGGCAGTTAAGTATGACTTAGTGGGACTTCATTTTTAGTGCACACTACAAGTAAAATAACTACAATCTGGATTTGTGCTTTGATTTACTGTCTTGCAAAGAGCAGAAAACTAATTTTAAGAAGCCATTCATTATGGGATTTGTTAAAAAAAAAAAAGAATGTCTATTCTTTATCACTAAGTTACAGATAAATATTAAAAAAATGTTTCAGGGGAGAACATAAGACTAAAAATTTGATAATATTTCCACATCTATTTTCTGCGTACAGACACTGAAACTGTCATCTAAAATATTACAAAAAAAAATTAATGATAGATACGCCTAAACAAATCCACTGAAACCCATTTTCAGTACTTGTAAAATAAATTATAAATATTTGCAATATTTAAAGCATACTTTACCTCTTCTTTATTTTTTGTGCCATATACTCCCTTTTATTCCATGTACTGGCTCCTTCTCAGGGGGTACAAGCCAAGCATTGCCCTCAACAATGCAGTCACAGTTCACGCTCTTAAATCAGTTGGAGCTCCACATTCATCAGGGGGTAACATTCGTCCCTTTACGTTTTCTTTTTACTTACAGACAAAAGATACATTCGTTTTCCACAGTTCAAATTGAATGAAATGTGAAGCCAGTCTAAGAAGCTACAGGAGTTTCTCTAAAATAGAAAATGTTATTCTTCAGGTCATAATTTTTGTCCTGACAGAACTAAAGACAAAGCTCCAGAATTTTGCTCTAGTTGTGCAAATACAAGATGTAGAATTTATTGATGACAGATGAGGTCATACATTTCTACCACAATTACAAAAACAATGAAGTTTTCAATATTCATTTTTAAATGAAGCTTTGAGACAGCAATTATTTCCCAGTCATCTAACAGAAAACATTTCAAACAGTGTGCATGGAATATTTCATCCATGGTGCATCCTCCCTCTGGCTTCTGGCAACCAATAACTATTTTAGAAAGATGGGTACAGGATCTTTCTACATGAAGTCTTATGTGTAGAATTAATCCAAAACATACAGGAAATGTCAAGTCGTATAAATTAAACTGACACTACATATGCATGTGTACAATAGGTGGAATATGCATTGGAAAGTTCTACAATAAGAATTGCTGTCTACAAAATTTTCTAATTTTGAATGACCCAATTACAATTTTGTTACAGTGAATGAGGAAAATAAAGATATTTTGTTTGTTAAACACTTATTATTCCAGTATTTGAATTACACCTCAAGGTATCATCTTGGAATGTGTGGCTATTTCATCACATTTTACCATTCAGACTCCTGGTTCTACTCAATACAGTTATTCATAAATGACTATATAACCTAATGTACTTTGTTCAATCAGTCACCATAAGTGGTTTTTATTGATAAAACATAATTAGTTTTATTAAATGTGACTGGTACACTCCTTCTGCCAAGTAAGTATTAATGTCTCACTTCTTTGGTTTTTTTATAAAACAGATGGAAAATTTTAAGAATTAAGGAACAGCTTGAATGTCACTTACACGAAACAGTACAAGCATGACATTATTGTCACTTTTGTTGCTTGTAGTAAATTTTAAAAGTATCTAAGTTGCTTCTCATCATAGAAACCTGGTACTAATGAAACAGGAAACGTGTGTTGCACTACAGCTAAAACAAAATAACACAAATTTATTCAAGTAGGCTCTTCTAACATAGCAAGAAAATTACTGCTGTTCTCCACGCAAAATACAAAGGTGTTAAAAAAAAAAAAAATCTTAATCCCAGCTTTGTTATCCTCTCAACAAATTAAAGTTACAGACACATCCCAATTTTCAAACTGTACAGCAGCTTTCATCGAATGGAATTTCTGAAACATCCTTACCTCACAGGGAGAGACTGTGTAAAGAAAGATTATGCCCATTGCCTCCCCATAATTCCTCAACAAGATTAAATGAAGAAACATCTCTCTCTTCGTCATGACTAATGCATCAGTATTTCCCCATGACAAAAGGATGATGCAACTTTTCAACTCCTATACCTATCAGAATCTCTAGAAAAACATCATTTATATATTTTCTGTAAATCTTACCATTGTAATCCTATTGGAGTGTAATTGCTGTAGCTAATATTCTTACCCTGTTATGAAAATGCTCAACATAAATGTGGCACTGAGTTGTTAAGATAATACATGATCATGCTGTGAGAGGGTAATACCTATACAATAGCCCTTGCCAATACCATAAATCTCTTTATTAGACAACAACCTATTACAGGAGATCTACTTAACTGTTTCCCTACTTAGAGGGCCATTTGGTGTTACAATAACAAGCTGACTTTTCACATTAGCAAGGATTAGTCAGTATAAATAATAAATCGACACCCAGTTGCTACTCTTTTAGATATGCTAAATCTTTCCTGGTATTTAAAAAGAGAATCCAATCTGAAACCCTAAGACCACGTTAGGCTGAACACATTAAGTTGAAAGTTTTGTTAGTTCAAACTAACAGCGAAAGACAAAAAAAAGGAAAAGAAAAAAAAAAAATCAAACCCCAAAACATTCAAAGCTATTTATATGGCAGATTGATCACAGAACATGTTATGAAGAGCTGTTTCTTTTTCACAGAATGCGAATGCATACTGCTTTATTTCCTAACAGCATCATAGCAAATCTTCTTTAAACTCATTGAAATATTTTAATGTAAAGTTATTGCCACTATTTTCCCACAGATAAATAGTGCAGAATTCATTA
This sequence comes from Turnix velox, assembly GCA_013400935.1. Classification (NCBI taxonomy): domain Eukaryota; kingdom Metazoa; phylum Chordata; class Aves; order Charadriiformes; family Turnicidae; genus Turnix; species Turnix velox. Next base: position 203,183 of record VZTY01000823.1, on the reverse strand, counting down.
AGAATCATCTATTATTCTTCTTCCTCAGCAAGCAAAACTGTATTATAAATGAATTATTTTCTTCTCTGAAGTCTGAACTTTATGGAGGGTCATACAGTTTCACCACCCAGATAACTGTAATACAAATTATAAAACCTGCAACATTATCAGATAATTTCTCACACTGCACCAGATTGAGGAAAATCAATATTTAAAATAGTATTTCTCATTCCTCAAGCTAGTTTTTAACCTGCAGTTTACAAATAAAGTTAGGTTATGGTACTCCTTGCTCTTTGTATTCAGGATTTTTCTGAAGCTGAAGACAGCGATGCTTACGACCATTTGCCTGCTTTAGTCCAACTGTATGAATTAATCAATTATATTTGGATGAAAAGCATTAATCTTTTTATATTAATAGAGAAAAAGCAGAATTAAAAGTTAAACTTGCAGCTGCAATGATCTTGCTTATGATTTATGAGAGTGTTTGTGTAAATGGAAAAGGACTTACCTACTGCTTTTTCGCTAGCACACTACACTGCTCGAGATGTACCGGAGACCTGAAAGTACTGTGCTGCCCCTCTCATGCTGACATTACATTTTCAGAACCAGACAAGACACTTAATGCAACAAAAATCTGCTTCCTGTAATACAGAGAACCAAAAATGTCCTTTTGCACCTCCACATGCAAGAATTCTTTTTCCTCAAGTTATTTAAAAAAAAAACCAACACACACGCAAAAAAAACAAAAACCACACAAAAAAAAAACCAACACCAAACCTTTCAATAAAAAGGTACAAGTATTTCTTAAGTTAGCTTTTGCTTACTGACATGTTAAAATGTTTGCCCATGGTTATAAACTCTTACTGATGGGCAGCCTTTTCAGAGTAATCCTGCAGAGCCTTTCTGCTCTGTATAACAGAGAAGACTCTGAAAAATGAAATTCTACTTACTGGAAACAATTCAGCCCTGAATGCCTAGATTATTCTGATTATCTCATATACAAGCTCCCTCTGCAGGTAATAAGAAGAATAAGCAAAAGTATGTGAAAAATGTGGGTATAAGCCAGCGTAGGAGTACAAATAATCAGTTATCATTTTAAAGAAGCTTCCCTAGAAATCCTTCTCCAATTTTATCTGCCATAAGGAGTTAACAGAGAAATTGTCCTTCTTTTCCCCAGCTATGTATCTCTTCTTGTCCTCTCAGAAAACTTAATGATTCAGCTTAAGTCTTTCCAATATCATAATACGCAAGATTTCTTTTTCAATGTCACCTAAATGCTTACAGGGCAGAGGGAAAAAAAAATTAAGAAACAGAACAAAAAGATTTAAAAAATAATAAAAAAACCTGCTGTGCTTCCCTGGAAATGAAAGAAAACAAATTCATCCTATCTGATGCATCTCCCTAACCCAAAACTGAACACACAGCAGCATCTCTCATTCTATTCACTGCTGGGAGATAAAACCCAATGCCACTTTTGGATACAATTGCACACACACTCCCACCAAAGTTAAAAAAGCAAATAACTGAATGGTAAGTTATCTTGAAAATTAAATAAATCTTTATCAATTTATATCAAATCATGAAGTAGCAATGTAGCTTTCATCCCATTGGAGGTAAACTGCTTTTCTTCCAAAACACATTACTCTTACCTTAAAATGTCTCAAGTTTGTTTGTCGCAATAGCATGAGCTTTCTACATAAAATCCCTTCAACGCAAATGGGAAAAAGCTTCAATGAATAAAGCTATAAATATTAAGCAGATAAAAATTAAGCCTTTGTCCTATCTAACCTTTAGCACACACTCAAAAAACTGGGAAGCCATCACGCAATATTTTATCTTCTAACATGGAAAGAATTAAAGTATGCCTGTTTCTCTTACAGAGCAAAATCCCACTTTATTCATCTATAAGTAGCACCATTAGACTCATGAAGAATACTCATAAAATAAATTCATGTGACTTTATGCCCTGTGCATATATGCCCTGCGCGACTTTAATTTTCACTGGAAAATTAAACTACAAAATATAACCTTTCAAGGTTTCAGTGTCAGCTTTAAAAAAAAAACCCAAAATATTCAAAGTGGACTCATGTTATTCTAGTATGGTTACAGCCATTATGTGGGACAAATGTAGGACAAATCTGGGGAGTTCACTTCCAGATGACGAGTCTGCTGTACATACAGCTCTTCCCTGCTGCTGGAATATCTTAATAGTTGAATCCACAACTACTTATTATCAGATACTATTATACACCTCCACAAATGAAGGAAAGAATGAGAAAGTAAAGAAAGCAGGGTGAGGGGAAAAAAAAAATATCTTGGAGAGATAATGCACCATTCAAACACCCGGTAAGAGTATTGCCTGAAGGGCAAAAGGATTTCTCCTCACTTTCAAATTATGTCAGCCTGCAACTCCCCCTCCCTCTCTCTAAGGCAGCTCCCAGCCTCAGCCCGTTTTCCTGGCATATCACTCAGCCAGGAATACCTCAGCTGGCAAAGCACCTTCTCTCCCTTAAGCACTTTGCACTGATTTACACAAGAATCAGCCTCACGGATTGACAACCCGCCTTTAAGAAATACGTATTAGACAGAAGGAAATCGAAGCTGCGGGAAACACTGCCCTTCAATATTTAAATTACAGACTTACCAACGAAATAATTATGAATTGGTTTTCTAGAGAACACTCACTCTTTTGAAAGCAAAGATGCAATCATTATTCGTTTGGAGAAAGTAAAGTTTTCCAAATTGGATACTTCATGTAAAAAAGAAAAAAAAAATTAAGCTAAGAAGAATAAAAGAAAGGATGCCTGCATCAGATTAAAAGAACTCTGCCTACCATCGACATCGGGAATTTGACAAAGAAATGCAGAGTCAACAGCAGCAGAACTTGTCCTCGGGTATCTCTTCTTAAAATGTCTCTTTATTTAGAAGTGATGCTGCCTACTGCCAGGGAATTGTTTCTGAATGCCGGCCACAGCGGTGCAGGCTGCTATGCCAGAGAAAAATTATAAATATGATACTGTAAGAAAATACACAGAGAAGTGATCTAAAGTTTCCTTCTGGCATGAGATCCCTCACCATCACTGCAGAGCTCATTTCAGAACTCTCCATTTCCACCAGACCCCACCAACAGCAAAGCAAGTGTGATAGCCAGAAACAAGGTCAGTCATCCCCACCCCAGCTGCCAGAAACAATTTTTAACAGTAATCAGCATTTGATTAATCTGTCATCTAGATCTGGAGCAATAATCGGTTCGAGGTGTCGACTGAAAGGAAAACACCAACAGAGGGCACAAAGGGAAGCAGCAGCCTACTCTAAATGAGAAACCTGGGATTTCATCACATCCAGAGGCAACTAACTAAAAAGAAGTAGCCTAATTTTTAGAGCGCAATTCTGCAGTGGTAAATTAATTTGCTGCTACTTTACCCATCTTACGCATTTTTTTCAACAGTTGCAGCTACAAATCTGATTGCACATTAAGGAGATCCCTCTCCTTGGCAGCGGTGGGCGTTGAGTGCTCAGCGGCTCCCTGCACTGTCCCCAGCATTGAGAGCAGCAAAGAAGCCCAAGAAACAAGAAAATTCCCTACTTTACCCACGGTCTTTACCATAAAAGGCATGAACACTCACAACACCTAATCAATGCATCAAAAGCATCCCTCATTTAAAAGCATACTAAACATACTTTTATTTGTACGGTATCAGAACTCAGGATCTTAAACATCAGTCTTCATTCCTGTTATTACATTCCAGGTTGCGTAGCTCATTGCGGCCAAGGGACACATCATTAATATATAAACATACTATAAAAAAATCCTCATATTCATCAATCAGCATCAAGCCAATCCATGTTACATTTTAAAAACTATTCCACTTTTTGCCTACATTGCCACTTGGGCAAAAGAAATTCTTTCTTGGGTGGCAAACATTGTAAAACTCGGTTAAAGTGAAGACAGTCATTTCAGAGGTATTTAGTGCACGTAGGGGCATAACAGGCAGACCTGGACTCTGCCATGTTTGTATGAAGAAAACACGCAAGACAAATCTCCATGACAAAAAACTGCATCATATTAAAAGCAAAATATTCTTAATATTGCACCTAAATAGCTTCTTTAGTAGCTCTTACTACATTTTCTCTGAAGCAAGATACTTTCGCTACTGAAATACAGACACCAATACTTAAATCTTGTTGTCTAAATGTTAGTGTTTATAATGTGCTCCTTAGAGACTAAGATTAGGGAAAAAAAATAATCACACATTCAAGACAGGCCCTATTTTTCTCAGCCCATGATCACTTGTCAAACCATGATTAATGCTGTGCTCTGTAGAGGGAGACATTACATCTAGGCTACAACAGACCTAAATTTTACCCTAAGGCAGAAGTCCGATTTAAACATCTCTATTCAAAGTGACATTTGTCCTCTCTTTTCAACCAGTTTCCTCTGAAATTCCAGTAAACTGACTTTGTGACCTACAAATGGTCCATTGATTCTAACTTGTCGTGTTGCCTGTCCTTGTAGCAAAGTTAGTTTTGGTGACTGAATGAAGCAAGATGTTATGCATTCAAGAAAAATAGAGGAGTAGAGTCCATTAGGTGCTCTATTAAATGCTCAGCTGGATATCAGCAACTAGAATTTATGGCTATAAGGACTCCAGTTCACAGAGAAGAGCTATAGATAAATACTGAGGTCAACATTAAGAATCTGAAAATATTTTTATATTCACAAGTAACAATGGCCTTCGTATTCCAAAGTGATGAGCAAAGATTTTTTTTTTGTATTTCAGACGAACACAGGCATCGTCAGGGCCACCCTGAAAAGTAATTACATTTTATCTCTTGCCTTTCAGCCTGAAATGTCTGCTAACGTATTTACATTTGTCTGTTACAAGCACAACATGCTAGGCAGGAGAAAAAACTAGTTGTGATCACTTATCTCAAGTAAATACTATTTCTCCAGTGAATGGTATTATTCCATCTATTTTATGAAGTTATTGTTAGATCCTCCGATTTATCTGTAACTGCTATTGTAGGAATAAAAATAAGACATGTTTATACTTTATAAAGAAATAGCCAAAAAGCAGACCTGGACATCCAGAATAGTCAATATCCTTCTTACTGAAGATGAAAAATGGTAGCATTTGATAATATTAAGCAATTTAGACAGCGCCTGCAAGTTCCTACTAGCTAAGGTAATCTTATTTCTGGTGCTTTTCAGGGTAAATTGATTTTTTTCCCCCCTGATCTTAGCTGCTCTGATAATTGAACAAATTTATACAAGTGTGATGGGATTTTACTGAGCAGACAACACACAAAACATTGCCTCAAATGAAGTACCTTACTCATAAAAGTGAATTTTTGGGGTAATTAAGCAAACTGTATTTAAGCCTGCTTTGCGCCAGGATAATAATCAATAGCATTTTGTTGGAGGCTGCACTCTACCTGCGGGTGTTAAGCACTGTGCTTACTTCAGTCAGGCTGCAGTGGTTTTGATTATTTCTAAATAATTTGGGTAAATTGCAAGCTATGGGAAGTTGAAACATAACAGTTCCTTATGAAAATTACAAAGGAAAGAAATCACAACATACACAGATTACACATTCTTCTAAACCCCATAAAATACTCACTGAACGTGACGACCCATAACCTGGAGACGGTACAATATGGAGTTTGAAGTTTGGGCTCTTTTTCCTAAGGAACCAATTTCTGGTTAACTATCGATATGGAACTAAGACCCTACCAGTCATTAAGCAACTGTACTTCTAAAACTAAATCACTTACAGTAAGCCACACAATCTCCACAGCCTAAGCTGCTGAAATGCATCTCCTGTATGATGGGTTGAAAAAAGTATGAACTCCAAGAAAATTTTCCATTGAAAAGGTCTTTAAGCCTGACATCTTTCACTTCTTAAATGAATAGCGATTAAAAATTTGTTAAATAAAGACTGGAAGTATTTTCTAAACGAAGTACGTATTCATGCTAAATCACAAGTTACCAATATTCCAACCGAGCTACCTACTATTTTTATTTTAAGAACTGTTGGAAACGAAATGCAGCTATCTTTGAAAACTATTTAAATATTAAACACGATTGTTAAGAGTATTGAGAATGGCCTTAAAATAGCTTCTTGTTTTTCCAGTTTTCCTGACATCCAATTACAGTTGTGATGGTTTAAATCTTTTACTTGTTTCCAAATGAGGGTTTAAAGAAAACCCAAAAAACTGACAGCATTTAAGTTTAAAAGCCACACATAAATACTTTAAAAGGTCAATTTCTTCCAATTTCAAATGGCTTTTGTACATCACAAAAAATCCTAAAAAACATCAATCCTAAAAAATGCTTCGAAAGAGTCTGTTTAACATGGTATCTCCAAGCAACACATCTGACTATAAATTTAACTAGCCTGTACTCTAAAGTATATTGCTTTACAACTGACTGCTTGTCTACCTTTGCAGGAATACGATTTCAATTATACATCAGACATAGTTTAACTGTCTTGCACTTCACCACATATAACTCATTAATTGTTACTTCCAGTTCTCATATTATCAGTCATCCACAGATATTCCTCAGTGGAACTCCTCATCCAGAGAGCATTTTTTGATACAAAATATCACCACGTGGTTACTGGTAGGTTTTTCTTCATTTTTATTATTAAGCAAGAGTCATAACAGAAGATGTGTATGTCAGCATCTCAGGTGAACATGGGATGAGCAAGGTCTTAGAAATATGTTAGATGTCATACTAAATTTCAGGAAAAACTCATTATTATGTTTCTACCTGCTCTAAAAATTAATTATTTATATTGGATAGATATTATTGTTTGTATGAATTTATGATATGCTATATAAAAATGTAATGTAAAGCTAATTTTGATAAACATTTTGCCTATCCCTTTCCAACATCCTTAATTGAAACTTGCAAATCCTTCTAAAAAGCTGCCATTCAAGAATGAAGCATTTCAATTTTTAAAATACATATTAATCAAAATGTCACGTCCACATACTGCTATTTTAAAAATAAAAATACATTATTATATATCATTAACCATAAAGACTATAAACTCCTAGTAAAATGTTACTCTGCTTACTGAAATTTTAATAAGGTGCTTCCTTACCAGAGACAAGAATTACTGAGTAACCCCCCCTTACCTGACTTCATGACTTTAAAGCAGTAAGAGATAAATAGATCACTGAGAAAGGTTTTGAAGTGATCAAATAAGAACTAAGCAAACTTTAGGTTTTTATAAAGCTCTCCTCTTGCTCATTTTAAGAGGGGAAACACCCAGAAGCCTGGTGTTAATGTCTCTGCTGATTGTGAAAATTGCAGCAATAAAAACTCTAACTGCTTGTCTTAAATTAAGACTTGCAAGACTACATGTGAGATCTGTATCTTTACATTAGTTTTTATAACATTTGGAAGTTTGGTTGCCAGCTTTGATGTTGGTCTATTAATGAGCAGGAGAACCAAGCACCAGAAAAAAAAAGTGTTTGCTGAAAATTCTCAAGTCAAAACCTGAAGTAATTGGCTTGTTCTACCCCACATGATTTAATATCCTGATTCCCCCCAACTACCAGCTCCCTGAGCTATCTGAATGTCTACGCTTTTTTGCTATTGCCAACACATAGTAACCCACAGTGATTGAAAATGGCAGCTGAAGTGCTGCTGCAGTACATTAATTTTTCTCTAAGTGGTCCAATTTTGTCATCTGAATGTTGAAAATCTTTCCACTACTTTTTTTTTTTTTTTTACCTTCAGAGATTGTAGAATTTGGGGTTGTCATCATATAAACCGAAGTGCAACATTTGCAAGACGATTTTTAGATTATCCCTAATAGCTGCAAAGATAATGCGCTTTCTTTATAGCACTCTGCATTCAAAGCTGACTAGTTAACAGCAACTTAAGTGTGATAATGGCAATTACATCAATATGTTCCTTTTACACCACCAAAAGGTACTACTTCACACAGCTGAAGACATTAGGTTAATAAACTGCTGAAAATTACCTAAAAGTAATGGCACGCAATTTTAGGGCCACTAAACACATCTATTTACAAAATGCCCAAATGGTCGTTTCCATTTAAGAATAATAGAAATCCATAGAAATTAGTAAATCTACTGCGATATTTTCACCAAGACATACCATTATATACACAGTTTCTTCATTAAATGAAAGGAAATTGAGGCATGACTGAAGACATCCTACTCTAAAAGCATATTACTTTTATGGCTTCACAGGAGACACCCCCCCACCAAACCATCAAATGGATAACCAGAAGGAAACAAAACAAAAACAAACCCCAAATCCACAACAAATGCTACATTCCAAGCACTTAAACCAACTTTCTTTAAAAAAAAAAAAAAAAAAAAAAGGGAAAACACAAAGATGTATGTTTTAATATCAGTATCATCCATGTCAAGGGCATGGAAGGAAGGAAAAGGCAAGGAAGGCATAGGAAGTTCTTTTCTGCCAGAGATATAAACCAGAATACAGTCCCCAAGAAACATCTGGTCTTTGGAAAAGGTCCCAACTTACTGACAGATAGCTGGCTTTTGCTGGGCTTTTGGGTTGCTAGATTAGGAATGTTGATTTATAAGGAAAATAGAATAGGCCGGGACACATCCCCCTTAAGACTCAAAGTAATAGTAACAAAAGAATAAAAACCTGCAAATATGTGGTCATGCAAACAAGTTACATTGTGATACATGTTCTACACTGCCACCAAAACAGCACTCCTGCCATACTTGTCTTTAAATGATATATTGCAGGGTAGTACTAACCACAAATTAGGTTATCTTAGTAAACACGGTATCACTGATTAAATGAGATTACAGAATTACTCATTTTCACTTTTTCTAGACTAAAAAGGAAATGGAAGCATATGCCCGGTGATGATCAAAAGTTCTTTTAAAGCTCTTCATAAAAATAACTATTATTCCAGCTTACCCATCCATTAAGGAGGGAAGCGTATTTGTTTCAAAGGTCTGGAATGGAGAAGTCTTTTATGACCAGATTTCATTTGTTTTCTGAAGTAATTAGAAGGGTCTTCCCCATTGAGTCCCCACACGCAGTACCGTGTAGGCCATACCCCGGGCATGAGGGCTCTCTAAATCCCTCAAAGAGGGACATGAGAAACCACGCAACAGTGCCTGTCATAAAAGGTCACTTTTTTTTTCCCCCTCCCCTCGGAACAAACCATTAATCAATGCAGCTTTAATTGTCCGACCGTTCGCAAGGGCTCTACAACGAAGGGACCTTGTTTTTCACTCGCCTAATTGCAAAACAGCAAAAGTTCAGAAACATAACTCAAAACCACCTCCCCATTTTACCCCTTTACAATTCCCACTGCCCTTTGGGCCTCTGCTTGGAAGCAAATGGAAGACAGGCTGAAGTTTTCTCAATTGAGCCCGAGCTCGGAAACCTTTGATATGCTAATATCCTCCTTCAAACGGTAAGAATTCACACTTGCATTAATTCAAACAATTTGTGCAAGAATGATGCGAAATGGCACCTCTTTTCGCGGCAACCAACAAAAGGAGGGAGCCCGGGCGTCTGAGAAAAGCAAACGGCAGAACATTTGTTCCGCAGAACTCCTTCCGTGGCGCACAGGGGCATTTCTAGGCAAAGAAAAACACACCTGAGCTCCAGCAGCTCCTTCCCTCTTCACTTTCTGACAAACCACGCTCAAACCCCAGCAGGGCCAGCGCAGACTAACAAGAAGATGTTATTTTTAGAGCTAGACACAGCAACGGTGCCTCATGACACACTCTGTTTTCTGTCTCCAGATGGCCCCAGATTTCTACATGTGAAAATAAATAGAAATAATAATAAAAATAATTTTTAAAAAAAGTTCTCACTCCACCGCCGACCAAGGGTAATTTATTCCTCTTCTCAGAGCTCCCCCCATTCCTCCCCTCCCCGCACGGGCTGGCGGAAGGATGCTCGGCAGAGTTACCAAAATACACCCGCAACAGGTAATTATTTACCGAAGGGATGTAACTTTCCCCGCAGCTCGGTGCGCGCCAAGCCCCCGCGGAGGGGCCTCGCNCAGCCGTGCGAGTCGGCGGCGCCGCGCTACTCGCACCCAAGGGCCGCGGCCTCACCGCGGGACACGTTCCTCCTCTGGTGGCGACCCAGGAGGGGGTCTGTGGGGAGCTCAGGCACCGGCAAACGAGGCAGACCCTAAAGTAAGCGCTTCCCCCGCCGGCGGTGCAGTGGCGACGGGCAGGCGAGGGGTCGGGAGAAAGGGGAGGCGAAGCTGCAACGCGGGGTTCCGCTTACCTCTGTCTGGGAGCCGAAGGCGGGCCGGGATGTCTGGCCCCTGCGGGACCCACGGTCCGGGTGTCTCCTCCGAGCGCGGAGGCTGCGGGGGAGCGCGGCGGAGTTAGTCCCGGGGCTCCGGCGGCGGAATGGGGAACCGGCGGGCGGCGGGAGACGGCGGGCTCTGCGGCTCGGCGGGCTTGGGCAGCGCAGAGCAGCAGACAGCGACTTCTCCTCCGAGCAGCCAGCCGGGAGGCTTTTCAGGGGCTAAGTCAACATTTTCCTGCAGTTTCCGACACTCAGCTCCGCACGAAACGTACGATGTAGCCAGGCTCCCGCGCGCACGCACAAAAAAAATAATTTTTTTTTAATTAAAAAAACCGAAATGGAGGGGATGACGGGCGCAGCGTTTGTGCCCAGCCTTTGGAGTCCTTTCAGTGCGGCGACTAGGAGACGCGAAGGCGAGGCGATGGCAGCAGCAGGAGTAGCGGGGAACAACTCGAAAATGTTACAATGGATCCCCCCAACTCCCCTCCTCCTCTGTGTCTCTGTCGCTCGCACCGACCGGATTTACATCTCCCAGGATGACATTCTGGCCTCTGGCGAGGTGCAGGTTCGGCCCCTCCTCGGATTTTCTCCTCTTCCTCCCGGTGCTGCCCCGCCAGCGA
>VZTY01000823.1:63016-191794 GCA_013400935.1 Turnix velox | reverse complement strand
CGGCGCCCCCCGGGCCTGGGGCCTGGGGCCTGCCGCCGTCCCCTCTCCCTTCCCCGGCGGCTGCTGGCGCGCTGCAGGCCGGCAGGCGTCTCCGCGGCACTTTCTCCTTGGCCGTATCCTCCAGCGCGACCGCGCATCCAAAGTTCGCCGGCGGGCCCTGCTCAAGTGTGGCGCGGAGCGGGGCTGCCCAGATCAGGCCGATTCATCACAACGCTCTGCCCTTCCCCCGACACATACCTACACCCAAAAAGCAATTCACCGTCCCGGGCGACTGGCGGGCGAGAGCGGGCGGCGGGGCGGGAGGAACGGGGATCTCGGCTCCCCCGTGTTCCGGGTGTCTCTTCTGGCCCGGTCCTGTCCTTCTCTCGCAGCGACAGGGCCCGGCTCCTGCCCGCCGAGCGTGGGGCTCCCGCACCAGCCCTTCGGGCCGGCGCCCCGCAGCGCGGCGGTGCGGGAGGGAGAACGTGTCAGGACAGAGTAAGCGGCACTTGGAAACGATTAAAAGGAGACTTAAGTTGACTCATTCCCGTGCTCCGATGCAAAAAGCAGCCTACAAGCGCTGTTGCATTCTTTCCAAAAATCCTCTCTTAGAAAGCAGGGTTAGTGGATTGGATTTTTTCCCACTGTATTGATGCACTATACCAAAGATCCACCCTAACCTTTTAGGATGTGCCTCACGAAATATTTCCAGCTCTCAAGGTCAGCGAGGTGCAGCTGGGCATCGCCAAGAGTTCGTCCCTGCAAGGAGCTCGTTCTGGTCAAGCCCGGAGAGATGAGGGGCCATGGTAAGCCCCAGAGGAACAGCCGCAGAGTAAAGCATGGCAGACCCACATCGTGGACACCCCTCTCGGCATTGTTTAATGTTATTTATTTAGCCATCCCCTTCCCATCCTTATCTGCAACACTGAAATGAAATCCTTTCATCAACACAGCCTCATGTATGCAAGGCAGGACCACTCAGTGCTTGATCAAGTCTTCTAGGTCCAATGCAATTCAGTTTGGAACACTCCCACCACACCAGGGAATAGGGATCATTACCTCTGTTAAATGGCAACGATTTACCTTTTAACTTAATTATTTTGACTCCTTTGCATACCTGTGCCATTTGTGTTCCTTTTTAGAAAATGGTAACGTGTATTAAGAGAAACATGTTTAGAAGGAAACTGGATCTTTTAAGACCTTGCAACACAAGGTGGTAAGAATGATCAAGCTGGTTCAGGGCTCTTCAAAACCACAATAAACTTTCAACAGTGCTAGCAATAATCCTGGGGATTACTAAAGATGACTGAAATGTGGGCATGCCGTAGCCATGCTGACCTTCCTCAACCCGTGGAGGGCACTGGAAAAGGGAAGGCAGTGGGAAGTCCCAGGCTTTTGGGACCAAAGGAAGAGTTTGTTCATAGTGAGCAGCATATCTCACTGAGGTCTATTTCAGCTGGATTGAATCTGCAAATCAAACTCAGCATGGAAGGACAGGAGATCATGGGACTGTGTGATGATTTGATACCAACAATTTACCGATAAAAGTTGAAATTACAGCTTAGTAGCAAAGCCAAATTTATCAAAAGAGCAGGTTCCCTAGTTGTTCAAGTCCTTTGTACAGGCTTAGTATAGCCAACAGCCATATCCTGCTGAAAATATCCTTAAAAATACCTATACAAACCCTAAATAACATCTTATCCATTTCTAATGGAATTAAATCATGCAGGCATTTTAATGTATTTTGTTAGAAACTGATTTTCATTGAAATAGTTGGATGCATGCTTAAAAAGAGGGTCATAGAAATGTAAAGATACACATCCTGATCAGCTTATTTTACTGGAGTTCTAAAACATATTATTACCAAATCCTACTTTTCTACTTTTTTTTTGGTCAAGTAAATGTAATTGCAGATAAGCAGTGATAGCTCTGAGCTAACAGCCTTTTGCTGATTTGGTGAGAGCCACAAAATAGTTGAGAATAAAAGAATTTTGTGGGGTTGGCAGTTTTCCTTTGAGAAGACATGAGGGAGATGAATTCTTCTAATTGGAGCAAAAATGTCAGTTGGTTTCTGTAAAAGTTTTTTACCCAGAAAAAAAAAATGAACTGCAGAACCAGGCCTTGTGTTAATATTTGCTGAAGCTGAAGTGAATTCACCTGTGTGGATTCAGCTACAGGACTGAAGTATATTTTCCCTCTTTTTAGCTAAAACTTCTTGAATCAGATTTCTTTCTACATGCAAACTATTGTTAAAAATGCAGACAGCGACCATTCAGCATCTGTTTCAAAAATTCTCATTAAATCTGGATTAAGATGCAAGAATACCTGGCAGTGGTGTGTATTATATTGTTTTAGCAAGTCAAATATTATAATTCAGATGATTAATTTTAGTTCACATGAATCAGCATCCTTTTCTTTAAAAGAGGAAAACTGCATATCCATGGCATACTTGAGCCTGGACCTTTAGTTCTTAATCAGCCATGATTATTGCCAGATTTGAATATTAATATAAAAGAAGGAATTGTAACAAATCAAGTTGCTTTTCACCATTTAATCTGCCTACTAGTTGCTTTTTTGTCGTACTCCTCTCTACATCTCATTCTATACCATCTCCACAAGTAAGTATGGACGAGTAGATTTTCCTTATAATCTTGCTTTGCTACAACAGCACAAAATATCTAGCTTGAAAACAGAGCAGAAAGTGTTTTAATCTTAGCAAAATCATTGATAATATTTCATTAGCTTATTTTCCTAATCTTAAATTTTGTAATGTTTCATGTTAAGCTGAATATTCAATGTGTACTGCTCACAAATTGCTTTGGTGAACCTGCTGGATCATGTCCTTGAATTACTAAAAGCAAATTCCCAGTAATTTTTGAAATAATCACAAGAATGATGTATCAATTAGCATTTATAGGGACTATGTGGCGGACAGTAACAACTGGAAAAGATTTAACTGTCAGCTATGTGCTTGAAGGAGATGCATTTGAGAAAGATGATTTAACTTGTGGCAAAAATTAGTCAAATGATGGTGTGTGTAATAAGATCTTGTAGACCCCATTAGAAGGGTTTTTGCCATAGAATTGCAGCTTAAATCTGCCTATTCTTTAAAAAGCATTAATTTCAGAAGTTTTAATATCTTGATAAATAATACTTTGTATTGCCCTAATGTCAGTTCCCTCATGAGAAATGGTTTACACAGATTTTATGCAACCTATTTTTTTATTACTGAAGTTTTATGACTGAACTTTAAATACTAGCAAGTGACATTTCTCCCTCTCTGTATGTACTCCTGTGAATAATGTACCAGTGAACTTATAATTAGATGTAATATCAGCAGAGACTGACAGAAGAGGTTGTATATATGTAGTGCAATAGCTCTGGGTAGATTTGGTGTAATACAAAGATGTGGTTTAATTGTTATAATGGCTTTTTCCACAGTCCATGGAAAAGTAACAAACTGTTACATGATTTTACCATTTCAGCACAAATCTAAATAGGCAAAAAATCTCCAATTAATTTTGCAGACAAATTTATATAAATAAAGTGTGAATGATACAACACATAAGAGGAAATATCTAATGTATTGTCTTAAAACTTTGGAAATATATCTTTACAATTACCGGTCTTTTAAACCAAGTAATTGATTTTAGTGTCACTTGGGAAAAAAAGAAACCTCATCAACAAAATAAGAGAATTCTGCAGCTATCCTAACAAATACATGTAATATGCATTTGCATTTTACATAGTTTACTTCAGTAATCAATTTTAATGACTCATAATCTATATCATTATTTAAGAAATGACAAAATCATTGACTTACTCATAATACTCGTTAATTGTTTTTAAAAATAAATTCTACACATGACTAAGGAAACACCCATTTCCATTTGCTTTATGTTAAATCAACATCTAACCACTCATGGTGATTTCATTCAAAGAAAACAGAAGGAACACATTAGCTGTGTGGTTAAAGAGATTGATGGGCTTCAAACATTTTAACCATGGATGTTTTTTTTCCAACTGTAGAAACTCATGTTTTTAATTTAAATAGCTTCAAGAAAATGAAGATCTTTTTATTCAACAAAGCTGTTGTTTCATGTTTCTTAGACAGAAATTAATTTAATTTTGTTTAATTAAGTAATATTAGAAACAACCTTGTTCAGAGAAAATGCAGCTATGAAACAAAAGCATTTCTATGCCATGTTAAGCAGTTATTCTTAAAAAGAATCTTTGTATCAAATTAATACATTACATGAGATCCATATGAGTTTTTACCAGTGAATTTAGATGCAGGTTTTTCTGTTCATGCTAAGACATTGCAGTTGCCTCTTTGCTCTGTGAAAAGTAAATCCAGGGAAGTGATGTAGCTCAATGTTATTAAAGAGGTGAATTCCTTATTTTGGGCTTGGTTTTTTTTGTGCTGGTGGGGAAAATCTACAGTTTAATGCCACAGACATTTATAAAGGCCAAAGAGTTTTCAAGATTGAGATGTTAGGAGTCACGTAGCAGAACAAGTTTAAAAAGAGACGAGTACAATTCCCTGTTTTCATATGAAAAGCTCAACACAGGAGCTGAAACAATCATATCAGAAAAGGAACTGCAGTGCTGAGCTTTTTGGAAAAGAGATATGTCATGAGATCCCAATTCTCCAAGTAGTTTTGCGCATTTCTAGGCTCCCTTTTCTTCAACTGCTATGTCTGTACAGGCATTACTTCTGCATTTGGGCAGCAAATAATGTGTTTTAAGGAAAGAGGCAAGGCCCAGGAGAATAGAAAGAAATTAAGTAGATTTTTCTATTTAAAATAAATGTAATTTTGCCTGGCAGGTAGGGAGCTACTTCTCCTCCTCTGCCTCACACATCTATATTATACAATTTGCTATGACTGTGCTAAATCTCTTTAACTCTTTCACTTGGTAATTTGCAACTAGAGAGGTACCTGATATCTCAGACTGGCATATGTGGAGGTCACTGTAGTGACCACACTATGCCAGTGTGTATTGTCACCACCTCTCCTTACCTCTTCCAACCCTACAGAACAGGAGGATCTGAAAGTGAATGGCAAAAGGACAAGGTGTCTATGCTAAACCCCTCTAATGTTTTTTTATTATTATTATTATATTCCAATTGCAGATCTAGAACTTATATTATTAATTACAGAGTGCTTCTAATTATTGTGTTACCTAGGTCACTGGGTACTCGGTGCTCCTCAGTAACTTGTGTGTCACAGAATGAAAGGTCATGCAACAAATTGGAGAATTCAAAGGCAAGACATTGTATTGGCAACTGAGTCCCCAAAGGCTTTCATCTTCTTACTCAAGCACCTAAGATAGTCCTCCTAGACTATTAAAAACTGTAATTTTGATGGCATAGTTCAAGTTTTGATGCAATATTAATCTTTATTTGCACAGCCCTACAAACCCACTAAGATTCAGATGCCTATGTTGGGAGTAAGGTTAAATTTACTTTCTTGAGAAGCTATAGGATAAAATACATCTAATTCTTGGACCACCGACCAGAACTCCATCCACCCCATTTAAATTGACTGCTCGGATCATTAAGTTGCAGTGTCCTGTTCCCTCCAGTGCTCTCACTTTCTAGCCCAGTGAATCTTGAATCATTTTCTACCCGGTGCATGATTTTAACAGGAAAAGTGGAGGATATCTCCATCTCCAATCAGAATCTGAGTTAGAGAACTCTTTAGCCAGGGAGAGAGATGCATATTAATGCCCTCGGGAAGAGTAGAGAACTGATCCTATTTGGACAAGTCTCCAATTGCCAGCTGTAGAATAAATCTACAACTTTAAAAGACAATAGTGATTATAATTGGGTTTAGTGACAGGCTAGCTGTGCTGGTGGTGCTCTTAAAGCATGATGGTCATCTTTAACTGCACCACTTTGTTTTACAGACAGCCTTAGCAATGATGTAGGCTCCTTAGTTTGGTTCATATTGACATGATAACCTCTACAACTGAGACACTGGCAGAGGTTGCCCAGAGAGGTTGTGGATGCTCCTTCCATGAAGGTGTCTGGGGCCAGGCTGGACAGGGCACTGGGCAGTCTGATCTAGTGGGAGGTGTCCCTGCCTATGGCAGGGGGGTTGGAACTGGATGATCTTTATCGTCCAACGTAAACTATTCTATGATTCTATGATGCTATAAAAATTCCTATTAAACAGAGACATCTTTCCCAGGTAGGCAACAGCATTTTTTTTTTTTAACTTAAGGGTTTAAATTCCTTCCACGTTTCTCTTCATGAATCTAGTTGTTGGAATTCTACATGATGTCTACATGAAAATTTGGTCCATAGTCACAATAATCAGGTTCAGAGGTATGGTAATAGGTTATGAGCAGGAAAGCACAGAGTGTTCACGATCAATCATGAACAGAAAAGAACCTCCCACTGGGACTTCCTCGCCTCATGATTGCAATTTTCAAATTCCCTCATCGAAAGGCGGAGCATGAGAGCCATATTTGCTTCCAAACTTGCATATTTCAGTTCACACTTACTCTTTTCCCAGTCTGCCACCAGGTGTTATTCTGTATGAACAAGTAGAGGGGGTGTAGTTTTCTTTTTTAATTTAGTATTTTCAGTCAGTGGCTTTAATCAAGACAATGTATAAAGTCGTGCTCTACATATAGTTCATCTGGTTCTGCTTCTCAGTTTCCCATGCCCCTCTGGATGCATTCATAACCTCGTTGATTGGTTATACTTGCTTTGATTTTGTTTTGCGGTTTCAACTGAGGTCTTGGTCCCTTATATTTTTTTTATAAGAATATGTTTTTTTCTCTTGGTACTGATTGCCATTGAAATGCTGACAGTTATGTGATTGGCTCCCTCTGGAGCAGATACCAGAAATGCATCATGGATCACTGGTCAGAGAGCCTAGAAAGAGCAGCAAATTCAGTCTCTAACCCCCTCCCCATCAGCTTTGTCCATCAGCACTGCTTTGCAATCCATCTTGGCTGGCATGGGCAGAGCACAGGGACAGAGACACAGATTTGTTTCCAGGCTTACACCTTTGAGATCTCATTTTGTCATGCTTGTGTTACATTGCCAGGTGTAACTCTGGCAGCTGTAAGAACAGTCATTTCCCTTCACCGAAACACCCTATAAAAGCCTCTGTTTCAGTAATGATTTGTTATACATTACAAACACCTGCAGCACATGGGAATTAATATCACTAAAGTATAGGGATCAAAGATATTCCACCTTTTTTTCTTTAATTAAATGATAATTTACTACTGACAGATCTCGATGTTTTTGACAAATAGTATTTGAATCTGATTGAAGGTATGGTTACGCCTTTCTAAAAACACTGCAGTCAAAGAATGATGTTACTACCATGCTTCTGTTTTGAGGAACATCGATTGGCTGCATAGTACTACCACTAATTATGAATATTAAAATGTATTCCATCATTAATTAAGAAGCTATTCTCCACTTCACTATAAGCACTGGCTGCTGTTTGTTGAATAATCAGCACCAGAACAGGATCTTTTCATGTTATATCTGGCAAATCATGGTACTGCATTTAATGTGTCATTAAGACAACACACTTAAGCTTTTATTTCATGCTTGGGAGGCAAAGTGAGAACTCTGTATTCATTGACACAGGAATGGGAGAATTTCCTGCACATGCACCCACTGAAGAACTGAAGTCTGAAGAACACTGAAGTTTGAAGAACAAACCACAAATTTGCATTGTACCATCTAGGAGCCTGCTTTTGCCTCTCTGTTTTCCTATTGCCTCTATCTGTGGCTTCATTGGTTTAATTTGCTTTCTTTAGAATTTTTGTTGATAGTAAAATTAATGTGCAAATTCTCTATCAGTAGTATACATTAATACAATTCTCAGTAGTATACATTAATATAATTCTCTCTCAAATACAGCTCATTGAAATTAGCACTGGTAGAAGATGAGATACATATTCATACAGTTATTTACATAAATCCCATTTATGCCTCCTAAGCTTTAATGTGAAGCATCTACTACCACAGGTGAGTTTAGCACAAGCAAAATGCCACATAAGTGACATCTGACTTCCCAAAGACTGGATGTCTTTTAATAAATAGATTATTTGAAGGGGAAAAGTTCTGTAGGAAATTATGCGCTTGACATTGTAATTTTAATGCAGAAAGATTTTATTTAATATTCTGCACATTTTAACTTCTCCACTTAATGTAACTCAGCTGTGAGTTTCCAAATAGTTTACTCTAGTCAAAATTTATCACCTTGCAATCCATTATCATAGTAAGCCTTAAAAATTAGAACTTACATTGCAGTGCTGACATAGGCAGAGCAGCTCTATTCTGCCTTGCAACTGAATCCAACTGCTTTTTCAAAAAGAACAGTACATATATGGTAATACATTTGTTTCCTTTGGGGAAGCCAGCCCAAAATTTGAGAACAGTGATATATTTCTCTAATGAGTCACACACAATTGTTTCATTGCAAAGCAGATAAATTGTGCATGATGCCTAATTTATGATACACTATGAGATAACGCATTAGTCTGTTAATAAACTATTCAATACGACCTATAGTATCAAGCAGTTTAGAAGGTAGCATATATTCTAGACTACAAAGCAAGTTTTTAAAAAATAAGTATATTATGAAAATTAATCTAGGCAGAAAAATGTTTTTATCACTTCTAGCGATGTCTTCAAAATCAGTTGCAATATGTATATTGATCTGCAGATTATTTACTTGCATTACAGAACACTAACTATAAGAAAAGTCATTTGGTCATTATCTGTGTAGGTTTAGGGAATTACAGCATCATCTATTCCTTCCTGTGAAAGACACTTGCTACTAAAAATATAATGAAATCTACTATGTGCAGGTGCAGATTCTACTTAGCAAGGCAGCTCTGCTTATGTAAGTGATGCTTTCCCTAGTAAGCAGGGGAACTGCAAGGTCATGAAACAGACAATGGCACGTATCTCTCACAAAAATTATGCTTTACTATGTAGGCTTGCATTTTTATATTCCCCTCAGCATAATGCAGCAACACACTGTGACTTATAACAATCCCTATTTTTCACAATTTTCCAGTTAATGAAAGTAATGTTTAAATACTCTGAAGTTAGATTATTAACTTCTACAAAATAGAAACAGATGTGTGTCTTAGTATGCCATTAAATTTATGATTTACATAGTATTCTTGAATACAGCTGAGCAGAGGCCAATGATTCTAATTTGCTCTAGATTTACAATAACCTGATCTGGTTTTTGTAAGTACTGAAACACTTTAAACAAAATTAGAAAGCCATTGTGCTTTGTGTGATTAAAGATGCAATTCCCTTTAGGGTAATGAGAAGAGTTAGAACATGCTTCTTTCTTTATGCATGTTTCTATTATAAACACAAGTACCATATATTATGTATTTTTGTTACTATTTCCTTGTTTTTAATTATAAAATAAACTGATTGAGTTGTACTGGAGTTACACTGAAACAATGCCAAAATCTAGCTAAAGAATGCATACAGAGGTTCATAAAAATCCTTAAAATTCTTCCGAGGGTCTTAAGGTCTTGTTAGAAAAATACTAGCTCCTTATAATTTGCAGAGACCAAAACATCTCTCAGATTTTAAACCACACAATTTAAAGATTTATTTTAAAAGCTAACACATTTCTCAGCTTATTAAACTATGTTAATGCATGCAATTTTATAGGACAAACATTCATTGGATTTGTAGCAATTTACATCTGCAGATACAGATTTTTGAACGAATGTTTAAAACATGGTGTATTTATGGTTGAGATCAGGTTGTGTTGTTGCTTCCCCACATGCTGATTTTTTTAAAAAGAGGCAAAATGAGATTAGATCTATCAGACAATAAACAAGTGGCACGCAAAAAGAATACTTCATGTTTAGATATTTAAGGCCTGATTCAAAGATTATGAAAATCAGAAGTTAGGCCCATAAAGATATATGGATTCAGCATTAACTAGAAATTAAGTTTTCCAAAATCTAATCTATGAATCTAAAAATAATTTATTTTGTGGCCAAACTGTACATAATTTAGTGTTGTAATTCACTTTTCATGTGGAAAGGTGATGCAGCAATTTGTAATGATTTTTAAGGCTACCTCTACCTCAACTGTTCCTTGCATGTTTCCTAAAAAAATCAAATGGATTTTATGCATCAAGAAGTACTGAACCAGGCCTTTAATTTTTATAGTACCTGGAATATAATATTATTTCATATATTATGTTACTAATTTGTTATTTTATATAAAGCATTGAAGACAATATATGCTCGATATTATATACTCATACCTAATCATGCTACGATATATGTGTATTTATATTTATCTTTACCTCTGATGAAATGTTTAATATTATTAATACTTTCATTTTAATTATATATAATTAAGTATCATTAAAACAGGAGTATTACCTTTTAATAAAAATTTAATCATACATTTACTTAAGCACGGGATCAAAATGCTACACACAGATGGGATGTCTTAAAAGCGATTGGATGCATTCAGTTTCTTTGGTCACTCACTCTTGAGTGCACTTAGAGACTGCCATTTGTGCTTCACTCATGGGATCTCTCAGGGTAAGCTCCCTCATGCCAGCCACCTTCTTTGAGCTGATATGACAGTGTTCAACAGTTGCATAGACTAAAGCAGAAGCACAGCTCCCAGACTGCACATTGCTCCAAAGTTCGCTTTTAGTTTCACCAGCTTTCCCCTGATAGCTGTAGAATGTGGACCTTTACAAATACTTTCGCATTTGGCCATAGACTGGCACAATGTAGCACTGGTAGAATTTTTGACCCAGGCAGACCAGTGTGAATATATTTCATGTTAAGAAAGGATAAGGAGCACTATGGATTTTTGCAACAGTGATTGGAATGGAAAAATGGTAGCAGAAAAAACTGACATTGTGCATTGTTTTATGATTTCATCTCAATGTTCGGAGAAATATTTCTATAAAACGCAAACTAGGCATTAGGCTGACAGCAAGAGGTCAGTAAACATAGCAACTAATTCAAGTTCAAGTTATGTTTAGGTAATAATTAATATTAGAGAGGGTTTTTTTCCTTCTTAATGAGTTAAAGTTGATATGGAATAAATTATTGGTGGGATTTAATGGCATTCGGACATCAGAAACTCATACTTACTTCTCACCTGTGACTTAATGTTAGCTAAAGCTTCCGCTTCTGCAAACATACAGGTCTAGGTAAGCAAACTTGTTTTGCTGAATCAAGACCATAACCCCAGTCCTACAAATACTTATTCCTGTTAAATCTCATTGAAAATATTAACTCAGAAATCACAGAGCTAGGGAAATGTGCCATCCTATGTCTTGTCTTAAAAATTGTGGTGAGTTTTGGAGAAGTTTTTAACTGTTCTAGTAAACTCATACTAACTGAGTCTCAGTAAGGAATTGTTTGCTGCAAACCTTTGTTCAAGGAGCTCTGTGTGATTAACTTGGAGACAGGAGGCAAAAACTGCAAATGAGAATTCCATATGTCTGAGGCAAAGCACCTGAAAGAAAAGGCCACATTTTAATGACAGAGCATGGGATGGCCGTTATAGGGATATATTGTATTGATAAAAAGGAAAAACACCTGGTCAACAAACATTTTGTATTATTTTTTCATATTATTTTTTTTAAAAACATATTAAGCTGTCGGAAGACTTTGGTTGATTATGAGCACCCTGTTTCTTAAAGATGCTTGGTAAGTCTGGATGCACTTAGCCTAATTTATTTTACAATCGACTCTGAGTCGCCCAGACCTACTTCTATTGAAGTCAACCCTTTTTTTTTTTCAAAGAGAATTTAATCAAGTTTAATTTTTCTTCAAAAAGAGACTTAGTTAGATTTTTTAATTGTCAATTTTCTTCAATTACTGCATGACAACATGTTTTAATAAATTAAAAACCAATACATTTTGTGATTCCTCATATTAAAGCCCACTCTAAAAACATCTGTGCAATTATTCAGCAACTCAGAATAAGTGGGAAGTTTGAAACTGTATTTATATCAGTTTGAAACCTTCCTAATGTGATTTAAAATTACCTTTTCCCAAAATACATTGAAATCTCAAAGGGGACTGTATTTGAAATGTTTCCATGGCTGGAAGGCTTCATACATTAGAAAAATATTAACTGAAAATACAATTGACCCTTTTCTACTCTTTTCTCTGTATTTCTCAGAGCGATTTCATATTTATATTGACATGAGTAAGGCGATTCAACAAACTTCAGAGTAATAACAAGGCCATTTTGCCAAGGCTCTTTTGTTGAGCCATGAAGCTGTGCAGAAAAGGGTGGATTTTGACTATTCAGTTCCTGCTATTCTGATAATTTTCTTTTGCATAAGACTCAGGTCAGAAAGTTTAAGTGTCTAAAATCCATAGACTGCCTGTTTTCAGAAATACCAAAACCAGAGATTCTAGTAAAAAATCTGTAGGAGAACTTTTCCCACATTCTGATAAGACATATTTTACTTATGCAAAACTGGTCTTTGTTGAAGAGCTTCTGTCTTCATGATTTAATTTCTTTGTGGAGCTTATAGTCAACATGATCCTGTTGAGTTCTTTATTTAATATGTTTCAGAGCACAGGACACCTGCCGACTTCTTTAATAACAAGTTGTCCTCAGTTGGCTTATATGTGAAAACTGTGCAGCAGAGGCAAGTAAAGAATAACCTTAGACATTAAGACTGATTCCATTAAAAAATAAAATAAAACTATGTCCAGGCTCCACACCCAAAGTCCCTAAAATAAATTTGCAAAGGCTTTTCACAGCATGGAATCCAGGCGGATTTTTTTTTAATTGAATTCTGTTCTGTGCAAGTGCAGCTCAGTGGAATTCAATTTCCATGTAGGCTCCCAGGAAAGAAATACATACTAAGTATGTTTATTGCTAATGTTTTGGATTTAGTTTATAAGTGTTATTTAGATTTGACTGTGGACAGCATTGTTCTTGTTTACCATAACGCAGTACTCCATGCCTTTCTTAAGAGAAGACTCTCTTTAAAAGAAAATTGGCTGAAGTGCAGTAAATTAACCACGAATAAATTCCTGGGCTTTGTCATGTATTAATAAGGCTCAAACTCTACTTCTTTGTACAAACCCTATGAGTTTGACAGGAAATCTCCATACTCACAATTCAACTTTTACTTTTTGTTCCATTTTAATATATCCCCTATCTATTTGAAAGCCACTTGCACACCTTGTTTGGAAATACTGTTGCAGATGATTCAGGGAAGCCTTACTATCTCAGCCCTGCAGTTCACGAGTAAGGAAGGACATTCTGCTACGATTAGTGAGTCCTTCTTCTGCTCTGAATGGATGGTAACTAAACCAGAGAAATCAGACTTTGACCAATTAGTTTGTCTTAATTTGCTTTCTTCTGAATTCACTCACATCACTTCTCCCATAATTCTTTCACTTCTGCTGAAGCACGCTATTTTACTACAACCCACAAAACTCAGGAGATGAATAAAAAATATCTCAAATGAAAATTACACTCAGACACTGTCAGGTCAAACTCAGATTTTTCCTATAGCTTACACAGTCTTAAAAAAATTGCTTTTTACTTTACAACTATAGAGAAAACTCTGACTGGAAAGGCAAACTTAAAACATATAACTGTCTGGTTTGTTTTTTTTTTTTTAAATTATTTCTTAATTTCAGACAAATACTCCAAACCAAATGTTCAGCTTTGTTAACTGTTTTATGTTACAATCAGTAACTTAATCAGCCTTTATCCACCCTTGTTGTTATGTGAAGGATGCTCACCTGGTGAAGGAACATGTCCTCCCACCTCAGATTCTGTTACAAAGTTTGGACCTAATCCAAAGTATGTGCAAATCTGTATTAGAAGAAAGACTGTGCACTACACTGTTCATATTTAAACTGAGTTCCATTTTCTCTAAGAAGTGACTCAGTTTACTCTAGAGTGTACTATAGATAGTCTGCAATATATTATCATTATACCCAATGGCAAACACAACCCAAAAAACTGTAGCACAACCTCCTTTTGAAGTTGCTTGGGGCTGAAGAGCCAATACCAAACTCAGCAGAGATTTCCCAACCTGAAGGCTACCACATCACCATGGTTTCATTGTGTGGTGCAAGAAAAGGTCTACAGGGCTATTGTGTCCTCTATCTGTCTGCAAATATAATCCACTGAAGAGATGCTGGATGGATTTAGGACTGGGAAATAATAGAGGCATCAATATTTGTGAATATATATTGGCTAGGGATTGGATTATGATTTAGGTCTGATTTCACACCAGCTAGGGGCAGAAGTTTTGCAGACAACATGGAGCTGCCCAGCAGGGATTTGGGGTTTGTCCTTCTCTGCAGCTCCATCAAAGTGTCCTTCAGCAGGAAGAATGCAGTCTCAAAAGATTCTTTTTTTATCATAGTTCATCCTCATTTTATTTTATAGTAATTATGTATGGCACAGCTAAACTGTTAGCAAAGAGAAAAAAAAATATATTTTTTTTCATTTCAGCTTATATCTCTTCTTCCTGTGCTCCCTGCAATTATATTGTAGCATGCAAGGAAAGATGTTTATGTTCTGTCTAATTCAGTCTAAATAAAATGTTAAAAGGTGACAATCTCTTCAAACATTGTTGATCATTACTTACAAAACTATATTTTAAATTGTGAAAACAAATGCTTTGACCTTGTGAGCTATGGAAATATTTAAAAAAACAAATCTGCTATGCTTTTTTTTTGGCTAATAGTTGTGATTTGCATAGTTGAACCTTGAATGCAGTCATAAATAGCTACAGAATCCAGCTTGGCATAAAGCCCAGCAATGTTAGGGTGCCAGACAAAAAATCGGGTCAGCCACTTACCAAGTAAGTCGTTCTGTCTCAACAAGGTGATGTCTAACAAAGAAGCTACAAGACTGAAGACAGATAACATATTCAGCTGCTGTTCAGAAAGACAAGAACTTTTCATTTATCAGGATAATCTACTACTTGTAATCAGTACACTGAGTGAACAACCTCTTGTAAAAAAAGAGAAAAACCCATCAATTGTTTTTGCTAATTAAGATGAATATTATTCCTGTGAAATGAACCAAAAAGTTCTGTGCAACCAAAATCCCAAGAGATCTATAATCTAAAAGAATAATTGCACAGAGTTTTAATTGAGAGGAAAGTGAGATCTATTTTTTGCCTTCTTCAGTTTTTAACTGCAGTAGTCTTCCATGTATGTCAGTGGGTCTTTTATGTTCTCAGTTTATCTAAAATATTAGTGTCAATATATTAAAAACAATTGTGGAATTAAAAATTCATGACAACATGGTTATATATTTACTGAAATGCTACCGCTAGATATTACATATTTAGGAATAATTTGAGGTAACAGATCATTTACTAATATGTATAGGAAAAAATCCATTTTTAGCTTAAAATCTAGATGTTGTAAATGTTCATAGTAATGTGCATTTAATCTTTATTCATTAAGCACAGCTAGAGTTGGAAATGAGAAGGAAAGTGTATTTTTTTAAAGTGATACTAATTGTATCAACAATCTGTTTTCTTCTGTGATATTTATCTTGTTTTTAGGATTTAAAAAAAGACTTCCAGTGTAGGAATGGAGTAATACAAGGAAGCTCAGTTTTCCATCCCTTAAATAAAAGATGTCCAACTTGAAAATATATCTATATTTGAATTCATATTTACATAAAGGAAATCCATAATCAGCAGCATAACCTTGCATTCCTGAGCACAACAGGGAAAATTCATTGAGATGTACATGGTTATACACACAAAAATTAATTCTCCCCAAAATAATCTATTACTGTCTTTGTTGTTGTAACCCTTTAGGCCCAAACCTTTGACCTATCATCTTTGCTTGTAGGGTAAATCAAACAGTTTGCCTCAAAATAACAATAATTATGATTTCACTTAACATGCAAATTTGGAGTTATAAATTACCTTCAATTTGGGCTACTGGCCGAATACATTTGTTTTCATAAAAAATGAAATGGTGCATCTCTCTTCTGCCCTTCCCCCAAGCCTTCTTCACAAGATCAGCCTCAGGCTAAAATGGTTTTAAGTGGACTAAAGCTGCTGGTAAACACTTACCTTTGACAATATTATTGCCTAATGAACATTGCAGAAAAGGGTGGGTGCAGTGCAAGTGTCTGGCTATGGCTGCAACCTACATACGTTCCTTGTGCAAATATACACAAAAGAGACAGGCCCTTTGATGGTTTAATCCCAAACATACTTAACTGTCAAACAGTTAATCTTTTTGAATAAAAATGACTCTTGAGTTCTTCTTGAACATTTTTATGTTTGGGGCTGAAGGAGGTTATACGTAGTTCTCATGCCAGTTTGGACTGTTCTTTCTTCTTGAGTTTAAAAAAAACTTTTAAAAACGTTTAAAAAAAACGCAACTTGCCTCCTTCTCTCCTCCTCCCCCCCTCCTTAGTTCAACATGGCTTTTCCCTCTCTTTAATCATAGACATGCCCTAAAAGAATCCTCAGCACTGGGACTTCTAAATATCCCCTAAATACTGTTAGCAGGCAGACCAAAATACATTACAGACTTTGCCCAAGCAGACCTTGCCAAAGCAGACCTTATTATTACTGTTAGAGGATTGGACCTACAGGTCAAAACCAAGTGTTTCCAAACAGTTTCACCTGCAGATTTTACTTTCTTAGAAATTGTTTCAAAGAATCACCAGTCTTCCATGTTCATGTGACATATAGTCAGTCATCTTTCTTAAAATTCATCATAAAACTTGTATTTTGCTATTGTTTTTCTTGTATTCTAGCAACATTGGTAGTACTTCTATCAAATACAGTAAAAAATCAGTCCTGCATATTTTAAGTCTATCATTTTAAGCTCTTGTGCACTAAAGTTTCTGTATAATCTCCTTTTTTAAAGGGTCTTGAGCTTCTTTTGGGATTAGATGGAAGATCCTTTAAGTGTAACACTAAGTGTTCACATTTCAAGTCAGAATTTTAGCTCTGATGGGATATTATCCAAGTAATATTTCTTTCCACTTTAACAGTAGTTTCACTTCATGATGTTTTTACATTGATTTCAAACTACATTTTTATGTAGTGGGAAAGAATTTTTTTTATAAAGTGAATGCCCCAGACCTGTTGGAAAACATTTCAGCTTGCAGCGTACTAATAGGATTCAGTATAGTTTGCTCAGAAGTGTTATTTTAGGATGACCTTTACACATAGAGTATGATGAATTTCTCTTTTTATTTGATTGTAAAGATGTTATGATCAAGGTGGAAAATAAATATTGTCTTTTTCAACCATTAAAAAAAAATGAAACCATCTTTTTTAAACAACATGATAGCATGCAGGAATGATCTCTATGCTTGGAAACTACATTTTTTTGAATTCACAGATACTGCAAAGCCATAGGGAAACATAAATAAAGATCAATTTTATACAATTCAAATAGCAATGTATGCTATGGTACTCACCCTTTCTCATCCTAAAGAAGGGATATATTTAAGTTTTTCACTGATAAAACAATGCATTTATGTTCATCAGAATTAATACGTTGCAATAAATTGTTAAGAAAAACAAAAAGTTGAGCTTGTTGGGGTCAGCAGCCTTTCTAACAAGGATATTAAATCCTAACTTATTTTCTTCTGAATAATTAGCATAATGTTCTGCAAATCTTTTCTAGGTAGCTTACAGGATTTGAATATTAAAATATTTTCAGTTGTATAAGCCATATAATTATGAAATTATACAGTACAGTTATTTCTCAAGCAATTTGGCAATCTTTTCTTAGAAGAATTTACCTTGTGTTCTTTGTTATCAGAAACAGAAATAGCTTCCTGCTTACCATTCTGGAAAAGACAGAATTCATCATTGTGCCATAAAGACCCTAGAAAGCAAAGAAAATGTTATTAGTTATTATACTCTTATCTGCAGGGATTCTGGCTGTCAAAAAAGGCATCAGCATCAAAACAAAAAAATGAAAATATGTGTTCAAATCATAGATCAATAGTTTAATGCAGTTCTGAATATATATTACATGCACCTAGCAGGTAGCGGATTAGAAAAAAAAACACAGGCTATTGTGCATATCTGTACTTAGAACTACACACCAGCTGAGATTTATCTGCATAGTGGCCATAAAATAGAGACATAGGAACTTGGCATCCAACTAGTGACTGTGCTTTTGAAAATAAAACCATGGCCTTGCTGTCACTTTGCTATGGAGTGGGAGAAAATAGGGTAAAAGAGGCACTTAACGGGTTAATGTGAGAACAAGTGATTATCAGTAAAACGTTAAATATTTTCTTCTTCTTAACTCATTAAGAAACTTTTATCATGCTTTTTTTTTTTTTAAATCTTTTTGTGGTTATTAAAATGTTTATTTGGCCTTTACATTTTGCTTTTAAAAAGATTGCTCATGGGTTTTAAGCTTGCAGTAGTTAAACTGGGGTCCTGAGAAAGTACTAAGTACACCACACACTTCATCAGTGTGCTGTAACTGTGATGTGGAAATGAAAGCATGGAGTCTGGTTAACTCTCTTTTCTACCTGCTTTTCTATCATCCCTTTCAGCCTGTTCTATACCTGACATCGTAGCTATTCTTTTTCCTTTGGAAAGAAACGAATCACTGTTACCAGCTCCTTTAACTAAAGGCTGAACAGAGTGTGATCATTTTCACTCCATACCTACACAGAGAGCATTTTAACTTTTCTGTAACATCTTGTGTTATGTGTCCCAATTGTGCAGTTTGAGAATAAAGTTTTCAGGACAATAGCCTAAATTCTGCCATCATTTCTTACACAGAACGCAACTTTACTCCTGCTGAAGTGTCCAGGGTAAGGCACAGAACCCACCTACATGCCTCAAAGAGTTTTCAGAGGAGAAACACTTCCATGCCAAAGAAGGGAGAATGCTTAAAACCCATTTGTTATTAACTGTTATTTTAATTCTTTTAAGAAAATTAAATCCTAAAGTAAACCTGCAAAGGAATTCAATTGAAAATTTTGTTTAGAAAATGGTACTTTACAGTCACAAACCACATAGTAAAAAATGTAGATGTCTAGGTTGGGCTATCACTTTAAAGAGGGAAACTAAAAATTAAAATAAATGGTATATTGATTCTCACCATGGTTCTCACCATGACTGCATGTACCGCTGGATGAAATATCAGCATTTAAAAGGTAAGGGAGTGTGCCCGTAGAGAAGAATTCCCCAGTACCGTACAGTGGTTATTTCCATTTTAGGGGATTACCTTGGGCAAAGGGAGTTTCCAGGGTGTTCAGTGCTGCAGAAATACAGACTTAATCTAGGTTGCAGCACGACACAAGATATAGGGAGCCTGGATAAAGCTAATGTAAATTAGAACAGTCCCTGAGGGCTGCTCTAATTTACACGGAGATTCATTGGCCTGTATCCAGCCTTGCGTCTGAGAATCTACTCAGGTGGCTTAAAGCCACTTTTGCTCCACTCTTTGTGGGCTGCAACTTTTGTATGGTGTTTCATGTGAGGTGTAGCACAGAATATGTCTATTGCCTCATTTAGAAAATACAAGAAAATAGAGTGTCCCTCAGACACAGTATTTCACAGAAGTTGAAAACACTCTGAACATCCACCTTAGTTGAGCCAAGTTCCCACAAAGCACTAGCTTCTGCTTCCTTCACAGCGATCCTTGCTCCTCAGCCCTCACAGGTTGCAAACCATGCTGTTTGGGTGAGGTAATCATTAATCTACTGCTTGTTCAGGACGCTTACATAAAAACCCCATTCATTTCAGCTTTTCCTCCACAGAGATTTTGAATCCTGTTGTTGCAAAGCCATGGTAATTTTTTTTCCAAACCACTGAAGCTATTTGTATACTAATAAAATGTCTGGATTTCATAAATAAATAAAAGTTCTTGTTGATTTCAAAAGGAATTATATTCACGAAAAGGTAGATTTTGCCTTTAGTTCTTAACTGCTTAGTTAATAAGATTCTACAACCTGAGTTACAAACCTTCAGACTTCTATGATTCTATGGTGCCTGAATTGTTCAATACATTAAGACTAGTATCCCTCTGTCCCTCTGAAGTCACTGCAGCAATATTTGTGCTTTAAGTGCATGTTTTAATGTTCTGCTAAATCATTGTTCCGATAAATCATGGTTTAAATCCTTACATGGATTCAGATGAGAAGGGCAGCTGAAAGTAAAATAAGTTCAGTGTGACAGCTAATGTGTAAGTTATTTGTGGAGACAATTTTTAATAACAGGTTATTTTCTAGTGTATAGACTACAGAATTATTATTTTAGAAGTGAGTCAAGGCTTCTCCTAGCTTTTGTTTTCACTGTCTGAAATAAATAAGCTGAGTAGATGTGAATACAATCACCTACTGCTCAAATTTGGATCAAGATTGCTAACAAGCTTTTGATTTCCCTTTTAAAATATGATTTGTCCGTTAGTGTTGCAACTGCTTTCAGCGTCTCTGGACTTTACACATATGAACACCTCCCTCCTCTTTGTTCAGGTCCATAGTTCCTGTTTTCTCACTACAGTTTCTGAATCAATAAACAAAATCACCTATTTTTAATCGCTGGCTCCTGAAGAGGGCAGCACGTTCTAGATATTATTGAGCAGCAAGCTTTGAGATGACAGCCTGGGCTTTACTGTACCATCCAAAGAGGACGGGGAAATAAAAACATAGTGGATATTTTTTGTAGAGAGTTCCCATGATACAATATGTCAGCAAATGTTCTAGGCTGTTACTAAGCAAGGTCAAAACTGCATTTGATTATTGCAGAGAACATTCAAATTAGCTAATTAAAACAATGTATTTAGAAAGAGAGCAACAAAATACCAGCAAGGAGTACTTCCATGAGAAATATGTTTCATCTTTAACACTACAGATAACTTTTCCTATTGGCAATACATTGACTATTAAAACTTCTAAAGGGGTTAGATTTAATTATCTCACTTCTTTGTACATTTCATCTCAATTGCTATGGCAACATTCAGTTGCTTCAGCAGCAGTGTACACCTTAATCAGATATTTCCTCACGCATTTCTCTGTGCACCACAGCAGTGTAGTCAAATTTACAACCAAACCCTGATGCATCTGATAACACATCTTTGGAGTTAATGGCTAGGTTTCCCCTGCCCCTCAGCCATAGCTACAAGTGTTTCTAAAGAGTTTTGAACCCTGATGACAAAAAATTTGGGAAGTGGAAAGTGTGTACACTTTTAGCCTGCCCTACTTCACTGGTTTTGTGTTGTTTTTTTGGCACCACACCCTTTTAACTGGCTTCTGCTACCTCGGGAGCTCTTCCCATTAAGCTATGGGCAGGTCTTCTGGTTCTAGCAGCAGCTCTTCCAGGGCTGAGAACAGGAAACACAGTAATTGGGCAGACAATATGGTTCCTCCCATATTCTACCCTGCCCTGAAAAGCTTTTTGTTTGATTACTCAGCCCTGATTAAGTGCTTCGTCAGAGTAGATCATAGTTTTTAAACTTCTTGGCCCAGAAATCAGGAAAATAGGTTAAAATAAAAGTAATTAGGAGTGATGAGCAGATACTGGGGACTCCATACTGAAAGAGTCAAGAAGCTAGAAGTACATTTGGGTTACTAAATTCAGGTTATGGGAAGTCTTGATATTTCTGACACAGAATGCTGTCTGGTTTGAAAACATGTCACCACCAAGGTAAAGTGGGAAGAGAGATAAGTTCCTAATGGTACCTAGCTTCTATGGTGAAAAGCACATTAGAAATGCATTAGTTAAATTGAATTACATTGGATTATACTCAGACATATAGGAAACAATGAGAGATATAAGGCACTAAAACATAATTTCACATATTATGAAGATTGTCTTTAACTAGTCAATGAGTTGATTTTGCTCTTTCGTGCTCAAGAAAATATTCTGCACTTTTGCTTCTACATTTATTTTTCATGGCTATTCATCTGCTCCAGGTAATAAACAATCATAGTCCATTTTCAAGTAAGGTCTTGGTTTACTGCTGTCTTAAAAAATTTTGGAAACCCTGAGTTTATTTGGGCCACTGTTGTCCTAGAGAGGCATAATGAAGTCAGAGAGTCTACATCTTGTCAGTGATAACAAAGTCTGTTTGGTCCCCTTGACTATGCCGTATGAAGTCACTCTT
Source organism: Turnix velox (assembly GCA_013400935.1). Lineage (NCBI taxonomy): Eukaryota > Metazoa > Chordata > Aves > Charadriiformes > Turnicidae > Turnix > Turnix velox. Next base: position 169,714 of record VZTY01000823.1, on the reverse strand, counting down.
TGCAGTCTATCTCCATCTAGCAGCTTTTCTAGAGGCTTCATAACTCAAGATACTAAAAAAAAAAATTATAAAAGCATCAACTTGTTAGGAAAACAATGGAAAAATGTGCCTTATATGCTTTTCATACATGGCAAGGGATCTGGTCAGATCTAACATGAAATTACATGGGATGTGTGTTGAGGACCTGGGAGATCTTTTCAGCTGAGGTGCTGAATAACGTTTGTGGGCCCATGCCATATGCCAGCACAGCCATCAGTGACATTGCTGTACTTTTGGGGTTTTGGAGGACAGGCTAAAGTTACAGAATCTGCAATGATTTTAATAATGTGCCCAAACAACATTTTTGCTATAAAGTTCAGGGTTTAAAATCCTATAATAAAATTAAAATTTGAAAATGCCACAAACTTCATACCTAAAAAAATACAATATCCATGCATAGCTAAAGATTACAAAATTTTTGCACTATAACTTGTCCTGCTTAAAGACTTCATTTAAAAGTAGATTAATGTAACATGGGATGAGCTATGCTGATTTCCACCAGCTGAGAATCTGGTGCATGGTCTTTATAATAATAATTTTATAGCCCTGAAATTATCTGTGCCATTCAAAACTGGAAATCTATGCTAAACAATATATTTCTTGTCTGAATGTTGATAAACCAGAGACTTTCGTAAAACATACTGCAAAAACTCCCACAGAATCATGCATTGTGACTAGAAGATGTTTTCTGGACATTGCTGGATTTCACTGCAATGAAAAGGAGAGGAAATTTGACTTTATTCCTTATGGGCTCGAAGACCATATGAAGAAGGATGCACAGAACAGAAACAATCAGAAAATACAGAAAGGGGCAGAGTTATTGTATGTTCCTCTGTGTACATTCCTGTTTGATTTGTTAATTTTATGAATTCATGACATACAACTGAGCTAAAGGATTATATATATGGGATTATTCATGTAGATTTCCAGTAAAAAATATTCAAGTTTTTAATGTGTTTTCCGTTTGTTTCTTGTTGAGGATTGTATAGAAAAACTATCCAATAAACTTTAGGAATAAATTACCTAAAAACAAAGAAAAAAGCAAAAAGGAAAAAGCAAACTTGTTACAATTTTTTTTTTAAACTTTATAAAGCACTTACCTGGTTTTGTTTATATGTAATAATAGAAAGTTAAACATTTTCAAAACAGTTTTAAAGTGAGGGTGTGCCTTCTGCAAGGTACAATAGAGCATAATACAATGTAATCTCTAAAGCTAGGCCTGTCACTCAGTTCCGTAGATGGCACAAAGCTCTTACAAGATTTCTTATCAACAGTTTACAAATCTTTGCGATGAGATACCTTTAATTTTCAGTAATATTATGTCTCCTTCCCCCTCTTTCATTATTTCTCTAAGCTGGTTTTTCCTTAGTCTCTGTTTTAATCAATCCACACCCCTTCCTTAATTTTCAGTATAATAAATCACATTTTTATATAACCTCCAAAAACTCACTTCAGTGTTTTGGCAGAGCTCCCTTCCTCTCTGGCACCAGCAGAGCTCCCAGCATCCTCCCAGTGCCCAGCACCACCCTGATCTCTGCAGGTATCTTCTCCAACAGCTACTGCACTCCAGGTATCCATCACAAAGCCTCTTCCTAATCCAGCAAAACAGACCTTTTTTTGAGTCCATTTTCCCTCATCCTAGTTCTTTGCAGTCTGCATGTCTTGCCTTCAAGAAGTGGACATGGAGTCTGGCTCTGGCAGCTGCTGCAGCTCCATTTTTCATATAGTTGCCAAGAGGGAGAAAAGGATGTAATAGAAAGACAAGGTAGCATGACAGGAAAATTCAGAAGATGAGTAAAATTCTCCAGAGTTTCATTTTTTTTTTATTCAAACTTTCAGGTGCACCACACATTCTGCTACTCCTTCTCCCCAGGGTGAAGACTCACTTCTTGGTATATTGCTTTTAGCAATTTCTGCTCCATTCTCTATTAACTTACTTTTAACTCTACTCAAGTTTAAAGAATCTTTTTATAAATGTTAATAAACACAGAGTCCATTGTCCTTGTTTTCCAAGCGTTTATGCAATATTATTATTATTTTGTTACAGTTTAACTAAGCTGGAGAGTGGAACTACACACAGGAGAAACTGCTCAGGTTTTATGTATGTTATACACATTCATATATGTATATAGAGAATTTATGTGTACTTTTTCTGTAGCACTAATACTCCCTAAAGGTATTTTTATGTTGTTAGACAAATTAAAATTAAACAAGAGGTAAAAGTGAACTTGAACTGAAAACTGTTAAAAAATGCCTACAGGCAAGACAAAAGTGAACAGCATGAATTATCCAGCTGTGTGGGTCTAGGAGTTCCTCTGGGCCAACTGATTGTGCTCCCATTTTTGCTGCAGAAAATGCAATTTTTAAAAGAAAATAAGATCTTGTAGGTGGTGTGACTTTCCAGCAAAATGACACGCACATTTTTTTGTCCATCTTCAAGATAAAAATGAAGGGGATTTCTGTCAAACTCATTAAAGTTCTCATTAAGGACTGAATGGAGAGAGGTGGTGGGAATACATAACAGAAGAGCCCAGAAACAGCATGAATTAGGCAGATCTACCCAGGTCAGAAACATAATAGCGAGTAGTTTTGCTGACGAGCACATCTAATAACATCTGGAATCAGTGGTATGTGAGATCAACTTTGAAAACTTATCTAAAAAAATCTTTCCTGATACAGTATTACTAAAACTAAATACAGAAGAGGCCTTTTTTTTTTTTAACTGAGGGATTAAATGAAACACCATAAAGTACACCTCAAGTATTCAGAACTGACATGGGCGAAGGTTTGCATATTGGGCTCAAGGATGCAACCAGAAAAAAAGCAGTAGTGATATTAGTATTGTGTCAAGTATACACTAAATTTGGATTTGAAAATCACATTTGTGCAGGTGCAAATTGATACACTCATCAGAGTCAAAGGTGAACAAACTGAATAGATGATTTATCTTTGTGGCTAAAATTGTTAGGTTTACTACTTCCCTTCATTCAAATATTAAAACAATGTGAAAGAATTTTCTGCATAAATTGTTATGTGTTCTGCACTGAGAAAGAAAAATAAGGCTGCCTGATACCAGTTGCATAATGAAATAAGGAACTGTATTCTAGCCAGTTAATTCAATTATTTTCATGTCAGTGTTATCCAGCAGGTATCACCACAAAAATGCATCTTTATTGGCATGGAAGTGCTCAAAAATCAAAGAACATTTGGACCTGGAGATGAGGATATGAAGACATGGTAGGAAGGAAGATTAAAAATGTAATTCTGTCTTATTTTTACAGTACTGTATTCCCAATGGTACCACTGGAAGTAATCCCAGTTTGCACCAGGACAAAAGAAAGCATTTCTTTCTCTGACTCCATGTACTTGGAAACTGTATCTTAATGGCTATATTTATATTGCAACTACTATAGAATGAAACGAAACGTGAGAAATGAAAACAAAAGAAATATTAATGCATGCATCAGAATAATAAAACAAATAGGGATGTGGCTTCCTCCTGGTGAAAACGGAAATTAATCTTCTCTTCTGTTGACCACTTTGGCTCTAAGCTCAAGTCTTATAATCTAATTGATGCATCATGAATACTAAATTCAAGTAGCTGAGATTCATATAAATTGTTTTATATGAAACTAAACTATTTGCATACATGAGACTGTTTTTCCTTTAGAACAGAGCTCTGTGAAACAAATATAACCTTAAATTAAATAATAATTTCAAAGATATTTGCCTTTATAGGACACTTCCATGCTCAAAAGCGCCAATGTAAATTGTACTGGTATTGTTCATCAGATCTATTCTTTAGACTAAATCCAGATTTCAAGTTATTGGGAGAGACTTCTACTTCTGGATCAGGCCCCTTGTGTGTATTCACATTCATGTATGATTACTTTAGTAGAAAAAGTGTTTTTATTCCCACTTCTGATGGAGTGAACTGAATTCTCTTTTGTTCTTACTTACTGTATCAACAATGAGATTTACTCAGTCTCGGTGCATTTAAATTCTGTGCTATACTAAATCTGAACTATCCCAATGAAAGATAGCAGAAAAACTGCTAAGGTTTAACTGGGAGCATCCTGAGCAATAAGAGGATGCATGAGATAGAAGGAACCCAGCTTGGCCTTTTGCAGTTCATTTGAGTTTTCCAATTTTTGCAGTTGAAAGCTGTAAAAGGTATATTTATTAGTGAACAGAGAAAATTAGACAAATCCTCTGAGACCTAAAGAACATGGAAACCTGTTCTGCCATTCTAACAAAGTCATTTTTCATGATGCAACTGCACTAAAATAGGTGCTTTTGTGAAACAATTCAATTGTTAAATTATTTTTGCGTATGAGCAGAACACATTGTATAAAACTCACTTGTACCCCTTTTACACATTCACATAATAAACACTCTACTTTCACTTTATCCATGTTGCTTTCTTTGGCAAAATTTAGCCTCTGCTGTGAGTTGATATTTTGTTTATTATGAGCAATATTTTAAAGAACATTTGTGGAAAGGATATGAAAAAATAAGGTTCATGTGCATGTCCGTATTAAATCTGAGACTGCCAAAGGAGCACAGAGGACCTGGACCCCTAATCCTGATTGAAATTCCATGAAAGGCAGGCTCCTGTGACAATCACAGACTATGTATAGAACAGAATTTATTCAGGTATGCACCTTAAAGCAAAACTTCAATGTGATCAAGTACCGCACACATAGTAATGAGCTCTGCAATTTCCTGAATAGCTTTTATGAGGAGTGCTCATAAAGAGAAAAAGAGAGAAAGAGGTCTCCTCCTTCTGCAGTTTAGGTCCTGCTTTACATTTTCCACTCCCTCCTTCTTAGAACCTCCCCAGCAACCTGATGGACTTAGCAGGAACTGAGGTCATCATGGTGATCAATGACTTGGGCTGTTGAGCATTAAGCCATTGATCACACTGAACAGATTCATATATCTTAGGCATGCCATCACAAGCAGCTGCTTCTACTTTGCTTGCCAGCTTTCTGTCACCTCGAGGATTCAATGAAGTTCAGAAGCAGTGTGAGAAGGTTATATAATTCTGTCAAGAGATCATGTCTTTGATTTTTTTCATCTCTTAGACCTACATGTCTACCCTTTGGGGGTCTCTCACAGACTGAGAACTTCCAATATATTACATACCATAACGCAGCAGTATAAAGAGTGCTATATAAAATATATAAACGTCCTTCCTTTGAACAGAATAGCAGGAGTCTTTTCTCCTTTCTTTTACGGAAGAACATTACCTAATGCTGAAGAGAAACCACAGCTGTATTTGTGTGTGCACACTTGTAATTTGAAACACATTCCCATAAACTGTCAGATATTATCATATCTAGTGTTCCTTCTCTCTTTTATTTCTAAACATTCTGTGCTCAATCTGTAGAACTAAAAAGTCACTCTAATCGCTTGGATAAAATATTCACAGTTTAACAACTTTACCAGGAAAATAAAATATATTTCACTGTGTCACTAAAAGGATACTATGCCACTTTCTCATCTAAAAATCTGTCCTGCAGTGTAGCTGATAAAGATTAAAGGCCTTTTTTTTCTCTATATATTTTTCCTGTTTACTTAGCACGGGTAGTTTGTGCTCTGGCTCACATAAACTGAAGTACAAAGCTGCCACAATTTTTTGCCACAATTACCACTTCCCAGCTTTATGCCCTGCCCCTCTGCTGGAAGACCTTAATCCCATCGACAGTCCAGAAGATTAGGGCAAAGGCTTTTACACTGGCAGTTTAAATTAACAAGGAGTGTGATTGTAGGTGGCTCAAATACAGGCACATACTTTTCTCTCTCGTCCTTGTAGGTTGACAGTAATTTCCAGCAGAATGCTAAGATGGACAGCTGTGAGCATGAATATCCAAAATCATGGCAGCTACATCTGGCAGAGCTTGTCTGTCAAAGACCCATGACTGAAAGGTTGGTTGGCAGCACTGTCTCTGCAGGCAGGGCTCTGTTGGAGAGAGGAGCTGGAAAACTCAGGCCTGAAATACCTCTCCAAACAACAGGCAGCAAAGAATGAAAATAACTGCAGTGCACAGGACAAAGCAATGTTGTACCAAAGTCTCATTTTAAAGCTTTAAAATAATGCTAAAATGAAGCACAGCATTCAGGCTGTCTGGGCTGAGTTGCTGTTAGAGAAAAGAATCTGAGGGAGGGAATATAAAAATGTTCATTATTAGTAATGATGGATATGAAAGTAATATTCTCTGTTCTTCTAAATGATGCTTCTAAACATTCACAGAGAAAAAAAAAGTGGAATGTTTTCTAGCAATTAGAAAAAAACCTCCAACATACAAAAGATTTTTTTTTAAATTGGTCATCTTGAAAAAATTCAAATTGACAGTGTCCCTTTTAATGATACACTTCAAAGCCTTATGAAATCTTCCTGTCAAATGAGGCTACTACTTTAACACATATTCAAAGAGGTGTATGCAGCTTGAAAATGGATTAAACAGCCAGGAAAAGAGGTCATATTCTGTTACACAAATGCAGTTCCAGGGCTTTAATGAATCTGGAGAATTTAACAATAAACATGGTACATAAATTAAGTTGATTTACTATGCAATCTGCTACATAAAACCAGTGAAATAAAGACTTCAGGCTTCTTATTCCACCATCTTGCCATTTTGTACTTTATCATAATAAAACATGAAAAGAAAGTAGTACGAATAAGTATTGAAGTTTTGCAGGATCCTGTATTAGCTTTTCACATAAACCAGGTGCAAGCTATTAAAAATATGCTTCCTCTATTTTAAAAAAAATCTTTGTCTGTGTTGTTTGTAACCTTTCAGTTTAAAAGGATAGAAATATCCAAAGCTAATCTATCCAGATTGGGATTTTTGGTATCCGTCTTGGCTATCAGGATGCAGCAGTTCTGTTCTTCAGTACAGAGGCAAATTTGGGTTCAACATCAGAAGATATAAATTTTATAGGAAGTTATAGGAACAGTGTTTTTGAACAGAGTAATTTTAATTGAAATTAAAACAAATGCAAGTACATCTCCATGTTTAGTTTGGTATCACCAATTTCAAAATAAAATCCATCCATCACTTGAACTAAAGCTAAGGTGACATTGTCACTTTAAATCACAACTCTGTATTTCAGCAATTGGCATCTCATGAAGCGGTTATGCCACTTGCAAAATATTTAAGGACAACATTAAACAACATCTACAACCTTCCTAATGATATTTAAAAGAAAAACCAAGTTTTTAATCTCTTTAATGTCTTTGCTTCTTCAGATACTGTTATTAACATTAATTTTTGCACATCCTCCTTCTTCCAATTCTTTCAATGTTAATTTTTTTTTCTTTCTAAATTAATCTTTTGTTTGAACTGTTACTTTAGAGAGAGAAGAAAAATTGTACAATCAACAGTTGAATGTTTGCCAGTTTGCTTTGTGTCTTGTCATGTTCCTTCTCTGAGGACATATACTACAAGGTGCTGAGCATCAGACAACTTACTAAAAGCTGAGGGTACTGAGAATATCTAGGAAGAGCCTAGCATATTGCAAGATCATGCTTTGCATAGCAAGTTCTCCAAGTGATGACTATTTATTTTTCACTGAATAGACTTAGCATAAATTTTAACATCTCTTATATGATTTGGTGTTTTATGGGCAAAGAGGAGAGATTTTCCATGATCATATCACTCAGCACTTTGAGAATGAAGTGTATAGCAATGCCACCCAAAGAGCCTGGCAAAAAGACAGATGTCATAGTCAGAAACACACACAAAAATTGGAATACATTAGAGGCAATTACAAGATAGGTAAGCTCTTCAGTGCTGAGAAAGCATCCAGATCATTATAAGTCCTGTCTTAATCAAATAATAATTCAAAACAAACCTACATGCAATCACCAAGAAATCATGGAATGGAAGCATGAATGACCCCCAAAGTACTTTTATTCTTTCTAATGTTCACCTGGTTGGGGTTTCATATGTAGGTGCAGCATTAAGGAACACTGTAGGTACAGTAGGTAGAGACTAAAATAGAATTTTCAATCTTTTTAAAGAATCTTTTAAATCACAACCAGTAATGTCAACCTAAATCTCTTGTATTTTTTCAAGCAGTTACACAGATAGTATACAGATTTATTATTTATCCCGTTGTCTCAGCTAAGCATTTGTGATTTCCTTCACAAAAGCATTAAATCGCCACTGAACCTGCAGTTGGACCTGGGTACTGCCCAGATCATTCAAACCTGAGTTGTGCCAGAGAGACCCACTGCCACCCTCACTGCCTGATAAAGCAGGGACCGCACTCTCACTTACACACTGGTGCTGTGACAAGATAAGTCCCTGCAGGATAGAAACTCACACAGCTCACACTTATCTTGAATTAACTTTAGCAATGGCATATTGGAATCTTCATGGTTAAAAGCTGTATAAACTTTTTCCTTGCTATAAGCAAATAATGTTTATGGCTATGTGTTTATCTATCCCATAACCTGCAGATAACTTTTTAATTTCAAATATGGATAGTCAGATTTTGCCTAATATACCACTACATGTCAATACAACACAGTGATTTATGTGTGCATATAATGTTCTAGTTACACAATAACTTCATATAATACAGAATCTTTCATTATAAAGGATCCTCAATCACATAAAAATGAAACTCTCAGTCTCATTTTGAAACCCAAATCAAACAGCCCCTCCTCATCACAAAACTATCAATAAGAACAAAGACATACTGCAGAAACAGTCTGTGCATGGGCATGAAGAAAAGCTGGAAAATTTTTATATGAAATGTGGTTTGAGATGTGGTTTGTCTGATACATAAAAGGCTCTGTTGATTATTTGCTAACTCCTTGGGAAACTGTCAAGCAAGTAAAGAACCTTTACAAACCTAACAGAGTCCATTTGCTGCATACACCAGGTACACAGCAAGGTCCTCAGACTAGAGGAAATACTAGTCATCAGCTGGGATGTTTCCAGGAATCTCTTGGTAAACACTGTGCTGATGATAGACTCCTAGTAGTTCACCATGCAATAATTCGTTTAGAAAAATGCTAGCTGTACATTTCCATTTAAGAATAAGTATAACCCTTATCTGATTTCAGAATGACTTTCCATGAGTTGTCTGCTTTCATGATTTTATGCTAAATAACATTCATTAACTGTATATGTGGTAAAAATCTCCTATGTAGCTATGATGCCTTTCAAGGCAGAGAGATGGCAAGGATTTGTTCCAAATCTACACAAGACAAAAAGTTAAGAAATACCAGATCAGGAAGAGAAAAAAAAACAGAAAAAAAAAGCTTATGAAAATTTCTTGCTCCTTTTGAACTGTTTTACTCAGCTTATATAAAAAAATATCTAGAAAAATACTTATCCCTTCAAAATTGATTCAGTTTTAGCAATTAAGAACAGCTTTTCCTAATTATACTCTTTTTATTTCTACTCCATTATCTTCTATCTGACTTTCCAAACATAAACATGTGTAAGTTTCTTTGAGTTTCATTGCTTCTTTCATCATATCTCTTGCTTCTATCTTTTCTTTTGGTTGTCATTTCTCTTGCTGGTGCTTTGCATACTCTGAGCCAAAGCTCAGGTTAGACCTGAACATTACATTTCTCCTTTTACACACAGAGAAAAATTAAGAAAATTACATTTTCAGGTATAAAACTACTTCATGTCTTACTGTGTCCATGAACTTCTCTTTACATATTTATATTGGTTTGCCCAAGTTTGTCTCTTAAACTTTCTTATCACTGACATCTTTGCTGCCCTATACTCTGCCTTCTTTCTGCTTTATGTTCATCAACTGCCTCAACAGATTATTAAAAAAAAAAAGTGAACTGGTTTGATTAAAGAGGTACAACACAGCGTAAAGAGTGTTCTTGCTTCTATCTTTTCTTTAAGTTGTTCTTAACCAATTTAAGCAAAATTGAAAACAGCCACTTGGAGATCAATGCAAGAACATCAAAAAAGGGATTTGAGAATATTTTTGTGCAACAATATAAAAATCATTTTTTTAATGAAAATATTTCTGAGCAGACATAGCCTTTAAAATAAATAATATCTGTGATTCTTGGTATATTCCACACGTAGATCACTAAGTACAATTAACTGAAGGGATCTGAAATTGCACAACAGAAAGATAAAATGGTGCTCAGCCATCAAGTCAGGTACAAAACCGGAACCTGGACCATACTGCTGCTCTGTCTGCATGCCACCACTGTCTCTTCGCTTTCTTCAGGTACTGAGTGAGATAGGAGATAAGAGGGGATCTACACTATATTTTAAAATTAGTACAGAAGTGGTGTATTGAATGTCTTCTCAAATACCATTAGTTGAATATGGGAACTTACTATGGAACTCAGCTGGAAGGAATGGGAGCTGAATGAAGCAACCCTCTTCATTGTATCTGATTTCTACAATGTCATGCTTATCTAAATGTTATTTGGACTATTCCAAAGAACCAGATAGTCTAGAAACTTTTAGATAAAGTTAAATGAAACTGGTTGGATGAGCTCCTAGAACAGAAGTTTACTAAAAGTGCTGTTACAAAACATACCTGCTTAAAGTTGTGAAATAATTGGCAAGATTGAGATCAAGCTGCGAGAACACTAGATTAGGGCAAACTCACTCATAATTTCAATGCTTAAGTGATTTTCTGGAATTTTTAATAAGTTTGCTGTATTCATCTGGGATGTTTCTTGTTATATTGTGTATTTCCATAGTTGTTATCCATAACATGTGTGCTGTGGTTTAATGATCTACTCTGCTTCCTCTGCAACACCTGTTGTCCCCCAACACTGACCCAACACAAGTTCTATCAGCACGAAAAATCTTCTGGTAAATCCTTTCTGTCTTTGAACAGCCATTCAGCATCAGCATGTATCTATACACCAGTGTTTTGCCTTTTGAATTTCAGACATTAGATGGTCACCACTCCTGGAAAGACATCAGATTAGTTTATTCTATAGATGGTTCGCAGCAGAATTCTCTTTTTGAATAACTTCCTAATAAGTAAATGAATGTACTGGTTTCCACTGATTGAAAGTGTATCCATCAAGGCACAAAGGCAGACTAAGAGGCCTTTTCATGTTTCATCTGATTTCAGGCCATTGAATTGATTCTTTATATAATACTAAATAGACTTCAAGATTCTGTAATTAATATTCAGGGTCCTTCTAGTACATGATCTTAGCACTATCTATATTATGAAAGTGATTACTTCTTTATCTTGTGGCTCTGCTTGTGCTAGCTGTTTCACAAGTTCATAGAATCATAGAATATTTTGGGTTGGAAGGGACCTTAAAGATCATCGAGTTCCAACCCCCCTGCCATAGGCAGGGACACCTCCCACTAGACCAGGCTGCCCAGTGCCTTGTCCAGCCTAGTTTTGAACACCTCCAGAGAGGGGGCATCCACAACCTCTCTGGGCAATCTGTTCCAGTGTTTCACCACCCTCACCGTAAAGAATTTCTTTCTTATGTCTAGTCTAAATCTACCCCCCTCCAATTTATATCCATTGTTTCTAGTCCTCCCATCTGATATTACGTTAAAAAGTCCTTCCCCTGCCTGTCTGTAGGACCTCCTCAAAAAATGGCGTGTTTATGCCTTCTATGCTCTAAAATTGCTGTATCAATAGAATTATTTCCCTTGAGATATCAGACTGAAAACACATAGTAAACTAAAATGCTGTTTTTTAAATTGGCTCACAATTAGCGTAGATGATACTTTAATTTATTGTCTTAATGTTTTTTTTAGGAACTCCAGGCTTCTTAAGAAGTAGCCAAGTTTGCGTGGGGGGAGAATTTTTTAAATAATTTGAGTTATCATTATGTGTCATTAAAATGAAAATATCTGAAGTGCTTCAAAATAACTTTCATAAGAATTTGAGAGTAAATGTCACTAATGATGAGAGCACCTCTAAGGGTATAATTTAACAATACACAAAATAAGGAAAGTACAACATTAAATTCCCACATCAACTCAAGTTCTAAAAAGCTGTATTGGAGCCAAGATACCTGGTGTTTTATCTAAACCTCCAAGAATTCACATTTAAATGCTAAAATTTTGAAGATGAGTTATCTATGTACTGAAATCCTTCCTTAAGGCCTCAAACTAGAGTTCTAGGGCTCTGAGCTAACATTTTTGACAGAGATCTTGCATTAAATTGACCTTTCCTGGTAAAAAGATGCATTACCTGTAACCAGCTGCTAATCCTTCCTTGACCTGCTCCAAGTCCCAAGGCTATGGAATTGTGATATACTGGGTTTTTTTCTTGTCTGCAGCCATTTTCCCGGCCAATATAATTCCCATGCATAATGCCGGCAGTAAGAGAGGCCATGAGATTAAACAAGGTGAAAGAAGGAGTAAGAGCACCCTTACTTCAATCCTAATTGAGCTATTGGAGGAATGCGTGGCTTTGAGGAACTGCTTGGTTTCCTTAGAGCATCACAAAGCTTACTGGGCTAGATCAGGCTTTCTCTGTAAACCATGGCCATACATTCCAAGTTGAGCATTGCATGTAAATAAATGAAGAGAAAACAAATGTCTATTTTCTGTAAAATGTTTCTGAGGAACATCGTTAATGAGACAGCTAGGGCTCAGGCAATGCAGCTAATTGCACTCTGCAGATATGAAAGCAGTGACACATCCCTTCTTTCCTGAGCACAAGTCTGTCATGCAGCTAATGTGCTCAGACTCCTATAGGAGAGGGTAAAACCTGATTATTGTTTACTGTAGCCAGGGAGGAAAGGTTGCCTATCCACCAGTGATTGAACCCCAGCAGCATTGGCCTTTTGAACAGAAAGAGGTTGAGAAGGTATTTATAAATTAAGCAGCATTCTGTTCCTTGAGGGAAATGCACCCTTTAAGCTGAAACATGGGCAGGATGCTGCTAAACACCCTGCTTCCTAAGAGCCTCTTCTATGGAGTAAAGCAGTTGGGATTTAATAGAGAGGTATATAAATGTAATTTTGATACTGATAAAAGTATGATCAAAGGTTCAAATAAACTAACTGCATCAATTATATAGCACTTGTGTACTGAAGAATACATTTAAATAAAGCTTTTCTTCAGAAAATGCTTTGAAGACAGTCAGAGAAATATATCTTTTTGTTCATTTTTTGATCTTCGCAAAATCTAGTTATTTTTGGAAAGACAATTATTAAAAACATTAACGTTATTGGATGGTGCAGCACAGCTTACAGTAATTGCTACTGTCATCTGCCTGGTGATTGGCTGTCAGTATTTTCACATGAGACTCCCAGAAGAAAAATGTGCTCTTTAGCCTGTACTAAACAAAATAAATACAGAGAATTTGGGTGAGGAACTGGAAAGTAACATTGTTTTATTTACAGTGAAAACCACAGCAGTTACAGAGCTGGTACACTGCCTGTGTGTCCCTATGCTCTCTGAAAATAGAGTTCGCTTTGGATTGAAGTCCTTCAGCCATAAAAAAATGCTCTCTTCCCAGCCATATGAAGAGGGGAAGTGACATCACTCTGCAAATAAATATAGAAATGGGTTCTCTGGAAATATTTATACTTTTTTCATGGATAAAGTGCTGAATGTACAGCCAAGGAGAGCCCACTGCTCAGCTTGCATCACTTGAAAAGGGGAAGGTTTTTAAACTTGAAAACATTCTCACTCTGGGGACTTTTTTTTTTCTTTTAAAGTAACTGACTCTTGACACAACCTTGCCTGTTTTAAAGGCCAGACATTTTCCTTACTCCCAAGTGCATTGTGAGCCTTAGGGATATATTGTCCCTGGCAATACCTAGATAGAAATATCCTGGGAACGGGTGATTTCCATCAGGGACAGGGAAATCACTCCAAACCACATTTTATTCTGGTTACAGCATTTTAATGTAATTTGCAAACCCTTCTGAGATAGTTGCAAGAAACAGTCAGTACCAAACCCTCAACCAGAGTCCTGAAAGTTACGCTAATGCCTCAGCAGAGGATAGATCCTAGGACTCCAGCTTTGCTCTGATATTTCTTACATTATAATTAGCATTGACTAATTAAGGGGTGACTAAGTATTGACCTCCCAATTAATTCTGAAAGAAGCCAGATGCCTGGAAATACCTACCAACATTTGAGAATGAGCTTCTCTGTAATTGTTTCCCAGAAAACAGCTTTCAAAAATATTTTTCATTGCATTCTAAACCTCTTCATGATATGGATTTCAGCTTAATCGAGAGAGCTACTCTTATCCTAATGAACACATAACATCCTATGAGAATACAGGCAAGTATTTGTGTGGGAAATAAAAAAATAGTAGCTAACAATATAGCTCTTAATGTGCAATAGGAGTGTTCATATGTGAATGCAAATTAAGGCAGCATTGCCTCTCTCTCTCTAAGACCATGCCTCAATCACTGATAGCTTGTTCACAGAATGTTGCAGGGATCCAGATATCACATTACCTCAACTTAGAAAAAGCAGCTTATTGAGAGCAGGTTCTGTGGCTTCAAGGATAATAAAGGGTCTAAAATTTCTTTTAAAAGAAGTAAATGGTTAAGAAGCAAATCTTAATGGGAAAAAGTGTTTTTAGTTTAATCAGAAACAAACCGCGATTCAGATTGTGCTGTTTTATCAGTTTACACACTTTGAATTAATGTAGAATGGATTATGTTGCATGAAACAATGAGAATACACAAATTCCGTTCATGGAAATTACCCATCAGCCAGTGTCAGGTATATTCAAAAGCATGTGTGCTAAGTTTTGCTCTGTAAGTTCAAATCGTTTGTACACAAATAAGGCTAGCTGTGAAATGGAAAGAGGAAGAGATAAGGAGTCTTTGGGATCCTTCTGCACTGACTTTTCTTTGACCCAGGAAAGAACAATGAATGTTTGCTTTCCCTTGGAAGGGGTGCCGAAAAGGCTATACAAACAAAGAAGCAGAAGCTCAGCTGGTGCAAATTAGGACACTTGCACTGACCTAATGGAACTGCAACCTCTCCACTATCTGAAGATGTGGACACAAATATTACATTTTTTCACTACAAGGATCGATGATGAATCTTCAAACAGAGCTTTACCCAGGTGATTATTTCGCAGACCTGAGCTTGATTTTCCATAGAGCTTTTATGAATGCCCCAGAATATTTTATTTGTCTCATAACAGGGCTTTTCTGCTTTTGGTTTGTGCCTTGTTTTGTTGATTCTGTAGTGCTGCAGAAAATAACCTGGCAGTCCTTTCAGTTCCTTCTCAGTTCACTAGCACTGTGCACTCATCAGCGATGTCCAAGGGGGGCTGACAATGCATGGCTGTATGCTTATTCATTCCTTCTACCCAAAACTAACTACAATATCAGAAAACAAGCAAAACCCAAGCCCAACCTTACCTCAACAAAAAGGCTGTACTTTATTTTTAAGAATTTCTTTCATATGGAGAAACAAATTCCATCCACATGAAAACATATTAAAAATTAACATGCATCACAGGAAAAACAACATTCACCTGATTTCACTGCCATCTGAAGATGCATGTTTTACACAGGTCTGAAATGAAATGATACCACATTTGCCTGGAAATTGAACTTTTTTTTTTTTTAAACAGTAAAAGAAAGCTTGTAATGGCTTGTTATTCTCATCAGTGCTATTAGTATTGAGTAACTCTGCCCTTGTAAATCCATTGATGTCAGAGGTTTCTGTGGATCTCTTTTTAAATGAGTGAAGAGCCTGATACAGTGGCTAAATGGGCACACTCAAAGGATCCTGGCACATGGTTCTTGGACACTGCTATTGTCTTGTCTATTCAAAAGTCCAAGAATTTTCAACATTATTATTTGGCAAATGTGTTTTGAAAGAGAGACAAAGGATTGCTTTCCCACTGGCTCTTGGGAAGATCAGTACTCCAGTAGAGATAGTATAGTCCAGCAAAACCAAAGTAAACCAGATGAAGATTTTTGTGAGTGATTGCGTGACTTCTAATCTTCCATGTGTGCTGCCACAGTAGCTTGTTCTCAGCATTTAATGATATTTAAATTCAACGCACCTTTAAAGGGATTACAACAAAGAAGATCTTATGGAAAAGAAAAAAAGATATAATGGAAAAAATAAGATGAAGACTGCAAAAAGAGAAGGGAACAAAGAAGCAGAACTGGGAGAGTGAGCTGACCAGGAAGGTGAGGAGCATCTCATGTTCAGACATGGGCCCTGTGAGTGGAACTTTCAGAATAAAAAAGGAGACAGAACTGTTATAAAACTTTATTTTCAGGAGGATAAAAGAGAATAGGTTCCTTAATGTTAATTTGAAAAAAGCACTTCTCCTGAGGCAAGGGCAGGTGGATGCTTTTTGTTAATAAATCAAGACCTGACCCAGGTAGAATCCCCTAGCAGTATAAGTATCCTTATCTGTATCCCTGTTGCAAGGGTCACATGAAATCACTACTAAATAATTTCTTGCTGTTCCGATTTTTGATGTTTTGCTGAAGTTCAGAAAATGGCTGCCAGCCTAAACTGTGAACTACTTTAAATCACTTCTATGCAGGTGATGATGAATGCTCTCTAGATTTTATCTATAAAGTGGAAAAAAATAAACAAGAATACATTACTGAAGCCCTAAGATTTTTTAGAAGCTGAAATTCATCTAAAGGAACACTCGAGTCCCGTCTACCACCCACTGAAGTGATTAGGAATTTCAGCTAAATAAAGAATGAAGGTGAGACTGAAATGCCCATGTAATCAACCTTCACAAAAAATCTAATACAAAGTTAAAACTCTTTTGAGATAAGTGCAAACATGAGATCACTGAAATAACACAGAAAGAAATGAAGGAGACTTTTTAAAATTCCCAACTTGTGCTTTCCTCAAAGTATAATTCAAAACTGATTAAAAGTATTAAATCCTTTTTATGCAAAGGGTTAATAACAAAATTCAAATAGTGGTGTGGTGTCCCATGGCTACTCAATAATGAAAATTCAAATGCTCATTTCTATAAGCCTTTTGTGTCCCTTTTCTAGATAATTGGTTTTTTGCCTAATTTTTGAGGCTATTTAATAACGCCTCCTGCTAGACATCTCATGTAAACTCAGCAAGAGGAGGCATCCTGAGTAATAGAAAAGAATTCTGCTCATTTTAAAGCTCAAATTCATACTTTTCTTAACAAAGGAGATTCCCACTGTTAGAGTTTGGCAACCGCCAGGCCAACTGCATTGGGGAAGATTGGATTAGGAGGGGCAGCTGACTGTGCAGTAAAGTCTCCACTCTCCAGCAGGATTTTTATGTAAATTCCATTACAATTCTTGCTTTTTGGAGATAATGAAATGGATACAAAACACTCTAAGGTATCCAAGTCAGCAAAATAATGAACAGGGGCATACAGAAAGCTGATTCAATATATTTTTAACATTTGGACCCTTGTATGAATAAGATTGGCATTTGTGCAATGTATCATATGGAATTTGCTTTTAATGCCACTGTCTAAAACCCATAGCTTTTCATGTTATTAGTGATGTGTGAACATTAGCTATCAAAGAATTTTTTCACACTTTAAGCACTAATAAGCTGTATAATTTTCTATGTGTTTGCCTGGAGGCAACTTTTACCAAAGAATCAGCCAAATATTTTTGGAAAAAAGAATATTTTCAACTCAACAGCTTTAAACAACTGTCAGTGAATATGTCATAGCACTTGCTATGAGTAAGCTTCAAATAAGAGGATTCTGGGGCCACTATCATGGTATTCTATTCTGTTCTGCTGCATCAGGTATGGAATTGAACTTGTTAGGATATGTCATAGTGTGTTTGAACTGGGACTTGGATGAATGCTTTGATATATCTTCAGATTTCTGCATTTACTGATTAAAAAATTAGAATGTGTTTAAATTTGTAAAAGCATTCATAGATAATGACCTACATGTGTAAGCACATTTTTAGATAAATCAGAAATACTCTCACAGTGTTGAGTTCTGCCTTTCTTCCAGTTCATCTGATGTGAAAACCAATGGATGCAAAAGATATAGTGAGGATACCTGAGATACATTAAAATAACCCATTCTATCAGGTTCATCACTCAGCTAAGGATGTAGAAAGACAAAAGAGACTGTGGGAGAGCCAACATGGAATATAACACAGATGTACTGCTGTGTCAGGCCTTTGGGTACTTCTCTGATGGGGTTTATGTGTTAATTTTGGTATTAACCTATTACTAGGAGTAGTCAGGTTCACTGTGCTCACCAGGACTATCTATTTAACAGCAACATTCAAAGCAAAACTGTTCTGTTATTATTGATAGTGCTCTATGCTTGGATATGCAGAACTCTTACTTGTAGAAATTTACCTCTTAGGGTAAAAGTGAAGACATCCACTCTTAAGAACTGAAAGAAGAAAATTATTAACAATTATCTAAACTATGCATGTAAAAAAGTTAGAAAAAATTATATATTATAAAATACCTGTGCCATTTACATCAAAACCAGTAAGTTTCTATGACCTCTTGGGTTAAGTAAGCTTTCTTGATTTAAATGAAACAAATCTCAAATATCTGTATTCACAATAAAGTTTCTCTTCAACACATACAATCAAAATAGAAACGAACCAACGTTCTAAAAATCTTTCAGAAAAGAATCAACCAAGATCTGAACAGGGTTTGTAGGATGCGAACATCTGGCTATTAAGGTTTGTTATGATGATCAATGAGATTAAAAAGGTGAATTTATGAATTAAAGTTTATGAATTTTGTTGTTTAAAGAAAAACATTGAGAAACTGCAGGATGTAAAATCTAAGTAACAGCTATTCTCATTGTTTAGACCACAAGATCACACTGGTCATATTGTATCATTTAAGAGTAAATGTTGTAGGCTTTTCTGGAACAAACAAAAGCAGTAACAAGTTATAAACAAATGTGATTTGTGGGTTTTTTTGTGGTTCCAAGTTGTTCATTTGGTTATAATCACATACCTCGCTTTTTCTAGGGAAACATTTTGCCAAATGCAGTAACTTCAGGGATAAAAAAGAAAGTGAGGAGCAAGACAGAGAGAAAACATGTTAGGATTCAGCTCTGTCTCCATTATACCAAGAGTAATTAGTTGTGAAAGTGCTATTAAGCTAACTACTCAGTGGACCAGATTTGGCTACCAATATTTGCACAGATTAACACACTAGCCATCCGTTACTCCTTCTGGGCCATTAACACAAATAATCCCTGATTTCAATAGAATTACTGAGATGAAAGGAACAACTCAGGATAGGTAAAGTCAGTATCAAAATCAATCTCAGCAGGAACAAGGATGGCAGAATCTAGTCTTCTGGGAGCAGTCACTTCACTTAATGTGATAGTCAAACACAGTGAAGAGTATTCATGTCTGATAGACTAAAAACTAGAATGGAAAAAAACTTCTAATTAAGAATAATAGAAGAGGAGTGGAAAACCTTATTTCTTCTTAGTAGAAGAAATAAGAATATATCCAAGATACAGCAGAATCAAAAGGAAAACTAAGAAGCCACTCTTTTTTTCTGTGTTTAGGAAATGGTCAGGGTTGAGTTCCTCTTTGTCACAGAGATATAATACTAGCTTCAGGTGGTCATTGTTTCCTCATCACCTCTGAACCACACCAAACCTCATCAACAGGCATCTCAAAGATTTTGTTGTTATCTTTCAATGAGCGATTTATAACATTTCGCAGCAAGGAATGTACCACAACCATTAAATATTAATACTGAGTTATAGTTTTCTATATCATAGCTATCTGCTTTGTAGTTTTTGTGTCTGACTCGTGTTTCAGAAAAAGAAAAATATGTTTTTCTGTACTGTCAATTATTTATTCAGTACTGGACTCTACTGAAATCTCCTGAAAACAATGGGAAAAAATCTTTTTGTTTGGTTTTAAAAATACCTGAGTTTGCTTGAGATATGCTCTTGATAAACCATTTGATGAGACTTTAACTGAGACATCAGCATGTTACATCCTTACAGCCAGAACAGCTCATGAGGGCTGCTCAAAGAATTCCCTCTAAAGGAAGACTCTCCAGCAGCCTTTCGTGGGGGGATGTGAGAAATTCTGAGAGACTGGCTTTTTTGTTAAACTGGAGAAGAACAGACCTAGTGGTTTTGACAGAGAAGAGAGATATTTCCACTGGATAGTTGCTTTCCAGCTGGCCCATCACATTCATTGTTACTGCTGCCTCTGATGCCTTGATGCCTTCTGCGAACACAATTTACTAAATCACTTGAGCACAAATTTAAAATTATGTACAAGAATAATCCCAGTAAAGTGGTTGGAAATATTTGTGTGTTTAAAATTAGACACATGCTTAAATGTAAGGCAAGATGAAGCACATAATCCCCTCAACATGAAATTTTCAAGTTGTACTTGAAGCTTGGTGAGGGAAAACACAGGCAGTCACAGAGCAATTCACAACACCTTAGCAATCTTGTCTCTGTGACACTCATTTCAAGCTATTAGACCCAAAGTCCATGGGGAAGATGACTTTGCAGCACACTGGAAGTGTAGACCTCCTTGAACACTTTTTGCTGGCTATGTGACAGAATCTGCTGTGCTCAGTAAAATGTATATCTTAGGGGAAGGATTTGGAACTAATGCTTCCTAGAACATTCTTAAGCTCATAAAATCAAATTATCAGAATTTTCTTAGCAGCATCAGTATTTCTCATCACTGTAAGCTAAGTAAAACCTTCCAACTACCATGTAGTTATATTGGATTCCACTCTTAACACAGCACCCTAAGAATGGTAGAAAACCCAGGTGCCAGAAGTCTGGAATTCATTTGGAGACTCTGGGAAGCTTCAGTCTAGCATATACTGCTTATAGTCAGTTCTGTAATCTATAGTAGTTATTACATTTCAAATATAAAGAAGAAGTCTGCTCTAAATAATGTGAAAGGGAAGACAAAGAAACCCCATCTCGACATGTGTAGCAGACAATAAAAGCATTCCTGTACATGCACATGAGGAAATTAACAGCATTCCCCACATATTCATTCAAAGCAGTGAACATGCTGTGCTGGATGCACATATGCATTAGAGAAACAAAATTGCTTTAAATAATCAAAATACACAAAGGAACATTTTTCTGTGTGGCTGGAAATAACCCTGACAAATGTTAATGTTTTGCAAATGAAAAACATTCTTTAAGAAACAACAGAAAAGAACCAGCAAATTTTCAGACATATACAAAGCAAGCTCTTACATTTCTCTCTGTATTACTACCTACATGCATGCAAAAATCACTGTGTGATGAGCAAGTACATTAAAACTTCTTTTTTTCTGAATTATGGATGTATCTTGACAAGGCCCAGAGAAGGTCGACAGCATGATTAAAGATATGAAGAAACATCCATATGGTGATATACTAAAGAAGAGTGGACTATCTGAGCACAGAAAAGAGAAAGGTAGCAGCAGATGTTGCTGATGTTTAAATTAATGAATTACAAGAAAAGACCTCTGGATTTTTCCCTGTGTGTATCAGCAGACAAAAGAGTTCTGTCCAAATTTAGGAATAATATTTTTAGTGTTCCGACTATTTTGTTATTCAACATATAGTTAATCAGTGAAACTCACTGCTGCAGTAAAATACTGAGATTAATTGATTGCAAACAGGATTAGTTACAATGGCTAATCAACATAAGATTAAAGATCAACATTTTGATTAAAAACTGGACAGAACTATACGCAGCTTCCAATTCTCAGACTACCAGTTTCGATTCTTCAGAACATAAGGCTGGCAGCTGAAAAGTCCAGGAAAAAAAAGACTTGTAATTTTTGGGCAGGAGAGAAATGTATACATGTGACGTTTTGTCACTATCTCTAAAAGGTACTAAACATCACACAGGAGGGATAATTTTGCTACGCCAATTTCTACATTACATTTGCCTGCAAGCCGTTCTTTCTAATTGACAACACTGACAGTATAGAATAAGTAAATAAAAAAAGAAATTGAAAAGCAAAGCTGAGTTGTAGCTACTGTCTACAATAAATGAAGCTCAAATCCTGCTGTTATGTTTCTGACAACTTTAATAATAATAGATCATGTTGTTTTAGTTGCACACTGAGAGTGGGCTACAAGGTATGTCACCCACAAGAATGACTAACATGTTATGTTTATCACTGAAGAAACAGAAGTATCTGAATTCTGCTTGCTAACTATAGGAGAGTACAAATTACCCTGATAGTGCTCTGTTCTTTCTATACCTTGCTTACAGGCCAGGATCTCTGAGTCTCAACATATTAATAAGTAAGTGCAAGTATTTCAACAATCAGCATTTTAGAATTTGCATGCAAACTCTCATGCTGTGTAATTATACACAGTGCTGGCACTCAAATTAATTAAAGCTGATTTCTCTGTGACTGCAAACTGGTCATATCCCCAGCCTTGCTCTAGTATGAAGTCATCACCCTATATTCAACATGACACTTTATGTCCCTAGCACTCTTAGCAATGCTAATATGCAACAACTGTAAATTAGGCAATATTTTAGAGAGCAGCTGACAACCACTGGTTAGTTGTTGAGAGTCTCCCCCCCCAACAGTTTCCACATAAAAGTTAGAAACCAGTTATTTCTATTGTGCTTGCTTTGTAATTATCTCAACTAACAGTGTAAACAAATTACACACATTGTTTCAACAGATACTCACCCATGTTTGATTAGGGGTTAGAGAAAACTTATAAAACACAAAACCCAACAACATCAACAGTGTTTGTTTGATGCTAACATACAATTAGTCTCTGACAATTTCATTGTTAATTTAAAAACTCCTTTTCTTTTTCCCTGAAATGGCTTTTTATTTTTAAAAGGCATTTTCTTGCTGATCAAGAATAGGGAACTGTGGAGGCAGAGCAGAAGAACTGATGCTAAGATCTGATTAAGATTTCAGGAATCCTCATCAAATAGAGTGGAACTGTAGCTGAGAGAGTTCTTTGCAACAAAGATCCATAAATGCTGACTTCTGGGGCCGTGCTGAGTTGCAGCCTGTTTCACAGTAAAGTCATCTGCTCTGGTTTTACAATTTGGCTGAAAGAAGTTCCTTCTTAATACAATTCTTCAGCAGACATCTCCTCTGAGAAATTAAAATATTATATGCCTGCAATAGGATCATTCTCCTATAACAATTCAAAATAGAAAATCGTATAATCAAGCTCACTGATATTTTGCATATACGACATTTTATAGAGAACGCTTTTTTACCTACAGAGTTAAAGTTCTGCTACAGAGTTTATGACTTTATTTCCTTGGAGCCACAGACTGCTCGTGGTGCTGAGAGCTTCTCCTATTTTTACCAGTAGATTTGCCATAGCAAAGGACACCAACAGTTTTAAAAGATGAACTAACACTCCCACTAAACTAGAAAGCACAGTCCCAAGTGTGGTCCTAAGTAGGATTATAACTTTTTTCTCCACGTGTGCCTGGGAAAAAGCAGAGTCAATTTTTCAAAATATGGCTAAAGAGAAATGCACAAGTCGAAATTCTGATAGAATAGCTGATGTGGTCCAAAATTGAGCAAAGAAAAAGGCTATTCCCTCCATTAGTGCCATAGTCATCTCAGTTCTTTGTAGCATTGCATTTACTGATTCCTTTTGTCTTCATCAGCAATTTAAAGGAATGGTATGGTCTTTTAAAATCACTTTCATTGTGAGGCACTGGGGAAAAGTCTATGATGCAACACCAGTATTTTTGTAAAGCACAAGATCTAACTTCCCCAGACAATTCTTGTTTGCCAAATACAGTTAGCTGTGGTGGTAATGACAAAAGGCTTGGTTCAATACTACCACTTGAAAGGAGTCACCCTGATTACACTGGCAAACATTGGTTTACACAGAGGACTTCAGTATACTAGCAATATTAATCAGCAGAGGAACTTATCTTCTCTTAATTGACACAAGAGGTGCTGAAATAACAAGAGGAGACCAGACCCTGCTTTCTTTAGCTTGAACTGTCATGCTCATCCGTTCAGTGTTGAGCAACTTGAAGTCCATTTCCATCACTTATTAAAAAGCATAAATCAGAACAAGATGTGTCAGTTAAAATTGCTTTGACGTAGTAAAAACACAGAAATGATAGAAAGGCTCACTTGGAGCTAACAGAAACTGAAAATATCAGAAATATAGGGAGATAAAAATAGACTTGAAAAATATTTGCAGAATCAGTTTAGCTTAAGTAATAGGAACGTTTAGAATACCTTTGATGATGTTTCAAAACTTAGTAAAGCCCATACAGTTTGTGAGAAATTCAAGAAACAGTGAAACCAGGCAAAGGAAAAACTATTTCCAAGTTTCTCAATGTTGCCTTCTTTTTAAATGCTGCAGCATATTCATGTACAAATCATGTTCTCTAATTGGACATACCAGGCACAACGATTTGTCTCTATTTCCAATCTGAATATCATCCTTATAAGTGTTGTTGCAGTTCAGACAGTAATAATGTTGCAAACATTATTTTTTGTAGTTTCTTGTTCATTATAGCAGGGCAATAACATTATTTGAGCCATGTCCACAGTGCTAATCTATGCAGGCTTAAGTAGCAACACTGCAGTTGAGTTTTACATGTGGGTAAAAGTGTTGCTCCCAGAAAAGGCGTAAATCAATACCAAACCCGCTAGACTAAAGGAAATTATTGTGCAATCTTCTTTCTTCAGCACTGGGGATATAATTCCTACTGCTTTTGAAAGCTCAGTTTTATGGTACTGACTATACATGCTATAATCTCCATTAAATATTTCAATAGAAAACATTCAGCACCAGTGATAAGTCAGCCTTAAAGCTGGGGCAGTAGAGTTTCTGTAAAAACAGCATTTTGACCACAGAAGGCCTTCTGGAGTATTACTGCTTTCTCAAAGACATCAGTGAACCTGCATCCTTAGCATCCCTGCAGGGTGGACCCTCAGATTAGCACACACCTCTTTCCTAGCTAGATGCCATTGAATGAGCTGGAATAGACAGAAGTAAAACTAGAGTTCAGCCACTAACGCTCAGCCCTCTTTGCTGAACAGGCTCTGTACATACAGAAGAAGGAGGTGACAGCTGTTACTCAACAAAACATGCCTTCCGTATTGTGATGTCTGGAGGACCTCTTGTAATTAAGATAAGGTGAGATATAAAATAAGATGGGCTCCATTCAGCACCTCTGAGCTTCACAGGCATGTCACTACCAATCAATTTCATACTAGAATTAGTTGGAGAGAAGTCAACACTGTGCCATTATGCTGCATTTCTGAGGTGCTGAGCCATTTGGAGAAAAGATAATCACTATGGGACCATAGGATAAAAAGTATTACGTTGTTATCACTGTTATGAAGGAATAAATAATTGATCACTGAATTGATTAAGTAAAGTATTTCCCTTCTCAGGAATTATTTAGATTATGCCACGCCTGTACTGAGTGAAGGAAAAGATCACCAAATATAGACTTTTAATGAGCTCATCTAATGGTTAATGCAGGAGCAGCTTATGCTTTTTGTGAAATTGCTACAACATGTTTAGTTGATAAACATGTTTGGAGACAAATTTTCATCTCTTATTGTTCATTGAAAGAGATGTTTGGAAGGCAAGGTCTATGTAGCCAATGGTAATAAGTATATGAACTCCTCCAAAGGATAAGTTGGAAGTAACAACACATGAAGCAATAGCTCTTTGTTGGATCCAGCTGCTGTCCACTCATTTCATTCTAAAAGAATCACTAGAAATCAAGAATCAGAGCACTTCATATTTTCTAATCCAATAGCTATGATTTCCTCATAGTTGATATGACCTGGAGCACAACTGGTTTATGTGTGGTAATCCTGGAAAACCTGGCAATGATCTATCCTTACAGTGAATAAGTTTAAGTAAGTGAGATGCATAAAATAAATCTGAAGCTTAAAAGTAATCTGAAAAGCTAGCTAATGCCATCTGAAAAGAACATGTAAGAACAAGCAGATACAGCATACGGGCAACAAACAACATGACCCACCCCAGAAAGTAGAATACAGGCCTTGAAATGACCCTTGGGTTTTCCAGTGACTAAATTTAAAAACTCAATATGTCTCATGCATTAATCCAAAATGTGGAAGACTGGAAAAAAGTATGTGTAGCAAAATATCCTTTCTAGCAAAATCATGTACCCTTCATTCTCCCATTTCATGTATAAAATGAGAAGTTCCATAATGACTGATGAAAATGTCACCAGTTATTGATCATTCAGTTAAGGAGGATTTTTGGTGAGCTTAAAGTATAAACTGATGAAAAATAAATGAATGAGATTTATTATACTGAGTTCATTTTATCAATATGACAAAGAGCAGCAAGTTGCTGCTCAGCTTTTATCTCCTGGTTCAATTCCATTTTTTGCAGCTCAAAAATCCCAAAGCTCTACATACAGTTAACTTCAGAGTTCTAATAAGAGATTGCTGAAACTGACAGAGAAATTGTTGAGACTGGTTCTGCAGCTCACTCTGCAGCAGATGTATTTCTAAATTTTCCTTCCCATCATTTACCAGCTCCTTCTCCACTATATTTAGGATCGAATGCTCATTTTCTGAACATCTTCCATTCTGTTGGGTTTATTCCACATTTAAGAATCAGTAGGTCAAATGTGCTCCACGCTATTTTGTTAGACTTGTTAAAATCAAACCAAAACTACATGATTAATGATATGAATCATCTGTGTTGGCTGTTTTTTTTAAACAGGAAAGTAAACAAGTACTTGTCTAAAGCTCCACCTGCTTTGCTGCTGTTAGGGTGCTGTGCATATCACAGAAAACAATTCCCCCTTCTCAAGGCTGAACTAAAATTAGGCTCCACCTGCAAGATGTTAGTGAAATCTTACACAGCTGCACTCCAGAGACAAGTTCCACAGATTGCTTTTGGAAAGCACTGCGCATTTCTGGCAAAATCAAAATCAAACTTCTTAGCTTTTTTTTGCCTAACTTTTCAAAAATGTATTATTAATGATAAATGTAATTATTATCACTAATCATGCTGATAAGTAATCTCAAAAATAGATCCATTTAAAATGTAATTTTACACCCACATCCCACTGTATTTAACCACTTCTTTGCAAATGCAGGCAGTAATCATAATAATACTTAGCACTTAGACAGCACTTTATTCATTTATAGACACTTCTGTGGCACTCATCGGCAGAGTAACTTTATTTTCTTTATTATGTCTTCAAAGTGCTGCACTGACATTAACAAATTAATCCTCACAGCACTTCAGTGAGAAAGGAATAAGTCTGATCATGTACTATTTGCTAAGCAAAACTCTACTCTTATCCACCCTCAATAGCCTCTTACTCACAAACGGAGTGAGTAGGAACATTAGAACAAAGATTACAAGGACTACAAATGTATTAAAAAACATTCCCATTCCAACTTTGAAGTGACAAACATTGCTATTGACTTCAATAGTAGAGGGGCCTAAGTACATATAATCCTAGCCTTTTTCACAACACGTCTTTCTGACAAGTGAATGCTAAATCTTCCAATGTATGGAATTGTTGAAAGTGTCTGCACAACTGTAAGCATAACAAACTTCAACTAAATCAGTATTTCATTTAGCAAATGGGGTTGAGCTATATAGACTTTCTTTTTTTTCAGAGGTGATGAACTTTTAATAACTGCATTTAAAAATCGAGCTTGTGCATATTAAAGAGTGAAGTGAAATTTGCATAGGTTTTCATTTGCTATAATTACAGGAAGACAATTGCTTATTGTCTTCATGTAAAGTGGATTAACTAGATGTAAGTCAGTTAATATAAGAATAGGAAAAGAGAAAACAGATATAGTCTTGTTATATGTTCAATAGCCCCTTTGCAGATAAAATTTAATAAATGAGAAAATATATTCTCAAAATAAGGCCCTGGGATGTACAGCGTCATTAACCAGTGGTAATACAATATGAATGATACCTGTAGTTGAGGACAGATTGGCAATGGAGAATTAATGTCACAATTCCTTTTGCATGCTGAGATATTACAAGATAAAATCAATTGAATCAGGACAGGTTACCAACTGTGGTGTGTGAGTAAACATTTTGTTTACTGTGCCTCCCTATTATTAATGTCAAAAAAGAAATATAAAAGGAGGTTTAGCTTTCAGCTCCTAGATAGTGAACTCTCCTCTCTTTCCACACTCCAAGCCATTAAAGACTTGAAGGCCCCCTGAGACCAAGTAATTCTAGTGCAAAATCTAACAAAGGTGACGGTGTGGGAGTGGACTGGGGCACTTAGATAAGTTTCATTCATTGCCAGTAGCCCAAGGGAACAGTGCATCAAACCAGCTGCACTGGCTCAGTTCATCCTGTAACTTTACACTATTTTCCCTCTAAGTCACTACTAATCCCTCGGGTTTACATGTTTTTTTGGGCGGCATCAGAGAAAAGCAGTGTGAAATTGCCTGAAAGCCTCTTTATAAATAAGACTTATGATACAGACCAGTTCTGTTGTTGAAAGACTGAAAGAAATGCCCTAGGGGATCTCAAGAACCATTTTACAAGTCTCCCACTGTGATTTTTTTTTTTTTTTTGTCTCTGTATAATGACTGATAACTTTAAAAAAACAACCTAACTAACAAACAACCATTCCTAGCTTCCTCTTTTAACTTAAAATATGTCTGGCTTAAACTTTAAATCTTCCTGGTTTTCTTTTGTTCAGCTAACATCAGTATATCTAATACCAAACACCTTTTGCTGATGTATCTTGGATATCTTGTTACTAACAAATAATCTCTTTTAAAAGATTTGTCTTTTCCCCTGGGAAGTTTTCACGCCCTGGGACAAATTCCCACTTGGATGTGTGGAAGGCAAGAGGAGGTGAATTCACTAACACCAGGCCTGGATTTGTCCAGGCATTGTCCAGGCATTTCGTGTTCATGGATGTACATATCTTGTGTCTCTATCTAGTATTTGATGCATCAAACTGAGACAAAGTGAGGGCCACTTATCCAAGGAAAGGTTTCAGACCTCAGTTCTCCCTATGAGTTTGAAAAACCTATGTGTCTGGAATGGCAAAACATAGTAGTTCAGGGATAAATGTTGTTTTAATAATGCAAGCAACTAGCATAAGGTGCTCGCAAAGATGCTTTCTGCCCATTTCAGGGCTTAGATGATTAGCAAATTTGGTCTCATTTATAAGAAAAAATATAATCTGTGGCTAGAATTATCTTTTTATTTTTTTAAACAATGTTGCTTGGAGAAATTTCTTGGAAATTTCCATAGTCTCACTAAGTCTCAGAGTGTTACAAATCTGAATGCATCAACAGATTTTGCATCACTTGATATAAAACTGAATGCATCATCTCCTGACCTCCTGCCTGAGTCTTAAGGGTTATCTAAAACAAGCCTCTAAAATTAAGTCTCAGAAATGCAATCTTACCTTGTACTATCCCATTGATTCTTCTTGTAGCCGTGGAGCCTGGTTGCAGATAATGACAGTTGTCAAATGTCTAACAAGCATGCCAAGTACTAGCTGTGTTTGTGGGATTGTGTTTGAAAATTTTGCTTTCTCAAGCTTCACTTTTTGGGAAAGTTTGTGTAGCACAGCAAGTATTCTCACTAGTTCAGTACTCTCATAGTAACATTTGGAATCAGTCGTTAGATTATGTAATGTTCTCTGCTTACAAAATAATTAATAATAGCCTCTACTTCTGAGTTCAGCTTCTTTTTCTTTACTATTTGTTTCTTTTTTGGGAGGTAAAAAGGATGTTGTAGAGATAATTATATTAGACTACTTCAAGTACAAAGCTTTTTACATTTTATTATCACTGATAATGCCATTTGAACTACAATGAAACAACTCTAAAGTGATTTACTGGTTTTGCAATACAGGAAGTTTAAGACATTAATATTTTCATGAAAACTTTTTTCTTCATTTCTAGTTAAAAATTTTGACAAATACATTTGCCTTTTAACTATAGCAAATGAATTATTAGTTTCAAGACACATTTTTTAGTGGAAAACAGTATATGACTATAACTATACCTATCTCTGTGCCTGTCTATCTGATACCTGTTGATATTAAGTGATATTTAGGACAGATTTATCCTTCAGACAGAAATATGGATGAAACAGGCACAAAACTATGTTCCTTGATCAATTTGCTATTGATTCTTTCATTAACAGCATCAGCTCACTTATATTGAAACCTGCAAAGTTCCTGAGCAGACAAGTTGAAAAGCCACTGCTTTTTGATGATAAGTTTCTTGTTAAAGCCAGTGACAAAGATCCTATCTAATAGAGTCAGTTCAAGAGCCTGAAAAGCAGAAAGGGAAGGGGAATTGATAAGTATAAAACGAACAGTTTCATCCTAAATAAATTACCTAAGAGTACTTGCTTTGGAATTCCTCTGTATTCTCTGACAAATTTCCATCTATATGTCACAGTATGAAGTGGAAAAGAGCTAATTAGTGTGAGGGGATATAACTGGACATCAATGATAAAAATCACGGTTTCTAAATTTTTTGCAGAGTGGAGCCTCTTATCATAACAACTGGGATGTATATTTTTGTAATGCATGAGCATATCTTCAAAAACTACATTTTTTTCCTGTATGTCAGGCAGTGTTCAATAAGCACTCATCAATGATAGTAAATGCTTGGACAATTCAGAATACAGAACACTTATCCATGGCTGTCTGTTTAGCACCATCCTTCAACCTTGGTACACAAAAAAAATCCCTGTTGACTTATGTAAGGTATTCTTTAGGAAAAGTGTTCCACTTTGATTCAAATACTTTTGAGTTTTCCTAGAGAATTCTATGAAACTGTAAGACAATTTGAAAAATCATATCTAGTTTAGTGGCATGTAGCAGGTAAAAAATGTGACGGTACTTCAGTGAGTTTTACTCCTTCTTCTAGTAGACTTAATCATTACAAAAAGACCATTATGTTTGATTTCATTATTCCTGTTGTGCATGGGATTTTCTGAAAGATGTGCTGTTTCATGCCCTATACCTGTCCTGATAACGGTGGAGGAAGAGAACAATGGCATGGCCTCGAGTGCTTTGTTTATCACAGCATTTTTCTGAGCAGCAGTATGTTTCTGTATGGCAGAAGTTGCTTTTGACATGCAGATCAAGCAAGATGGTCAATACAGAGTCTTCCCTTCCGGGCATTCCTGTCATTCCACAGTGGGACGCCTCTCCTTTCACTGTCTCTAGCCTTTGGTTTCCTTTTGTAACTCAGTGTTTCACCATTGCCCCTTTGGCAGAAATTCCTTAGCAGAGATATTCACTGAATTTGATCTACCAGAGTTTCTTCCTTTCCTTTTCTTTCCAAAAGATTCCGTGGCCAAGTCTTTACTCTGACTTTCTCCTCTTAAGAAGTAGTTGTTCTCAGATACTCTACAATTTGGCACAATTTTTTTTTCAGCTGGGAGTGAATGAGGAGGATAGTAAATCTGGATTGTACTGCCTCAACAGCATGCCATGGCCTTTTCTCAGGGAAGAAGAATAGGAAGGGAAACCTTAGTCCTATTCATTAGTCTGACTGATATTTTCTCTTAGTTGACAGCTAGCACTGAGAGTACTTCAAAGGTATTAGATAAAGAAGAAGGAATTGAGGACCAGCACATCCATAAAATCCATTTATTTAATAAACCATAAAATGCTTCAGAGCATGAGTGAGATGTCTACAAGTGCACAGAGCTAGCTTTCTCTCCAACTTTTACTACCACTGATTGGCATCAGCAAGAAGTGGAAAACATAAGCTGTTTGAGAATGGCCGCACTTTGACCTGAATAAACTATAGTGCTTATTTATAGCAATCAGTATAGTAGGCCCAGGTTTAATACAAAGCATATTTTCTTGAGCCAGCAATGAGCAGACTTCCAGGGAGTCCAGCAGAAGTTTGATATCAGTATCTAACATGCATGTGACATCCTCCATAGAAACAGTCATAAGCAGGCTTGGCACAAAGTTCTCACAATGTAGCTGCACTAGATCAAAACTAGATTAACTTGGCTTTACTCTCTTATTTATTGAGATAGTCACCTCTGGCATTTA
This sequence comes from Turnix velox, assembly GCA_013400935.1. Classification (NCBI taxonomy): domain Eukaryota; kingdom Metazoa; phylum Chordata; class Aves; order Charadriiformes; family Turnicidae; genus Turnix; species Turnix velox. Next base: position 137,757 of record VZTY01000823.1, on the reverse strand, counting down.
CATCAGCATGCAGATTCCCTTCAGTCCCGTGGTAATTACAAATTCCTTGAGGCTAAATGGATATTGGAAGCATATGTAAACCCACTTGAAGATCTAGGTCAATAAGCCTTTGATGAATTGGTGGGAATCAAATTGGTACCAAATCCAAAATTTCTAACTTTCTAGAGAACCTTCAGGTGCTGAATTTGTGGCCTGAAAATATTTACTTTAGATAAGTTATCACAATCAATATATGAGTTTTCTTGATATCTTGTCTAGTGCATTGCTGTGGCAAATGCTATTATAGGTCACTTAAAGGTCAATAAAAACAGCTTTAGGGTTTTTTTGAAGCTTGCCTTAAACTTTTACTACTGAGTACATAGCAAATCCAAGACTTGTTCATACATGCTTCATGTTGAGAAACTGAGTGCTATTTCCCAGCTGGTACCAACTGTTCTGCCACAGGTATAGATCAATAGGGTCATCCACTTCACAAAATTATTGCCACAGCTTCAATATTGAACTGACATTGACAAACAGCCAGCAAGAAGGGGTTGTTCCGTGCTGCTGTCCTAGTTGTCAATTATTTCGTTATCTTTTTTGTGGCAGTTCTTGTGAGTCTAACAACTTGGCTGAGGTGTACCATTTGGTTTTGTTTCATACTGCAACATTTTTCATGTTTATTTTGACTGCCTTAAAATCCTTTGCTTGTGTCGGCAATATTCTGCAGGTGTATGCTGGTACTTTTCTGAGAGGTCTCTTGTTGCAATGCATCAGCTGGCTTTGAACATGTCACTCTTAGGCAAAGAGGTAAAGAGAATTTCTGATATTATGATGCACAGTCTATGCCTCACACATGACTCAGGAGTTCTGTTTGGCTTTTTAATTTTGCAAGGCTCTGTGCACTCTCCAGAGTGAAGGTAGCAGCTGCTAACTGCCAAATGCTATTTCCAGGGCTGTACCTCCATTAATCATTGTGCAGGTGCACGAACAAAAAAAAGGTTTTCTGGCATGATAAGGTGTTCACTTCAAGAAGCTAGAAGTTAGACAAAACAGCTATATTGATGTTAAGCCTATTCAAGATGAAGAGTCAAAAAAAAAAATCACTGCTTTCCCCATGAAAAGGACAAAATAATTTGTGAAATAATTATTCCAAGTTTTAGGATTTCATAAACATTTCCAAATTTTATACAGGAGAAGAGAGAAAGAAAAATCCTGTTATTTTAATGTGAAATATTCTCAGGTGTTCATAGTACTCACTATGGATGTTGTCTCAGATTCATATTTTGCAGGTGTTATTTTCCCAGCTAGGTCTAAATACTGGGTATTGGTTAACTCAGAGTAACTATGAAAAACTGAATAATTGTTGTCAACATTGTGAAAAACAACCCAAAATCTAATTGTATGGATCACATTACACAAATGGGTGATAAAAGGTAACAGCAGTTTTGCATAAATATTTGTATAATCAACTCGTCCAGGTTACTCTGAAACAAACATTCCATTGACTTTCCACATGATTCTGTGTCTGTAGAAATGTATGCAATTGAATACACAACTTTGACATGCCTGTTACTGCAAGTGTGCAGGTAGGACACAAATAATCTTGATCAGATTGCTTTTGACATATTAGCAATCTTCTTGTCTTTCATGCATAGATCATGTAAGTTCAACGTAGGCTAACAGTAATCATAAAACTTCCAGTAAACTCTCTGCTGGTATTGAATATTTGATATGACAGAGAGAAATAAAGGCTGATGTCCTATAAATTGAGCGTGTAACACTGGAAACTGCATTGGATAGGACACAAAAAATTGGAAAATAGCTGAGATGTGACTTCAGACACAATCTTCTCCTGAGTAAGCCCACAGACTTCTTGTGTCTGTTCCCTATTTTGGCATCAGACAGAGGAGTTGGCCCTGACTGCTCATGTAGTGTCTTGTAAAGAGCTTTTCATGATCAAAACCTTCTCTGGAGGAACAGTGTTTCCTTCGGCACATGCCACCAATAAATTTCCTGTCACTGATTGGCACTCTGAATCCAACACTATAGAGTGTATTTGAAGGATGAGACTCTAGTCTGAAATTAATATTCTCTAATTTATATCTTATGTTTTCACTCAATGCTGTTTTCTTGTATTTCAGTCGGATCCTCTTCAATTTTCAATATCCAATTTGCCTGCTGTAAAAAACACCACCTCATTAAATAGTTAAGTGTCAGTTCCCCAGAGCAGTTCATGCCTCATATCAGTAGTTAGAAGTGTGGCACCAGCATTACTCAGCTTGTATAAAGCATATTCAGAGCTCAAAATGATTTGGAGAGGGAAATTTCAAAGGTGACAGCTGTTCATATCTCATCAAAAACTCCACTACTCTTCTGTTCCATGAAATTTTTACTCCTACCTCGACTCTAATATATACTCTGGAAATCTGCTGTGTCTTCAAATACCACTGAAGCACCTCATGAGAGTCCTCAAAAAACATTCTGCTGTATCACGGATGCTGTATTAATATGTAGAAGAGAAAGACAGAGAAGACAGTTGTCAGATACTGTAAACTCTAAGTGAGCTGAATGATTTCTTCTCAGGTGAATTATGATAAGCATGGAAGTTTTGTTCCCCTTTGAATTTTTTGAAAAAATTAATTTTTAAGTGGATTGCATTTTCAGCTTTTACTACCATGATGTTAAGAAACTTCACAAGCAAGGAAATAACCAGGAGACCACTAAATGTCCAAGATCTTGGAAACTCCTCTCAAATCTACCTGCATGCGATGTCTGTGTAGTGGAAGGTCTCTTTCTTAATCCAGGCTATAACTATTTGCATTGAATTACACTAATACAAAAAACATCTTAATCTTTTTTTTTTTTTTTTCTTTTGCCTTACTGCTCTGACAGCATACAAAATGGTATCTGTTTCCAGCAGAACCACATTCCAGCTCTGCTGGCTTAGAAAAAGTAGCTTTTCTTGATGGTCAGTCTTCTACCTTTAAGCCTGAGTTCTAAGCTCAGAATGGAAATGAAAGTAATGCATTTCCATCTAGCTGTATGTGTCACACTGATTCTAGAAAATCATAATTTTAAAATAGGATTGAGAAGGACCTCTTAACTTATCTAGTCCAGCCCTCTGCCCAAGGTAGGATCTGCAATGTTTTCTGTAATTGTCAACAGATATTGTTGGTTCAATCTGTTTTTAAAGAATTTCTGTAATGGAGATTCTACAGTTTACACCATGTAGGATTTCTGTAGCTCTTGCTTAGACAATTTCCCCCAGTACCTCATTGGTCCTTCCTTTGTGCATGACAAGGTAAAGTTGGTTTTTTCATGTTTGATACTTCTTTGTTATATTTTTTTTTTCTAATCAGAGCACACATAGACAATGTTTAGGCAACAAAATTCACAAGCAACCAAATTTAGAATGTCATTATGATAACCTTAATCAGTTCTAGTTTGCTATTATAATAAAATAACTGGAAAATTCTGTGTGGGAATATCCTGAAGGAAACAAAGAAAGATTAAGAACAACTTTTTTCAAACCAAACTGTGAGCAGACAAGCACAGCACTGAGGGAGTTATTGCCCTTTTCTTGATGTATGAGTCAAAGTGAAGATTTTGGCTGAAATTGAGAAGCAGAGGAACTTACGTTACAAAGGTGAAAGTGATTTTCCTGAGTTGAAGGAGACAAGACAGACTTCCATTAAAAAAAAAAAGCCTAAAGAAGTCCCTGACTGCTGGAAACTGGCAAATAAGATTCAGAAACTTATTTTCTATTCTCTTCAAGACTCCAAAGCACATTTAAGGCAGTCTGCATTTTCTGAACAAATAAATACACCTGATAAAAGAAAACAAAGAGAGAGAAAGACCTATGGAAACCTGAGACAGGAAAAACCCTGTAGCTCTCAAACACTTAACAAGAGTTGATTCTCTGTTGAATTAAATCCTTATAGTTCCTTTGATGTCAATATATATTAACTGTGGGCTGCCTTGATGATCAAATCCTGATACTGCTGAAATCAATAGCAGACTCAGATCTGAGGGGAAATATTCTTTACTTATTAATTTCCCACTGATTTCAAAATTCCTGATGAAGATAACAAACTATATGTTCTTGTAAAGTAATAACAATGATCACAAAAATAGACTTTTCAAAATATGAGAAAATGCACAAGAAATTTGGAACGAACTTGCTAACCAACCGTGTTCTAAATAAAGATGGAAATAATAAAAAAACTCATAAAGGTGAATCAATCATTTGCAAATAATTTTCATTTATATTTTTATTATAAACAAATAACTCTGCAAGCTTTAGAGTTAAAGCTTTCCTATATTAATGTGTGCTCCTAAAAGCAAAATCTAGAATAAAAATTTTTACATCTAAAATACTAATTAGAGAGTTTTAACAGCAGAAATATCTCATATAATAAATTTGGCTTCTTGGGAATGTGATCAAAACCAAATTTAGTTAGATGTTAGTTTTATTTATTTTGAACTAGACTTTTCCTTGACATTCAGTTACTGTATTTCATTTGCACAACTCGATGGTCTGAATTTAGTAAAAAAGCCCACAACCTTCTCATCTATTTATTTATTCTTGCCCAGGTTTTTCCATCATTGCTACCATGAAGGAATAAGAGGCATCCAGTAACAGCTAACAAGAAATAAGGAAGCTACAAGGTAAAAAGTGCTCTGCACAGTGTACTGTTTGCTACTTAAAAGAGAACTGTTGATGGACAAGAGACAGTCCCTGGAATGTTGTTTGGTCAATAGCAGCTGTTAGGCAGCAGTATAAAACAGCCTTTATATAGAATGTGCATTTTATGGTTCCTAGTACTGAAGATCAAAAATTGAATATATTCAGGATCATAATTAAAGGATTAATGGCCAAATCTGCTACATAAAGAAAGAGATTTCTAGGAAAAAATCCCAACTGTGTTATAAGCATTTTTTAATGGCTAGGCTTTAAAAATAAACTTGAAAATAGAAAAACAACAGTTCTCTTGTGCTAGAAAGGTCACATTAAACAATTCCACACTGGCTTTATCCATCTTAAGAACTAGGAACAGGTTATGCCTCTTTAACTTGTCAAGATGTAATTCTTGGTCTTGTGGGTAGAACCATGAATCAGAGTTCATTAGTTTCAACAGGTAATGAAAGGAAAATCTGAGCAACGCATTTGGTGACTTCAACTGCCATACTTTTGCTTGCATTCTATATGCAACTTCAAGTGATTACTTTAACACTCTAGTGTAAGGAATTTAGCATCTTCTGTAAAAAAGCCAATGTTCATTTTCTTCCTTCTTTTTCTTTCTTTCTTTCTTTCTTTCTTCCTTTCTTTCTTTCTTTCTTTCTTTCTTGTCTCTGAAGAAACACCATCTTGGCCTGAAAATCCTTTATCTCTCATCATGAACAGATATGCAATTGAGATCCCTAATCTTTTGCATTAGTTTCTTTTTAGTAAGACATTAGAAAAATAGAGGTTGGTAGAGGAAAACAGCTAACTACTCTTTTTGTGACTAGTCTGAGTGGGTTAGCTGGAGTATAAAAGTAGACAGCCTTTGGGATTCGGAATGGCTGAGCCATCAGGGAACTTCCAGACATTCTCTTTGGTAACAGATAGTAAGCTCTTCAGCTCAAACTGTGTTCTCATATGTTTTATTCATAGGCCATCATAAGGGCCGCCAAACAGATTATCATGTTTACATCAGGCCTCCTCAGAGAGATAAATTCTTTAATAGTTGAACTGGCAGGGTCAGTCAGCACAGAGATGCCTGCCGGGCAACCAAATAATAAATAAGAAAAAAGGAAAGAAAGAAAGAAGAAATGAAGTCAAACATCGAACAGCTTAATGATGTCCTTCAGCAGTCACCAATCAATATATTTTATCTCTTGCTGAAAAGGTTATATTAAGGTTTCATCATTTTAGCAGCATTATCCTTTTTCTATGAAGTGAGTAATTGCAGAGGTGCATGGAAAAAGCAGAGCCTAGAAAACTATAACTTCGTCGGAGCTGACAAACCTTTACAAATACTTATTTGTGATGTTGCATTTCTTTAGCAATTTGTGTTTCTTGTATAAAGTGTCACATGGAGTTTTCCTGTTGTTTGTGGCTGAAAGTAAATGTGTTTTAACAGGCACAAAGGCACAGAGAACTTGTGTTTGTGCTGGAGACTCTAAATTAAGGCTGGATATAAGACAAAACAGGTCCAGGGGCCACTACTTATCTACAGCTGCATACAAGTGCAGTCATTCCATTGTCTGTATTTTTGTATTACGGAGATAATATATGTATACCCAGAAAATTTGGGATAATTCTCATCAGTATTAATGTGCACAGCATTTAAAGAGTGAAAAGATTAGCTTGATATTTGTTGAGAATGCTCTCAGTTTCCATTTTTATGGAAACTGTTGCTGTAAGCACCACTTAGATCTGAAATTGTACTCAACTGTTCCTTTTTTTCAGACCTTTTAGGTTCTTATGAAGAGTTGTTTTTTAAAAAACAGACTAGATACAAAATACCAACTGACTCTGGCTTATTGCAGCTTCAACATTCTATAGACTCTTCTCATTCTGCATAGGGAAACCTGTTCTTCTCTGCCCAAACTTACCTATCCCAATTTTTTAGCCCCTCTTCCAACAAACTTAAAGGGAGCTCTTGAAACCAACCTTCTGCCTTGACCAGTTTCTGCTGTCTTCTGCTTGCTTCCCTGTCCTTTTTATTTTTAAATTATTCATCTTGTGTTATTTAATCTGCTTTTCCCATAGCTGCACCTACCCTTCCTTTTGGGAATTCTCATATTTTTATTTGTTTATAATTTTTCTCCTTCTAAGTTTGGTACTGTCAGCCTTCCTCCACTGGAGAACTGCTTTGTATTTATCCTTTTGATGCTGCAAACATTTTAAGCCAATCAAGGCTTCAGTTAGGAGTGTAGTAAAAACTTAAGAGTTAAGATAGGTGTTTTGTAAATTAAGGTGTTTAACAACTATTCAGCTAATTTCTATCTTGTGACATGCAGTGTTTATATAATCTTTATTCAGACATCTGGCCTTACACTTTTTTCTCTTTTAAGAAAAATCCATTACAATGTGAAGTGGATAACAGCTACAATAATGTTAGGACCTCAAGACTTGCACTGAGCCTTGGGGCATTTAGCTGATTCCTTTGGAATAAGAATTACCTCTAAATTTTACTATAGCAATATCATAAAATAAACAAGAAATAATTGAACAGAGAAAAAAATAGAAGTGGAAATAAAGGAAAATCAAAACTACGGACTACCAAAATTATTGCCTGGAGAGAAGAGATGTCTGATGCATGCCTTTGGTCAGGGACAGGGAGGGAGGAAGACAGTGGCTTGAAGATCTGTGAATACCAGGAATTTGAAGCAATAGCATGACAGCAGCTACTGCAAATGTTTGTAAATGGAAACACCATTTTATTTTGGAGAGATCTGCTTATTAATTCACAAACAGCAGTCGTACTTCATTGAGCATACAGCTTCTGTTTCTCCACAGATTCATAGCTCAGTACCTAATGTGCTGGCAGAGGAAAACATTTTGAAAAAAAAAAAAATTCTGTTGTGTTAAATTCAGTCACATGGCATCCGATTAGGCTACTGGAAGCTAGAATGATGAATTGCAAGAAAACATGATGAGACATAACAAGCTGCAACAAAGTTGTCTGGAGTGTAAGCAATGTGCATGAGGCAGTGAGTTTAAAAGATACAAAGGTATAAATCCAAATAATCAACCACATCTAAGTGGCAAACCTCATAGTGTGAGGAGCAACACAAGAAAAATTTGCTGCTTGTTTCATCTGTAGTTGTTCCATGTTGGGCTTATAACTTTGAATAAATAACAGTTCATGAAGGCGACAAGCAATTTAGCCAGCAGCTGGCAACTGGTATGACATAACAGAAGCTTTGATTCCTCCACTAAATGTCAGGAGGAAGGCTGCTTTTTGGGGACTGTGAGGCTACCACTGTGACACCAAATTGAACAGGGCTCATTGCCCTGAATCTTTCTCATAGTCATATTGAAAAGACTAGTGAAACTGTGCTGCTGTGCATAATACAGAATATATATCTATCCAAAAAAAGTAATCAAAATTTGGATTGTGTTTTCCCCTCTCAGTCTGTGTTTCACGCATTACAGTATATTTGCAGTTTGAACAGTTCCTTGGACTTTTTTAGAGGGCAGTATGTTTAGCCTGACAGTGTATATGGAGCAAGCACCTGCCTATTTAAAGAGAAAGTGGATTTGGGAATGATGGAGTGGCTCTCATGGAGTGCTTTATTTTATTTATTTCTATTTACCAATGAGGCAAAAGGCTGACAGACTTCACCCTTTTCTGATCTCCAAAGACAAGCATGGAATATTTCACTAGCAAGAGAAGGCATAGCTGCTATATTTTTCCATACTTCAAAGAAACTTAATCTTCAGCATTTTGTACATCAGACACTAAAAAAATTCATATAGCTTTTGGACTTGTTTTCAAGGCAGAAAGCAAATTCCCATTACTATTCAAGGAATCATTGGAAGTGGAAGAACAGGGAGACCCTATTACATTGTATCATCGGAGCTACTTGAAGAAATACAGATGGAGTATTATAAAAACATGGAGCAAAATGTGGGAATAGGAAAAGAACATTGTACCATTTGCATTTTTCTATTTGATACGGACATTTTCAACTCTACTTTATAAATGCAGGACATCTGCTTTATTGCACTAAAGGGAAGAAACAGTTATATTCCACACAGCTTTTTTCTGTAGTTTTAATGAAAGCAGGGCACAGCACACTCTCTTTAAATCATTCACTCTCAGGATTTTCCCTCTTTGCTGCCAATTCATACCTTAAGCATACAAGTCCAAGTGGAAGAGGGGTGGAAGAAGCAAGAAATGAGGACAGAAAACAGCAAGAGAGAAAATGTTGGAAGAGGGTATTTTCTCCAGTTATGTTCACTTACAATGGTAGTATTAAACTGTAACTTGCTTTGCACTGTTCATTCACTGAAAGTCTTTGGGCTCCTGTTTGAAGAGTATCAAATATACATGCTGTGGTACATTATGAGCAAAACCAGCATATGGGGTGAGTATTGCAGTAGTAACACAAGAATGTCATCCTTTGGGATAACATATTTTAGTGAAGCACTGACTGGAGAGCGGGAGAGAGGGAAGGGGAAAGGCATCTGCCCAACTTACAAATCCAAAGGGTTAGTTCAACAGATTCAAGAACTACTTCCGCTTCTCTTTTAATTTGAAGATTTTTGAGGTCCTGGATCATTGGTAAAAGATACTGAAAGAGATTCTGTATCTGGATAACTCTGAAATGACTCTGACATCAGTTATATTTGGGGGCAGCTGCAATGCAACATCACTGAATGACAAAACCCTGGATAGATGGTAACTAACAGGGGAAGTAGTAAGTCTTTCCTCTTTGAACTCTTGGTACAGCTTTCTTCCAAACCTTGTTTATCCATATCTAATTTTCTATTGTAAATTAATCAGTAAAGAGGGTAAAGAGGGTGGTCCCTTGTATCTAATAGAGGACAGAGTGATCATGTTTTGGTGCAGTAGTGTTTAGAATCTTTTTAAAATATACTTTGGAATCTGGTCTTCAAGTGTGTTGAGCATCAGCATCAAGAAGCTACGGGTATTCTACATCTCAGACATAAGAAAACAAAGTAAAAATATCTTAAAGAAAATAAAAATCCTAGCAAGAAGATTCCAACATTGATCTCTTTTTTTTTTGAAGCACTATCTAATATGTAAGAATAACATTATCTCTTCAGACCAAAGGTCACTATCATTCAGTCCCTGCTAGCAAATGCTTAGAAAAGACAGTAACAGGATAGTGATGTTTCTCTATTGTAATACACCATCTCCCAGTCCTCTGAAGTCAGATATATTCTGAGCCAGTTCTTGATGGATGTCATAAGTTTGTCTAATTGCTTTTTGAATCCATGGAAATTCTATTATCTACAACCCCCTCAGAAATACTTAGGTATGATTATACATTATTTTGTTGTTTGATTTTAGCTTGCTATCTGACAATATAATCTGATGCCCATTTTTCTTGTATTATGAGAGACAGTGAATAATTGTTTCCTAATCACTTTCTCCATGCTGTTCTGATTTTATGGAGTTTTATCATATTCTTCATCAGTCATTTGTCCCAACCTGAAGAGCATCTAGTTATTCCTTGTACAGAAACTGTTCCACTTCTATGATCATCCCACCTGCCTTTCTTTGTAGCTTCTCAGATTCTGAAATCACTTTTTAAAATAAAACAAGCCATGGAGAAGGAGGAAGGAACATTTGGTGGTTTTTCAATTTGGGAAAGCACTGTGGACTTAGACATTTACATTTACTTAGACTTAGACTTTACAGGGAGGATGGTGAAACACTGAAACAGGTTACCCAGAGAGGTTGTGGATGCCCCCTCTCTGGAGGTGTTCAAGGCCAGGCTGGACATGGCACTGAGCAGCCTGATCTAGTGGGAGGTGTCCCTGCCTATGGCAGGGGGGGTGGAACTGGGTGATCTTCAAGTTCCCTTCCAACCCGAACTATTCTGTCATTCTATGATGTAAAGATTCTTCCTTTTGCCTTCTCAATGGTATTTGCTTGCGACTGAGCACTGAGCGGTGATTTTGGTTTTGGTTTAGTTTGGTTTTTTTTCAGGGTGCTAACTATTACCACTCCAAGGTCTCTTTCATCAGCCATTATCCAAGTTAGGATTGTTTCTTCCATGTCCCCTTGAGTTGGGAAACAGGATAAAGACCTTCAATATTCAAGATGTGCATGGGTGTTGGATGATTTGTGGGATTTGTGGTTTCCCGTTTACTGCTTAGAAAGAATGGAGGAAGGCAAAACATGTAGCAAAAGAAATAATATCTCTGAAACTTAAGTGGGTTTCCCATGACTTTCATACCATATTTAATATCAAAGAAATTAAGTAGCATTTGGTTTCAAGATGGGAAAATAATTTTTTTTCTGACATTTAATTTGTGCTTTTGAGATGCAACATAACACTAATAGGATATAAAGATTCTGACTTTTCTATTGGTTAATTTCAAAGATTTGATTAAAGCTTTCATTTGAAATAGTTTCAATTTTTTATTTGACATTTTTACCAAGGTTGCCAAATCTGTGACTGTTTTAAATGAGAAAAGAGGGTAAGATGTCATTTCCTATCTGTAGATCTCATATTTCTGAACATTTCCTTGGAATCTACATCTACATTTCACTAGAAATCCATGATGTAATGAATTTGAAGAGACAGCAAAGTCATAATACAAGTATTGAGACTGGCTGTATTCACCATCTCATCCAGTATCAAAATTAGACTGCTTGCAAGACAACAAATTTTTTTGGACTTCTTTATCAAAACATCTGATTAGTCTTGTGCTGGGGAACAAAGGAACCTGGATAGCCCACACCATGTGACTGAAAGCACAGCTAAGCCTTTACTAGTGCAATTCGATCAGATAGCTAAGTGTTCCAGTCTCTATACCTTTTTCTAACTGTGCACTCTGTATTCTTTTCTTGCTTTTCCTGTATTTATCTTTATAAATACCACTACGTCACATAAATTTCCCCATAGCTACATGTTAATGGCTGAATTCAGAAGTGAAGTCATGTTCTCTGGGTTGGAGCTGAAACAAGAAGCAATCCAATACCAATAGAAATAGAGAGTGGACTGTTAAAATTAAGTATCAGTTGTATTTTTTCATGACTAATCTATTTTAGTCATGAATAAAGACAGATCCTGAAAATATTTATAACTAAATGGTGTGATGGCAGCAGCCTGTCAAACTGGAATGGGTACAACCACTGCCAAGAGGAAGTGCTACACAAGCAAATGTGTGCTGAACCAAACAAAGCTTTGTTACTCTCACAGGGATCTAGACACCAAGAAAGTGATCTGGAAGGAAGGCTGCTCTTTCTCTACTTACCTCTGATATGCTCTAGTCTTGGATGCTTAGCCACTCATTTTGCTTCTCTTGACTGCTGATATGCTAACGTCCTGGCTTTGTCTTGGATAGGGTCTGTGGGTATGAATGAAATGCAAAAATTGCTTCAAGAGGAGAGGTACATATTCATTTTGATACACAATAATAGATGACTGCTGTGGTTAACATTCTAAATGTATGAAAGAGTTAGGGTTAATAAAATTGGTTTAATAAAAATGTTTGGTAAATTTTATCAGACAAAGATGCTTTTGTTCTGTCCATACAGCACTGAACACAACAGGGCCCTACTCCTTTAACTTTGCCTGTGTAATACAGGTAATAAATAACAATATATGCTTAAGGGAGGATTTAAGAGTTAGGGCATCTTGTTTATTACCTTACAGTATACATAATTCAAGCTTTATTTTTGTTACTTTCTTTTTTTTTTTTCAAGTTGACTACATTTCCATCTTCTTCAATCAGAAGTCAATAAACTACACTTTTGTCCTATGTCTAACTTGTCAAGGTCTCTAAGAGAAAATATGTTTTAAAGGAGTAGGAGTTAATAGTCACTCCTGCACCATAAATTGCACTGGCAGACACACTAGGTAGCTTGTAGAAGTAAGGATGGCTTTCTCCTTGAAAGCTCTAATGAGACTGGGGAATAATATACAATCTGTGATTCAGGTACACTGCACTGCAAATTCGGGAGCTTTTAAACAAGTTGTAATGCTTAATAATACTGGATATACAATCCATCTGCTTCTTTTCTGAATCAGTAAGATATATACTTGTTGTGTTTGTGGAACTTAACTGATTTCTATTGCTTTGAAAATATATATGTGAAAATAATGCCCTAAATGATTGTCTTGAACTTAGCCACAATGGATAGAAAACAAAGACCCCAAATTCCTCTGGAAACTTCTCAACAGCTTTTGAATAACAGACTTTTAACTCAGTTACTATAAATATTGTAATTCATGTCCTCATTATTAAGCATCATAAGTCTCTCAAGATAATTACAGCCAATAGGGGTATATTATCTTAATTTAATGTGATGTGTTTTTGTACTAGGTAGGAAACTTGCAAGGAAGAAAAGAATGAAATTTTAACACTTGATTGAAGCACTTTGAGTGTGTCTTTTTGAAGATGTAAGACAACTTAAAACTGGACTTGTACTAAATAATAAAATGAGTCTTGCTGCTACTGACTAAAACTTTGTAGTATTACTCCTGCTACCACATTCTTTAAAGTCTACGCAGAAACAATGTCTTGGTAGAAATCATGGCCCTGGAACTATCCCCATATGCATGTTAACTCCAGAAAAAACAAGGCTGATTCAGTTTATAATATGTATTCATCTATAAACCAGAACCACCTCATAGTCAATTCAGCTAAAAAGCTCTCTTACTCTGTGAGCAAAATTTTCCATACAATTGTTTTGTTTTCAAAATGTGTCAATATGCAAATAACTATAACCAAGAGCCCTCCTAATGTTTACAGAAGCTCAGAAACCACTGTACAATTTCAGACTGGAAGTAGTTCATGCTGTATGCATCTTTAGTGTCAGTCTTACAACCTTACTCTTTTTCCAAGATGCAAGTGTGCATTCAACTACTCAGAGTTTGTTGCATATTAAAAACTACTATCTCATCTATGTATTTTAAAGTACTTCCCAGGAATTAACAAGTAAGAATTTCAAACAAAACAAAGTTAATTCTTGCAGGAAATCTTAAAATCAAAACATCAAATAAATACATAACACAAATAAATACAGATTAGTTAAAAATTTAAAAAAGAAATTATAATTGGAATCTCAAATTGACTTTGTGAAGTCAAATTCAGTCATTGAATTACTGAATAGGCCTTTGTGAGCCATCACTTCACCACTGATTTGGTGCAGCATTTTGTTCTGATGATGGAGGTAGGCACAGATGGACTTTCCAGTAGTCATCATGACAGGCTCTGACACAACTTGTTCAGTTAGTGATTCTTTCTCAGGTTACTACTAGAGGATAAGTCACAGGGCTCTTAAATTTATACAACTTTTCTAGACAGTCTCCAGTTGACATAATACATTCATTTTCTCCTCTCCAGTGAGATAATCTATTAGCAGAGCTCATTAGCAGATTCTAAAACAAAGGCTCTCCTAAAATTCTGTTGACATCCCTGAAATTTATTGTAAGTAGTATCACACTATTTTAGAAAACAACACTGGAAGGGACCTCTGGAGGTTAATCCAATCCAGTTTAATTCAACATTTATTGGAAACCACTGGTGAGCTGCAAAAGGATTGCTGCTTGTGCCAGAGAGCAGGAGTCATCAGGAGCTGCCTCCCAGTTATCAAATGCTTCCCAGCAGGCATGATCAGGAGCTGGCTTCCCACTGTAGCCAGTACCTGCAAGCAGAAGCAATTGGGAACCTATATTTGTAATTATTGCTAGGAAATTAAGCCATATATATATATACATTAAAATAAGAGAGTACAGTTTAATCTAAATGTTGAGAATTTAATTTATTACCCCTACTCCCCAGCTACTGAATAAGAGGTGGAGTTAAGGTAGACCTTGGACTTTACTGAACAGGGTTGGATGATCCTTTGACTACAAAAGATTGATAAACTGCTTCGTCTTTCTCCCAAAGGCAGCATAAATGAAATCTATGTCATTGTTGCTTCTAAATTTGAAGGAGATTTTTATTTTATATTAAACAAACAGCTAAAAATTCTAAAACCCTATGAAAAAATAGAAATGAAGAAATTTCAGAAAGGAAATTAGTTCAAACTGTATGTGAAAACTTAGCTCTAAGAGGAAATAAAAAGCTACTTTATTGGTAAAAAAGGAAAGATATGTTTAATACAAAACACAGCCAAAACTTAGAACCACAGTTCTTTACTGGGGCTTGAGAAGATGATCTACAGTTTACAAAGCTCTCCCATGAAAAAACTGATGAAATACCATATTCTCACAAAAACCCACAAACCCTAACAACATACAGAACTATGCTTGTCCCTAATTTTGCTTTATCCTAATACACAAATGTCACTGGCCTTTCACATCCATGAGGAAAAGAGCTAACATCACCCTTCCCATACAGTACTATGAATCATCCCAGAACACACGCTGGTGCTTTTTTGGTTTGTGGTCCATCCTTCTTCGGCACAGAAAGTAGTTTCCTTGCAATTCCGTATAGTATATTGGGGGTAATTGCCACCTTTTTGTACACAATAGTTGAGCTTTGTTTGAGAAGGTGACTGGAGGAGAAGTCTGGATGAGAATATTCTTATTGCCCTTCATGGACTTGCTGGACTCTTTTGTGTTTATGACAGTGATCATAATATCAGAGGAGCAGTTTTAGTGTGGTCTTGGAATTATTAACATTGGTCACACTAGGCAAAGTTTGTATTTCACACTTTCTATTTCCCTACAGGTGCTTGACTTTGGTTAGAAAACAATCTTTAAAAACTCATATGTTAATAAAATAACTGTCTACATGTAAGTGTCATTTCCAAAAAAGAAATGGCAATAAATTAAAATATATTATTCCACATCTGGAATCCTGCTTTTTAATGCTAAAAAAATAACTGAAATATAATGTCATGCTATCAAATTCTGTCCCTGCCTACAGTCACAATAAGAACTGTGCTTCTGTAAGATCAAAATTAATATTTAGCCATTCTGAATCAAGATGGGATGACTGTGAGTCATTAGCTCTGAAGTTAATTTTGCAGATTTAGTAAAGGCATTGTTTTCACCATGAATTAAAAGTACAAAAAGGAGAAATTTGACTTTGTATTCCAACTTCACACCAGTGTGAAAAGAAATCCCAGTGACACCAAAATACAGTTACTTTCCTGCCATTAAAAATGCAGCAGATTGAGCCTCCAAATAGTAATAAAAAAGAAAAGTGGAGGTGGAAGTGTTGAAGACACAGGATCTTACATCAGGAAAAAGGCCTTGGCAATCCTCTTACAATAATTCTTGTTTAGCTAAAGACTTGTCTAAGTCTGAACCAAACTGAGTAGAATGAGGGCAGTAGCAAATAATGGCTGAGGATTTGGACAGGATTACTGAATACTAATAAGGTGAATGCTTTTGGTTGCTAAAAATTCGCTGGTGACATTTTTATTTTTCAGTTTCGCCAATTCAATCCTAAAATATCAACATAAATCTGCAAATAATTAAACATGTCCACTCCACAGATATTTCCCATAATCCAAAGAAATAAATCTAGATATATGATACAGCACACATTGCAGCTGTGTTCCCCAACTTACATAACATTTTAAAAGGAAAGCAGAGTAAAAGCGACATGACAGCTCTATGAGGTCATGCCCTAGTATGTTGATCCTACTATATTTAAAGGGTAAGGTTGGGTCACTAGCTAAATAAGAGCAGCACTGAAGATATTTTTTTTGTTCATTTCAGTCTTGATGACCCTGGCAGAGGTCTCACATATTAAACTGTGTTTGTGTATGGAGGCAGTTCCAGAGGGAATGTCTTAGATAATGCTCTTAGAATTGTGTCTGAAATTGGAAAAACACTGCTAAAAGAAACATCACGGTGGCATTGAAGCTTCATTCTGGCCTGGTGCACAGTTAATGCAGTCACTAACTGAAACACACAGCTATACCTTGACAAGAGGTAAAATGCTGCATTTTTTGTTCTGTGTAATGGGAATGATACTGCTCTGTGGAGTATTTTTGAGTGAGTTCCTGCACATAAAAAGAGACAATGTGGAGGCTGAAAAAAAGAGAAAATGTTCCATATCATGGTGCTATATTTCACCCTACAGAAAACAGACGTTCATTTCAGTATATTAAGATATATCAATGGTTATTTAAAGGTAACTAAATAGTAAGCTAACTCAACATTCATATGTATGCAGGTACCCAGTGAAATACTATGCTCATTGATGCTAATTCCACTAGTAATCTTTTCCCACTTGCAACATTTTTGCATTTTTCAATTTCTTGCTTATAAATTTTACAAAGAGGAAGAAAGGTATGCAACTTAATTGCATGTTATTTACTTATGGAGCTATATTTAAATGACAGAAAAGAAATAGTATAGGGACACCTAGACTGCTTACAAGAGCTGGGAGAAAATCTGAAAAATAGGACAAAAAACCAGTCAGTAATGAAAACTAAAAAGTCAAATACTTACAGGAAATAATCTGAAACACAAATATACTATGGAAGGAAGACAGTGTTTGGAAAACACTAAAAAAAAAGAGTTAGCGGTGAACAGCAAATTAAATAAGGGCTTGCAATGTGATACAGCACTGGGAAAAAAAACAAATGTTATTTTGGCCAGAATATAGGAAGGGATCACATTCAAAGTGAAGCATCAGAGAATACAAAGCATTTGAGAATATGCTGTAGAAAATAATGGATTAATTGAAGAGTACATAAGGTGATTTGCTGGGTTAAAATTCCAATCTCTGTGAACAGATGCAGATTCATAAAATTTAATAAAAATTTCCCTCCTTTTCTAGAAGTGAATTTGATTGATTTCTTTCAGTAAATCTGTGACATCTTAATTCCCATAAATTTAGTGCTTGGAATGGATCCTGAAGCTTTGAGGAAGATCACGATGGAGGTCGATGAAAATTTTCCAGCTCTTCTACTCTCTATTCCTCTCTCAACTTGGGAGCTAGGTTTTCTTAAGCACTGATGGGAAACTGAAAATGTTTCAGGCCTAACTGTTAGTAAGCTTAAAGACTGCAGGTACCTCTCAAACCTTCATAGCCTTGCAGCAAATACACAGAGCTTCTCAGTTCAGCTGAGACTGCAGCTGACTGCAGAGTGGGCAGATTCCACCTTCATTTCTGGCTGGTGGGTTAGAAATGTGCAACTGGAATTAAAGCTAAAATGATTTGCTTGATCTTTAGCTCTTTTGTTCTGAAAATTTACAGCCATATGACATTATTTATTTGGATTTTCTGAAAGCTTCTTATACCATTTTCACATGACAAACCCCTGCTTAGGCTTGTAGCTGCTAGATTTGGGAAAGAGGCACTGGAGTGGCTTCAGCATTCTTTCAGGGCTGGAAACAGAGCTGGTCACACTGGGTGACACAACTCTTAGAGAGACCGAGGAGTGGGCTGTCACCTTCACTATGTTTGCCCTGTGAGATGCGTAATGTACGTCACTGGTCCTCATCCTTTATTAACCTGTGCCTTTACTGAGAAACTACAATTGAGCATAAAGAGGGTAAATTATCAGCTCTAGTGTACTTGGAAATTCTACATGTGTATCACTGAATTTGAACTTTGCACTATTTACATAAGTGAAATTGTTTCACAAGATATCAGGCAATAGAGAAATAGGTCAAATGATTGAAGTTTGGTATTAAATCTATTCACTGCTGCAGACTGATTTTGCTTCAGGATCATCATATCCAGCTAGCAAAGATCAAGAGACCAATGGTCTCACTATGGAGGCAAATGAGAAGTTGATTCCTGATAGTATGAGGATGACAAGAAAAAAAAAAAATCTGCTATCTACTATAATTAAAAGTAAAACCTAATAACCTCTCTGCTCCATTAGGACAGAGTAAGCATGTGCAAGGCCAATGCTCTGTACTCTTAAGTAAACAAACAAACAAATGCACACAGACACAGAACAGATGTTTGGTTCATAGGAGCTTTAAACCGGTGGGGTCACTCCTTGGATGTCTGCCACTTTTTATGTGGCAGTATATAAATCACACATAGAGTATGTTATCTATATAAAAATCTATATAGCTTAGGCAGAAGAATGGGCTACAAATTTGTGGCCCAGGGAAATTTGCTGATGGCATGGAGAATAGTAGCACACTGAAGAAAGAACTAATTTCAAGTTCAAATAAAAGTTTTTAATTTGCAATACGACTTGGCTGCTGTCTGTACCATATGTGTCCTTCAAAGTAATAAACAAACACAGTGTATACACAGGTGACTGCAATGGAATTACAGTGGGATTATTTTGAGAGAAATTGTATAATAGGGGGATCTTTTCATCAAATATCAGTTAAATGTGGAGAAGCAATTAAATAGAAGAAGAAAAACTACCAGGAGAATTCACTATACAGGTGAAAGAGTTGAATGATATTTTCACTTCTCTGAGCCAAGATAGAAATGTCTTTGCTTTTACTTACAAACCCCTCTCCCAACAACCTGTTTTAGCACTTGGGAAGGCACAAAGAAGGAACAGAAAGATAGAGGGGATGATGACAAGCTATAAATCTCAGTGCTTAAATTAAGTGGTAGGGCTAGAAATACAGTACAGTGCATCACTTGTTACAGTGTGACAAATGGTGCTCCATTTGCTAAAGTCATTTACAACTGGCCATTAATAAAGAGGCTGGGACAGGGGATGCCACTTGCTAAAGTTCTAAAAAGAAAGTGATTAAAAGTATCTGGAAGTCTGGGTATACACTTCAGAGTATTGTCCAGGAAAGGGTTTAATTCTTGTTCTTAAACATAAACATTTTACTGATAATGTGCTCTGCTTCCCTTAGAATTATTAACTGTAACCATAACAGACAATACTCCAGATGTGTCGTAATGAAAAATTACTGGGAGAACCTTAACACAAAGTAGTTATGAAGAAACTTTACACTTGTATTGTAAGACTGATGTTTGTGGAACCTAAACCCAAGACCACTGTGGCAAAACCATTCATTAAAAAAACCCAAACAGATAACAGAGTGAATCTAGCTACCCTACCTAGCACAAGAGCTCAGACAAGCAGGCTGTTTACCTGGTGGTTCTCTTCACACTATTTCCCTCCATGACGTGGAAACAGGAATTGAAGGAGGCTCTTTTCAGCCTGATTCTCAAGCATGTTACCTGTTTATATTCTCTCCTTCTTGGTTCCCTTCAACATTACACATACAGACGTTTTCTTGGTGTATGCTAGTAGTGACTGCTAGTCCACACTATTTTTTAAAGTTCTTTAGTAAAAAGTATTGATAATTGTGTAGGCCCCTTGAGGTTTGGTATCTAATTCCCTTTCAGAGCTGCACTATCCTCTGAAAATTAAATAGACAAAGGAAAAAGTATCAGTATGTCTCCTCATATGCCTGAGAC
Organism: Turnix velox; assembly: GCA_013400935.1. Classification (NCBI taxonomy): domain Eukaryota; kingdom Metazoa; phylum Chordata; class Aves; order Charadriiformes; family Turnicidae; genus Turnix; species Turnix velox. Next base: position 117,758 of record VZTY01000823.1, on the reverse strand, counting down.
TTGGCATGGCTTGACTCACATTCATGGACACCTCAGGGTCTTTGGTCCTTGATAATTTTGCCTGTTGTTCCATAACTAAAATTCAATAGTCTGACAATATTGAACACTTGAGTAAATTTTACATATTCCCCTCTCTACCAGACTGTTACTGACAGATTTGAATGTAAGCTTCAAAATTCTGGAGCCAAAAACAGATGTACAAACTCCGAAACACAGTAAAACCATTCACTAGCTTCACTGGAATCTTTTGTTTAGGAAACTTAAAGGAACTTTTAGCAAATGAAAAATAATACTTACACAGACAACATACAAATGATGAGCTACATTATAAATAAATAACCTCAAATTATAAAACCAAAGTTATCAGTACATTATTAAAAAATACATGTATTTTTAACTATGAAAGAGAGGTAAAAAGGGGAACAAAGTGTGTAGTTTACAAACCACTGTGCTACATTACATTGTTTGGGGGAAACAGATCTTGCCTCTTTACTGATCACTTAGAGACAGTGCATCAGTATTCCCATTGCTCTGACACTGATCTCTTTACACTTACAAAAGAGCAAAATTCTTCCACTTTCTTTCTGGAACCTTTCAATTATTATGATAATTGCAAGCAAACAGCTTGAAACAAATGGCAAATCAACATGGCCAGATTGTACCTCATATTGTTTCTTTTCCTTTTGTGGGCATTTGAATTCTGTTTGGTCAAGATGGCATTTGATTTGAACTTATCAGTCTTGGAGGAAAAGCAGCAGAAGATAACGTTTTCTCCAAATACTGAAAATATAAGCATGTTTCAATGCATTTATTTTCAACAGGTAATTTGATACTTCTACTTTTCAAGAATTAAGATGTCACAGATAAATAATCACAGCTCTTCAAGTTTGCTTCTCAAAAATACTTAAAATCTTCCCATCTTTTTAATTTTGATCTCAAGTACATCTATATATATATATATACAATTAAAAACTTGAACTTTAAAAATGTTACATAGATAAAGTTTTGTAATGGAAATGATGTTGGAGATAAGAGAGCAGTTAAAGGAAATGGATGTTAAGAGTAATATTTAACATTGTCTGCATAAATAAAAGAAACTTTGCAGATATTCTGGTTTACCAAATTTTTATTTTGCTGCCAAGGTACCAGACAGCATATTGTCTGCACAATGATGGCAGTTTCTTAGCCCTATTCAAGTTTTAATGTAGCGAATCTTATAAATGTATGAGGTAACTTTGCCACTATTCAGCAAAAGAACATTACGCCTTACTCTAATTTCAGATCCATGTGTGACAAGGATAGATAAAACTGAAAGAAGCTTAAAGCATGATACATTCCCTGCAGTTTGAATTCAGGACTAAAGCAAGCTAAAGACTGAAAAATGAAGACAAGAAAAAGACTAGGAATGTTTTGGTTCATTTGATAAATAGTAGAATAGGGAGACCCACCCTAAGCAGAAAAAGGAACTTCAAAAAGTCTGATTAAAAGTTGCATCTTACTATAGTGAAGAAAATATTACTGTGAAAGGGATTTCATTATTAGTTTTTCTAAGAAATATTATTGCTAAAATCTGTTTAGTTCAATATCAAGTGTAGACTGCCATTCTTGTATAATATGGGTAGATTTTATTAATGATATTATGGCATCTGTATAAGTTAAATGATAAGAAGCCACACATAATGGAAGGAGGAAGATTCAAAACAATTTCAGAGAAAGCTTCCATTTTTTGTGTTATTTCTTGAACAAGGCAGTTTTCTACAAAGCAATAATTTTTAAATGTTCAAAATGGCAACATTCTTTGGACTGTTTGTTTCAGCAAATAAAACTCAGCTGTATCTTTCTACCATTACACAAAGAGATATTGTTATAATGTAACTGAGAGATGGCCATGTTTCACAGATGAACAAACAGATGCTAATTCAATTAATACATTAGCAATGGCATGAAATAATATTAGAATTTGACATGCTATACACAGAAAAACAATGATGTCTTTTGTAAATATCACATCTGTAAGTTTTGATAAGGCCAGCCGATGGCAGATTGAAGTGTGATTAAAGGCAAGATGAATTGTACAGTGTTTCTTAATTAGATCTAATCAGCTTAGTTTACTGGAATTTAATAGTCAACTTTGAAGACTGTTTTACTGAATGGTCATGAGAGTACAATCCTATTTAGAACTCCTTCCCTGATAGATTCTTTATCTAAAAGTGCCTGACACTTTATAATCTACCTTAATTTCAGGGACTATCATTGATGAAGAGGCTCACTATTGTGGGTTAAAGATCATCATACTTTTGAAGCATGAAACTAAGAACCTAAAAAGAGAATGAATGAAAGAGGATGTTGGGCTAGAACACAAGTACATTCATCACTTAGGCCACATACCTAGAAATGTATTATGAAACAATGCTGTCTTGGATATTTATGCAGGCATTAATAAATAAGTAGCAAGGAAAGAGAAGTACTGACTTCTAGTTTAAGAAGTAAGTATTAGATAATGTAGGTCAATCCAAAGAAGTCTGTTTCTTCAGAGAAGTCACTCTATCATAAAAATTAAGTGCTAGATCTAGTAGCTTAGGTGTGTAGGTAAACTATGAAAAGAAAGAAAGAAGGAAAGTCAGAAAGAAAGAGAGAAAGAAAGAAAGAAAGAAAGAAAGAAAGAAAGAAAGAAAGAAAGAAAGAAAGAGAGAAAAGAAGAATTAAATGGTTTAAAGAGTTAGAATAAATGCAATAGTGCATGTAAATGAATACCAAATAGCTAGACAGCTAATTTTATATGATTTTTTTCTCCTTCCTACTTGCAGTTACGCCTTACTCTCTCTGATTTTTTTTGGTAATACAGTAGTTTTAACTTGAATGCTATAAATCTTGGGTTATGACTTTAAAATCTAGCTATTAATATTTTTTGATGAACTGAATATCCATCTAAAAAAAGGGGCTACATTTAAACGGCCTATAACCTTACCTTTGATTTTCAGTTATAATCACAGAGGGTAGTTTAATGGTTTGAGTAAGTATTAGATAATGTTTCTAATGGTATCGTCTCATCTATTGGTATCTTCCCTTCTACAGATATTTATCATGATCTAGCTTCCCTGTTGTAATCTTTCCAGATTAAGATAGTTTGTTGCATACACACATATGTGACATGGAATATACAAAACTACTTTGTAGAGAAGACTACAGAAAGCATTATTCCTTCAAAGTTCAAGTCAGACTTAAGAACAAATAGGAATTGGTGCAGCTCCATTGGCTTTAGCTCTGTTATCTGATTTTTGGTAGCTAAGAAGCTGCCACAATATTTCCTTTTCATTCTTGACATTTTACTTGTTTATTTTTATTGAATGTTGCAGCAGAAGATTGCTTTGGCTGTAAACACAAACAGCAATGCCTGTGAAATAGCGTTCATATACTCTGGCAGTGTATAGATTAGATTGGCTTAGTAGATGCAAACCCATGTCCGTATTTTCTAAGGAGAAAGAAAGAAAAGAAAGAAAGAATACATGAAATACTGAACAGCAGGACCACAGTGATTCATAACTTGCTCTCTGCACTGCTGTGAGTTGTCACTGGTTGTTCACAACTTCAGCTCAGTCTTTGGGGATTCACAGGAGTTTATGCATTAGCACAGCATTATTCCTGATCCCGTTGAAAAGTGCACAAAAACATACATCAATCAAGTATTCTTTGATTCTTTCTACACAGCAAAAAAAAAAAAAGCACCCACAACCAATTCATCTGCACACAAACTCCTTCAATTAAATGAGTATGGGTATGATCTCTACTGTACTTCAGATAGACAGGCAGGATATGGGAGTGAGTGTGGTATGTTGATCAGTGGCAGAAACAGTTGAGTTTGGATTGTCCAACAGAAAATATGAGGAGTTTTCTTTCAAATACATAGACATTCTGCATGTTCAAACATGCTATATGGTAACAAGTCTCTAAGTCTTAAGGGTAAGTTACAAGAATCCTTCTTCTCAGCATACCACTCAGCATAATGCTAGCATTAAGGCTGTTCAGCTGGAACAGTACACAGGAGCTAATAACAGGTAAGGTGAAGAAGAAATGTGCATGCATGATCTGGAAATGAAAGAGTGAGTCAAACACTGCAAGTATTTGAAATGGAGAGCTTTATATCAATTCACCCTACCAGTTCTGACTACTGGTGGTTAATGTCCCAGATTGCCTTGTTTGCTGTCAGGGTAGGATGGACCCATTTTTGAGGTCGTGTTGATTAGGGAGAGTCTAAAGACTTGCCTTTTCTGAGGAAGGGATGCATTAAAAGAAGGAAGGGAAGAAAAAGGCTTTCGTCTTATCATCCTTCCGTCATCACCCACAGAAAGGAATTTGACCTTTTGATTGAGTTGTTTTCTTGCTTTGTTTAGTAGTGAATTGTCATTTGCAATGGGCCTCTGCCATCCATGAAGTCCTAAGCTCTCTCCTATAGAGATTTATGCTATGGAAGGAATGCACATCAGTAATAAAGATCAACAGGATTATAGTTACTTAATTGGACTCTGGCTAATAAAATTAAGCAACAGATTGAAGAGAGTTGTTTTGTTTTCTTTTGTTCAGTATTACCAGCAACATTTTTCCCCTGACCAGATACTAGGAAAAAGAATTCCAGGTTCCCTAAGCTTTTAGTGAAGTTTGCTTCTTTTTACATTATGTCTCTAAATGTAGGAAGTGTACGCTCTTAATGACTGTTTAAATATAAATTAAGCAGACAAAGTGGTAGCCATGTTTTACAATACAAAAAATAATTTAGGATTGCTGTGTTCTATATGTGTTATCACAGCTTGATTAGAGTAACAATAACAAAACTCATAGAATGATTCCTGTTTGTTTTTAAAGTATTGCTCCTTAAGGTTTTAGCAGAGGAATTCCATGTAAGACAGCAAGCCATAATTCCTTGCCTTCTCTAATGTTTACTTTTACCCAACTCATTTCACATTCGTCTATCACAGTAACATACTTGCAATTATTTGAACAGAAATTATACTATGTATTTTGACTTCTGAGCTATAATTGGAAGTAACAATAGAATCTTTAGCAGTAACCCAGCTGTCTCCTATGTATTTTTAAGCCTAAAGAGTTATTGGGAATGCAAAAAACTACAAAGGAATTGTAAAGAAATGATTTCATCTGTATATGATTTTAATCAAGCTTGGCTTGCTGTTAAAAGGCTGGTTTAATGAAGACTGCATTTCCCTTATGAGAGTCCTGACAATGTAGTTCAGTATCAGCCAAACAAGGGTTATTGCCGTAACAATAGCTAGAGGGTTTACCACAAAAAAAAAAAACCCAAACAAAAAAAAACAAACCACCCTTTCATTTCAGTCTGTTTCTGATCACTTATTTAGAAAATGACAGACAAATAACAGACAAAAGTTTCAAAGTAACTGATAGTGAAAAGTCTGCTTGAGCAAATATAAATTTATAGAAGTTAAATAATATTTTATTCATATAATTTCCTATCCAGCTAATTAATTAAAAGAATCAGTTCAACTGGGATTTTCCTATTATGCTACATCATTATTTCTACTACTAGAATGTAAGAGATTTTAAAAAGTGAAGTCAAACTCTTTGCAGCTAAACTCTTACAAATGTAATATGCGGATATTGAATTTAATATTTCTAGTGCAAATACAGAGAACTGCTTTGCAGAACTATGAAAACATAAAAGATGACTTTGTCAAGTGCTAACTCAAAACCGAAACAAATGTTTTTATCTTCTTATTTAAAGACATGATCCTGCAAACGTTCATATTACCTGTAGAAAAACACATAAAGGAAAACTTTGCGAACAATCCCAACTCCTGATTTAATAGCATTAATCAAATGAAGTAAACTTTTACATCTGTCTCAGTGTTTGCAGTACCAGATTTTGAAAACTCCAATTCACACAGATTGTTCCTTTGAAGTTAATGAGGTATTTGTATGAGTAGAGGCTACTCACTTGAGTTATGTTTTCTGGTTGGTGCCTTAGTCCTTTCTGTTGCCAAGTGTACTTTTGTTTAGTTAAACTGAAGTACTTCATTTTTAAGGAAAAGTTATATTGCCAAGAAGTATAAACAGGTCTAACTTTGACTAATATAAATATTTGAAAACCAGATCTTTTTGTTACATCTTATAGAAACAATTCTAATGCAGATGACAGAGGGAAAAGTGCTTTTATGGAATAGATGGTTCAACTGAAGTATAGCACTGAGGAAATTTTAAAAATAAATATGAGGAAATTTGTCTCCTAACAGTCAGCATATTTGGTTCAAATTCAGAATATTTTTGTATGACAATTAAATGGAAATTCTTTACATTTCCAGTTCCGCAGCACATTATTTAAACCTTAAGCCTCTCTAATTAAGAGGAATCATTAAATTTATTCCTATTGCCTGATTTAAAGTTTATTTGCTAATAAGCAACTGGACAAAGGATGTGTGAAATGAATAGTTGAAGAAAAACTCTGACAGCAAAAGAGAGGTCTGGAGGGTGAAGTTGGTTTATTAGGCACCGTTTGTCATGAATGGGACTACTGCATGTACAAAAGCAAATCTCACTACCTTAGAAGATTAATTCTGAAGGAGGCACTCTTGGGTCAAAGTATACATAAGCGTGTGCCTAATCTCAGAGAAATCAGGCTATTTTCTCACAGCAATTAAGCAGAGGTCTAGGGTTTCACCCACAGTGTATTTAAACACAGGATACAATTAAACCCCAAAGTATTAATATCTGTGCTGTGCAAAATTGCCCAGGAAATAGATTTTTCCCTCTTTCAAATGGAAAGCAAGGCAAATTAAGGAGGATGACTTTATTTGAGTAAAAATTATGCCGAAACAAATGTAAGTAATTCATTTTTAACTGTTGATTCCTTATGTACATTACTTTTTCCTGCTCACATAACTTACTCTGGAATGTACGTTTAGTGGATATGAGTGATCAATACCATTGCATTAAAATAGCTTTGTTTTCATGGCTAGTATAATTTCTACAGGATAATTGTTCAACAAAAGCATCTTAAACAAATTATGGACAAAATGCTGCTCTGCATGGGCAGACTTTAAGATCAAGGAAAAGAGTGACCGTAACAACTTATTCAGCAAAAAGCAGTTACGTAAAATCTCTTCCTCCTTGATCTTTACGGATTATTGAGCAGTGTGAGGGGAAAGACCACTGTGACTTAAAGAAATTTAATGCTAATTTAAAGTGTTTCCAAAGAAAAGGGAAAAACTCCTCTAAACACACAACATAATTCATTGCATCTGCATAAATTTAGTAAGAACGAAATAATTGTTTAAGGAAAACCATCTTTCTCAGTTGCCTAAGAATTCTCTCCAATTTAATGGTCTTACACATTCATTTGAAGTACAATTCACTTTTGTCTACCTCTCATAACTACATAATATATTTTACTCCCAAATAATTTTATAAAAAGAAAAGAAATGATTGGCATTTTCTATCACAAAAATACTGCTTATTCACAAAGTAACACATTCTGCACTGGGAAATTTTTGTCTCCTATATTTCTAAACTTAGATTTGTTAAAGCTTCACTACCACACCAAAGTACACAACGATATAAACTAATTCTACACATCACAGCTTCTATGTGTCAAGTTGTAGTAATTCTGTGGAAAATCTTATTATTTTGAGCTTTCAAATCAATGATGAACACAGGATGTTAATAAATGGTCTAAAAAGTGAGGTAACATGCAGTAATTTTTTAAAAGCGAGAAAAAATACTTCTCACTGATCATGTTGGTCACCAAGACACTGTTTTAACCATTAAAAATGCAGCATATCCCAAAACAAGTTACTTGTTAAATAAATGCTCTTTTTGAGTAGAAATGCCCTTTTAAATTATTTTATCTCAGCACTTGTAAAGAAAAAGATGTTCACCTATCACCTTTACACTGTTGATGTGCTGCATTGGGTGAATCCATAACCTTTTCACAATATGTAACATGTTGCGGAACACAAAATTACTTCCTAGCTTTAATTAAATCCTTTCATAAAAGTCCTGCTGACTTCTTTAAGAAAGAGATCTTACTAAACAAAAATAAAACCAAACAAATTCCATACCCCTGTATGATTGATAACTCTAAATGAATATGCAACCATTACAGAAAATTATCTTTCAGGGCACTAAATAAGTTTGTGGCTCTAAATTAAAAAAAAAAAATTTTTATAAATTTCAGTAAATATTAATAAAATTTTCTTGTTGAAAAGCCACAATCTTTTATTTTCTTTGCAATCTCTAAGGGCATGGGAATTCACCAAAGTTTTGAAACATGCCTTAATATAGCAGTCTATATAAGTCCTCCAGATCGTTAACTTCTCAGTAAAGATGTTGAGGTAAAACTTAAAGACAAAATATTTATCCACTTTACCTCCTAAAGCACCAGATGCAGGTGGTTTTGTTCTGAGAAAACACATTCTAGATGAAAAAAAATGTGTACAAGAAGACCCTGACCACTGAAACAAACAGCAAAACTATACCTGAGTAAAATTTGCTATTGTATAAATCATTGTAGCTGGCATAGAGATGTAACCTCTTTGGTCAGTACAAATGACAACAATTATTTTAAACTTTAAACTATGTTAGGAGCAAAATCAAACATATTATATAATACCTTCTAAGTCCATGCTTAATTTAAAGGGACACAGGAGTTTGCAAATTCTGTTTCGTTTACTTCAAGCTAAAGGATCAGCTCTCTAAAGATAGTTAATAATTCCTGATCATAAAAAAATCCCACTTAGGAAGCCTCTATCTATACACATGTGGTAATAATGGTGAAGTCTGTGCATGCACAGAATAACATGAGCACATACTTCAAACTGGGAGGAGACTGAATTTATATGCATGTTGTTTCCATTCACATGCAGGCTTAATCTGCAAAGACCACAAATCTTTGTATTCACCTTCTGTCAAACACAGGTGCTACCATTCACTTTTGATGCTGAAATGATCATAATTATTTACTGTGTGTTCTCTACAAGATGAAATAAAGAGTAAAGATAAATCTTGATGTGTTTTTATTGTTAGATAAAGAAAATATTGTTGTGAAAAATCCTGATTTCTAAATGGCCAATGTGGCAAATTTTAAATAATGTTTTTTGTCATCTTTCTGGCATTAAAAAAAATTCTTTAACAGTCACAGCTAGAAATAAATATTTATTTGAAAATAAATACATGAAAAGGAACCTACTGTCAGGGAAGTATCACTTATAATTGAAAAAGGCCCTCAATACTGTAAAGAAATTGAGGAGAATCTTTCTTTTTTTAAATGTTCTGAGTTAACAAGCTGATGATCTCACAATAGGCACAATCTCCTGTTTAGAAGTAAAATTAGTGTCCAACAATGTGCTGAAGCACTGGAACAAGCAAAGAAATGTTGAGATATAAGAAATATGGAACTTGCTGAGGCTTCCTCGAGTAGATGGGTTATCTGATTGGTGTGTAATCACAAAGTTAAACAAACAGCAATAAAGCTAAACTAATTCACTGTCAAGTCTACATGTCACCCTGGCTGGTTCATTATGTGCATTTTTGACAAACAATACGGAAGAGACAACTGTACTGAATCAAATAACTTGCAACAGTTTACACTCCTATAAAACTATTTACATTTTGTCAAATGAATATTTATAACAAGTGGCTTTCCTTTCACAAACACTGTAGCTCAAGCAGCTCCCATTCATTATTGTATTTAGGAAGTACAAACACTAATTCTGTGAGTTAGCGACACAGTCTGTTGTAACTTGCCATAAAACAAGGCCTGCAATAGTAATATAAAATCTAGGAGAAACATGCTATCGCTTCCATTTTTTCCAGTATCCTAAGATTTTTATGTCTTCAAGTCTCAGGAATTCAGTTTCAATATTATATCTGCCCTTCAGCATAGCATGTCCCAATGAAACAGCCAATGAAGTTTATTTTGCACTTTATCAATACAGTGTAAACCAGCATGTGCTTACCTCCATGGGGTTACTGAACCCAACTTGTCTGTGTGCACAGACAGCACTTTGGCCACAGATGTGACTGGTTAACTGTACAAGCATGGAGGATATATCCACACAACAATACTTCATTCACCAAGGAAATCTGCTGTGGATTACAGCTTCTCTATGGTTACGTCTGTTCTTAATTTACTGCTTTTATTCAGTTTTCAACCATAAATGAGCCCCTTATGAGGCATTCAGTATGCAGAATTGACAACTCTTTTTATCTACATGAAAAATATTTTAAGATAATAATTTATGGTTACAAAATATTTTAAGCAGTTTGAATAGTTACATTTTATTTTTTCAGTACTTAATGATGCAGTATCCCCTGAAAAAACAGGAGACCTGGGCAATCTATTGATTTCACATATTTGTAACAAAACAGAGCAGCCTTGGCCATACAGAAACACAAGTTTTAAAATTGCATATATCATAGGAATGGCATGGTGTTTTTTTTAAAAGCTCTTAAACAGCATCTCATGAGGAAATCCTGGGCCAGAACTGTGACTAAGGGCCCTGTGGATGGGAACATAAAGGAAGTATTTTAGCAGGCATGATATTTTGTTTATGGCATGCCTTTTTTTTTTTTTTTTCTTAAATTTGAGATAGGTGTAGATTTTAAACACTATTCAAAAGAGAAAATGTGAAGCTGTCTGTAATGCTGGGGAGGGTTACTGAATTATTTATGTTTTATGTATGAAACTGAAATGTGAGCATGGGTATTTTAATCTTGTTTCACCATCAAAGATAGTCTCTCAATTTGTATGCTGAATTAAAGCACTATCTACTTTGTAAAAGCCATCTAAAGGGACTGATTAGCATTGGGCACTAAGTGATTTAGGAAGGAATGTTGCAAGTAAGAAGACCTGCCTACGAAGCTAGCAATGTGCTGCAAAGCTACCAGTATATTTTGTGGTGTGCCGATACTATCCTTTCTATCAGATCCGACATATGTCCTCAGAGGGACATCATCCATTGAAACTATAATTGGCAATAGAGGAAGGCAGCCATGTGAATGATATGGAATATTCTTATTAATTGAGACAATAGTGATGAGGCTTTAAAAAGACTTCCAAGATGACAAAGTCCCCTTTGCATTATTTTAGATTAATTTAAAGTGTTGGCACACAAAGCTTTACAACTTTATTCTTGGCAGAATATGAGTACTTTCAGACTCATTGATACTCAGGGATTCTTCACTATTACAGAGTAAACTCCCTGTAGATAAACAAAAGAAAACATTTGAATGAGGTACTTGCAGTGTTTTCCTCATTAGCAGCTACAGTGTCGTGAGCGGGGAATGAGTGTTTTGGGAAAAGCATTCTTGGCATTAACAAGAAAGGACATTGCTTTTACAGGCAAGAACACTTTATGGCTTTCTGAAACATCCTATCACAATACCATATGTAATCCAAATAAAAAAATACAACTGAAGGCAAAATTAAGTGTTAGGGTACTTTAAAAATAAGTAGGCTTGTATATAAATACAGCAGAGAAATACTGAGCTGATTTTAGTTTGGTTGCTTTAAGTATTACCCCTGATGTTTTATGGATTCCAGTTCTTCCTTTGTTTGCTATTTAATTGCAACTGGTTTTGATTTCTTTACAAAAATAAAAAAATGCTTTGTTTAAGACTGAGTATCCTCATTTTCACTTAGTGGGTGCAGTCAGAATGCTAGGTGAAGGCAGACATTTCCTGCATGCATTTAAGATTTCCCTGGAGTGGCTGGATAAAACACCATGGCAGATACTCAGCTCTACAATCACAGGGATTGTGCCAGTGAGTCTTTGGAGCCTTCTGAGTATAAAACTTCCCTGAGTTAGAGGTTGCCTTTTAATTGTGTGCTCATGTGTGCACAGCATTCATCTGTGTGCTGGGACCATAGCTCTGCTCTAATGGTTTGTGTGCCCTCTTAATCTGGATTGATGAATGAAAGTTTTAAATTTAGCTGAAGTCGGTGAATAGCTGCAGGGCCGCTATCAGTTATGTTTGGTACTATGATCCAAACATAGTGCTTACATCTCACTTATTATATAGGGATTTAATGGATGGCAAAAATCTCTAAAAACTCCGTGAGTCTGAGAACTCAGCAACTTCTTTCGCATGACAGATACACATGTTTAAACCAAAAAGAAATGTCAAAGCAGTAAAACTTGTTGTTTCTCTGGAGTGCCAAATTGACTCAAAAAGTGATACCAGGATTTGGCTTTTTGAACAGTCATTTTCCTTTGTCTGCCCCTAGAATCTGAATTACTTCTGCTAAATATAGTGCAGCATATCCCCCTAAAAATCAAATCATCAGACACTTGCAGGTATGCACTGATTTTCTGAGGTGGCTAGCACAGCTACGATGTGGAACTTCCGGTAGGACATAAAATGCTTCTGTAGCAGTCCATTCTATGGATTTATGTCCGTGTAATGAAGTTGTGAAATGGAGCAACATTGACACCCCGAAGTAGCTGAGAGCTCCTAACTGGCCACTTCTTTCAAGAGTTTGGTTGAGGCAACAACTTCATCAATGTTTTTCATTCCCTCATTTTAGTCCTAAACTTAGCTGTCGCAAGTCTGGGTAGAAAAGTGCAACTAGGGTTTTTCCTAGGAGATTGGTTTCACAATTCTCAAGATAAATCACGTGTGTTTTTCAGCATAAATACAATGAATCACAATAATATAATGCTACAGGCCTGAGTGAACTAACAATGAGGAGGACAGTGCAACTAAGATACTCACTCCACAGTGAATTCAATTTCTGCTCTCACGTATCACAGCCACAGATGGATCTGTACCAGGATACATGACCCAGGTGAATAATCAAGTGTACTCTACCTAACCCATCTGGCACCTGAGCTGACCTCTGCTCCTATGTAATTTATATTTCAGGGTAATTTCCTAATTTAAGTCCTACCTCTCAACACAGGGCATATATGACTGAGTGTTCAACACTGAGTTCTCTCAGCACTTCACAATTACAGAACCACCTGTGCTAAACAGTTTCTTCCTCAGCTACTGCAAAAATCAGCACTTCAATAGTCTACAAAATGCATCAATTCCTCTTTGATATGAAGAAATGAAATCTTAGCATATAGTGGTGGAATGATAAAGCACAGAGAAGTAGGTAGGCTGAAGCACCACCAAATTATTACTCTTGAAATACACTTCCTTTTTACCACTTTTCTCATATGTATACTTGCACTTAAGTAAAATAGGACAGATACTGCAGATTTTGTACATGGAATATTTCCTACAAGTCAACAACCTGTAAAGGCTAACAGTTTTCTTAAGTAGAGTTTGCAAGCCTAACTTTTGAAAATCAGACATAGAAATCTTCATGTTGGAAAAGACCTGTCAAGGTCACTCAGTCTAAATTACTGCTTAAAGCTGTCTCAATACTGAATATGGGCTAAATAGCTAAGAGTTCAATCTTAAACAGGATTTTAGACTTAAATATTTCTTCTCTTGGAGAATCCCACAATTTCTCTGGGGAACCTGCTCCAAAGAGTAATTATTTTCATAGCATAAAAAAAAAAAGATTCCTGTATTTAGTCAAAACCTTCCCTTATGACTGTGAATTCTCATGATCCTGTTGTACGTCTCCATACAGAGCTTGGCTACTAGCTTTCTCTAACTTCATTGAAGATATTGGAAAGCTGCAGTTAGGTTCCCTGAGAGACCCAGTCTCCAGGGTGAACAAGCCCCAGTCCCTCAGCCTTTCCGCACAGGCCAAGTGCTCTGGCCTCTGACCATCGCCCTCCGCTGAATTTGATCCAGTTTTACAATGTCTCTCTTGTACTGGAGGGGCCCAAACTGTAGTAAATGCTAATTAGAGGGAAATAATCACTTCTCTTGATCTACTGGCTGTGCTCCTGGTTATACAACCCATTTATGCTGTTAGTCCTCATTACTACCAAGACACACTTATGGCTGGTGTCAGTGACAAAAGGCTTATTGTCCAGCAAAATCCCCATCTTATCTAGAGCTACTGTGTAGCAATCTCCAGGCTATACTGATGCAGCAGCATAATTTCTTCCCAAGTTCAGGGCTTTACAATTGTTGATTAAATTAATTAGGTTCCATTGTCTCAGCTCATAGTCTCTCCAGATTCCTAGGCCTGGTAAATTGAACATTTCCTCCTCCAGGTCACTGGTAAAGGTAGGAAACAGTACCAGAATATATGACAGAGGAATTACACTTCCCTAACACAGAATTAGTGTTAGTCATTAGCCTTTTGGGATGGATGATCCAACCAGTTTTACTTCCTAGTAATTTGCTCATTTAAACTGTGATATCCCAACCTGTTCACAAAGGAAGTTGTTTTGAAACCTTTGCTAGGATCACTGTAGATGCCACTTATTATGCCCCCTGCATCATTTCATCACAGAGAGTAATCAGATTGGTAAAGCATGATTTACCTCTGTATAATCCTGTTGGCTATTCCCAACTGCCTTCGTCTCCTTCACATGGCCAAAAACTCTTTACAAGATCACTCAATTATTTTCCCAGAGACCAAAATACAGATGACCAGCCTTATAGTTTCTTGGGTTCTCTTTCTTGACATGACTGAAGATGGGTATGACTTTTGTTTCCCCCCAGTAATTAGTGATCTTCCTTGACCTCCATATCCTCTCAAAGATGATAAAGGTCAGTTCAGTGACCACAATGAGGCTAGTTCATCAACAGGCTGAATGCCTTCCATCTTGTCCTGTGGATTAGTATGGGACAAGATTTCTTAAGGGAACTCTGACTTGAAACCCTCCTACTCTTGGTAGTTTCTGTCCTCTTTCAATCCCATGTGTCTAGTCAGAGGCACAAGAGACTTCATTAGTGAAGAGTGGGGCAATAAGATACAGTCTTATCTGCTGCTGCTGTTTGGCAGCAAGACCATTTTCCCTGCTTACTCTTAATATGAATGTAGAAACTCTTGTTGATTTTGAGAGGTTCTTCTCTAGCTTTGCTTGTTATTTTCAATTCTAGCTGAAGCTCAGATTTCCTAGCACCTTTCCTGCTTGCTTAGGTAAGGCTTCTGCATTCCTGACTAGTGTCCTTCCCTTCCTTTTGTATATGCATTGGAGTTCAGTCATGAGTTTCAGATATCCTTGTTTAACCAAGATATTCTCTGGATAGGTAGCACTTTCCTGAGTAGTGATGAGCGCTGCTGCTGTGCCTTGGGGTGGCTATCCTTAGAGATCAGCCAGCTTCGCAACCACATGTTGAGCTCCAGCTCATCCTGTTTATTTCCCAGGCTGCTTGCTTTTGTGCACAGGTAGCTGTTATAGGCCCTCACATTGGGATTTAGCCTTTCTGTTTGTTCTCTTCCTCCTACCAACGCATACTACATATTAACCATCCTAACCTCAGTTCCCTCACTTAACTACAAGGCTGTTTCCTCATATCCTAGTCTGCATAGCTTAAAGCCTTCCTCATCAGTTGGCAAGCTTGTAATTGGTTTTGCTTGCAGTGGTTACAGGCAGTTAAGATGCAATTGCCTTCTACTTTCTTCAAGTGTATGCAGCAGCATAACAAATACTGGTTGCGAATGCTGGATGCTCTGATAATACTAAGTTTTCTTCTAAACTGATACAAAGCGTTTCTAAAATATGCTTTGACAACAAACCTCCTTCTCTATAAAACCTTATATCTAGCAAAGAAGGATGACTTTGCAATTATGCAGGCTTCAGGCTGATGCAACAATTCCTTGGTGCCACAGAGCAGCCCAAGAACAGGTCTGACGTGCTTCATAATTAGAATACTTCAGGATCAAAAAGTAGAAAGACTGCCAACTCTTTCTGCAATTGAAGAACTTGGGGCCTATAAGCTAAGTATTCAGCTGTCAGTGCTAAGAGTTTACAAATACAGACTTAAGTGTAAGCAGCTAGAACTTTGCTCAGATTAAATGTACAGAGATTGAAATTAAGTATGCTTATTAGCAATAGATTCAGGAAAGGAAGTTAAATGAATGCCAGTTCACCCTTATCAGGGAATCAGGAAAATGGTCTGGTGGAGATGATGAGCAGTTGAAGCTTCAGTTTTAGAAAATGTCTCTGGTTATAGAGCAGAATTCTTGCTGTTTTGGCTGGCGCCTTTACATTATAGGAACAACAGCTTAATCCTAATTGGCACGCATATCTTTTCTCCTCTGATAAATAAAAGGAACACTGGAATGCAGTATGCAATTCATTTTAGCTTGTGTCTGGGATATATTGCTGGCATGCAGTGTGTGGGGCTGTGCCAGATGGCAGGGTTGGCATCTGCAAAGTTGCTCAGTGGGCATCTCACCACTACTTCTCAGGAAGAAATGCTCCATTTCTTCCTAAGATTGAATGCTAGGAGAGGAATGGCAGCTAAAGCTTACTCAGCTGTGTTTTTAACAGTGTGATCAGTAACATAGCTCTGCTTGGCAAAAACCTGCTATATTTTCAGCACCTAAATATATCAAGACTACCAATCCTTAGGAATGCAGAGGACGTTTCTGAAAATGGGAATTCAGAAGGGCGTTTACCAATAGGCTGCAGAGGAAGATTGCCAGATACCTTCTCCAGCTATCTGCTTTGCCCCTCTGCTAAGTACAGGGAATGGAATGCATGTATGCTTCTCAGCATGCTTAACTGCTAAGTCTCAGGGTTTAGATTAAAGGCGCCTTGGTCAGCAGTTTAAAACTCTCAGACTCTTTACTGACATGACTGAGATGTGGGTGTGTGTCCCAACCTGCCTGCTCTCCAGTCAGAGCAGCAATCTCCAGCAGAGGGGAAATAGAGGAAGATGATAACATCTCACATTGCAGTTGTACTGCAAAGGAAACGTGTGCCAAGGCTTCAGTGCCAAAGGCTTAGGTGCTTAAAGGTGTATATATCATGAGAATCTATAGAACTACCTACTTGAATTAAGGCATTTTTCTTTCACCAAAATCAACATATATTATGAAAAATCAGGATGATCACTTGCTAAAATCTCCATTTACTTAATTACCTTTAAAAAGCTATTCAAATATCAGTTATGACAAGAACTAATGCTCAGAGAGACTGGCTTAGACTCTTCGAAAATATTTTCCCTGAAAATATTCCTGTTTGTGGGTGGAATTTTATTAGAGCTTGAAAAGTAGAAAAAAAGTAAAAAATTACTTTAAGAGTTATTTTTTACCTCTCAAAGAAAAAGTAGTATAAAGTTTGGGTCTTAGTAAGAACTGAGATTGAATGTGTGGATTAGGGGCAAGAAGCAGAGAATTTTGTGCAAGTGCATTTCAAATTAAACTCCTAGTTCATTATTCCCTTAAAAGTCCAAAAGCACTATGAGCTGCAGTGACTATAATTAATGAAAAGTAATTTGTAGATATCTAATCATACTTCTTTATTTTTTTAACAGCATGCAAAACTAATCTCACAAAACTAAATGCAATGTAACAATTGAAAAATGTGTCCCTTAGCCTTCAGATGAATTTAAATAAAAATGTGTATTAGATCTGCACATTAATAAAGCCTGTTAAGCTCAGTAGAATATTTTACATTCATCTGTGCTTCATCAAGCAGGTTCATGACCTCTACAGAACTGCAGCAGCTCCCTCTGTTCTGAAAACCACATGGGGGAAGATGGTAAATATTATTTTGTGATTAGAAAATGTTACTGGAATTGTCATAGAGAAATATTTAATGTGGAGAGTGTGGTTCAGGAATTAAAACACACCCAGCAGGAGAAAAAGCAGCATGGGGCAAACTTTACTCCCAGTGACAGGCAAGTAAAATTTAAGAAATATCTATGATATTGGACATATTGTGCCATAGTTACATAGTTATTACTCTGCTTGTGAAGATAAGCACCTGCCTAACTTAAACCATGTGAGGATTTTCATTATTCTAGATGAAACAATGTGGACATTTTAAATTAAGCACACAATTAAATATCTTGCTGAATTGGTACTGGAGAAAAATGTAATTTTTTTTGCTTTCAACTACGCATACATCTAAATAATCAAATGTTTTAAATAAATGCGTCAATGACTCTTGATGAGAAGCACAGGAATGGCTGTGCAGAATGTTATTGTAATGTAATACATTAAATATATGATGCAATGCTTATTGATGCTGAATGCATCAACTACTTTTGCAGTTCCTTTTCCTTATTTCCCTGCAGTGTACATGGACATGTGTACATATGCCTGTGCACTTTACTAGTAATCAATCTGCCTTTCTCTTTTCAGATTACCTACTTACCAGCCTTTCTATATGCAAGAGTCAAGTGAGTTTGTTAAAGTATAAGAGCAGAAGCATAGCATTTTGCATCTCCCTGTTAAACCCAAACATGGCAAAGAAAGATAAGAATGTCAAAACAGCTCCTTAACAACAGCTGAATCCAAATCTCATCTCCTTCCATTCAAATTAGACCCATAGAGAGGATTCAGAAGACTCCCACCTCAATAGCAGTCATTGCAAATGGTGCTTCAGACTTACTTTATTACTGACTTCAGCAGGGCCAACTTTTAACCACTGTTTTTCAAAGTTTTAAGGTCTGCTTTTTCAGTTCAGCTTGGTTATCTCAGTAATCTGTTAATATAATAATTAATTTTTCAGTATATTTTTTTCCATTGGTGAAATATTCTTGGTTAGTATATTGTTACCGTATATTTGTACTACACATTCTGTCATTATCTAATGGAGACAAAGGTAGTAATGATGCTTGTGTCATTACACACCCACAACTGCTTATGCTCAAATCCTTCTTATGTAGAAAATTTAAATCACCATAAAGGCTTCCTGCAGCTAAATATTGCTTTCACATAATTGCTAGCAAAGGGCATCCTAAATTATAGAATCATAGAATCATAGAATAGTTTGGGTTGGAAGGGACCTTAAAGATCATCGAGTCCCACCCCCCCTGCCATAGGCAGGGACACCTCCCACTAGATCAGGCTGCACAGTGCCTTGTCCAGCCTGGTCTTGAACACCTCCAGAGAGGGGGCATCCACAACCTCTCTGAGCAACCTGTTCCAATATTTCACCACCCTCACTGTAAAGAATTTCTTTCTTATGTCAAGTCTAATTCTACCCCCTTCCAATTTACATCCATTGTTTCTATTCCTCCCATCCAATATCATATTAAAAAGTCCTTCCCTTGCCTTTCTGTTGGACCCCCTCAGGTACTGATAAGTTACTATAAGGTCCCCCCTGAGCCTTCTCTTCTCCAGGCTGAACAAACCCACCCCCTCAGCCTGTCTTCATAGGGCAGTTGCTCCAGCCCTTTGACCATCTTCGTGGCCCTCCTCTGGACCTGCTCCAATAGCTCAATGTACTTCCTGTGTTGAGGGCTCCAGAACTGGACCAAATACTCCAGGTGGGGTCACCAGTGCCAAGTAGAGGGGCAAAAAATTATAGGACAGTATAAACTATAGGAGAATCATGTTCCCTACAATCCAAGGGAGGAATTAACACAGTCTGTAAAGACTCACAGAAATTACTAATCTGAATTCATATTCCGCATTTGAATAGAGCTAAGGTAACTTCAATCAAAAGATTCTCTGCTCTTGAGAACTTCTGCATTGGAGAGGATTATTGTGGCTTTCTAGAATTTTAAAGCAAGTATTCTATTTATTAATAACTAATGAATGCAATGATCACTACAGTTTTCATTCAGAGCAAAACTTAAACAGGAAAACAATATCCCAACATACTGTTTGAGTTATATGTCCCTTCTTTAATCTGAGAGATTACTCAACAAAACTGATGTTCAATCAACAACATTCATGAAATCTGTTGTGGATTACCAATATCATCAGTTAAACCTGTTTCAAATTTATTGCTTTCATTCAGGTTAAAAAATAAGAGAGTCCATTTGTATCACCACATGTATATACATGAATTCAGCTTTCATCATTCTCTACAAGTTTAATCCAGTGATTTATGTTTTTAACACAGTTTTGGGCAAATCTGTTGAAGAAATTTAGCCAGACTGATAGAAGAGCTAGACTGGATTATTGTGATGTGCCATGTTTAAAACCAGCCTGTTCTGTTTGGAGAAAAGGAAAAGTCAAGCATTTTAACACTGTAACCCTTCTTGAAGTTCTAATCATTTTAATGGCTTTAGCAAAGGAGAGCAGAGTAAGGTTGGGAGAGTTCAAAGACAATGATCTCTATTATTAGAAATATGTTAGAACAGCAAAGAAGCAAAGCAGCTTTTTTCTTCTTTTTCTTTGGTCACAGCAGGAAATAACGCTGCTTAGATTAGAGTTTTCTGACGTTTAAGCAGTCATGGCAGTGGCTACATGTTAATTTTTTAAAAATCATCTCCCCTTTGAAACTCTCTCCTTCTACGGGTGTTTAAAAAAAACACACACACACTGAAAATTAAATGTAAAATGCTTCTCTTATGTTTCATATCACAGCTAAATTTTTTCATTTAAATGAAACAGAATTGAATTGAATGGGTGCACAGCATAGCTGAGGGTTTTGCTAATGAGATACAAAGCTTTCTGCCTTTAGGTCACTAGTTCAAATCCAAGCAAGAACAGAAACAGCTGAAAGCTTTTAACCACCTGATGGCTATGTGATGCTTTAACATGAAATAAGTTTGACAATTAAAATCCAACTTCAGGAAATAAACATTCCCACCATAGAAACAACTATCTTGCAATTAGAATATTTACAGTCTTCTGAAAGGTCAAAAATTAGTTTCTCTGTGCCTTTAGCAGTGTTGTTTTAACATGAAATGACTGATGTTGAAGAAAGAGTGAAATATGGAGAAGTTTACATAGATGATACATTTATGGACATAGCATTCATAGGTAAAACAGACTTAAATGATTTACCTTCCTTGAACCCCCTGCCTCCTCTCTCATTAGTATCAGCTGGTGTAGCAGGTGATTCTACAGTAATTGACACTGATATGGAAGTACAAGACACCTCAAGCATACAGGGTGGGAGGAGAAAATGTTGTCTGTCAAATGAAGACAGAAAATACTTTAAACTCCATGTAAATCAGCCCTTAAAAAAAAAGAACTTATGAAAGTTTTGAAGGTTTTCAGTGTCAATAACCTGCAACATCCTCCTACAAATTATGTAGTGGTCTTCACCTCCAGGAACAATTGATCATGCTTGAATAAAAATGTTTGTCATGAGTGATAGATATGAATCTCCAACTCATTGTACAATCTAAAGACAAAACTGCATATCAAAGCCATGAAACCCCTAATTTGAAAATTCTGCCTAACTGCAACTTCTATTATCTCACGAGCTCCTTACATTTCAATGTTATGAAGGTACAAGAAGCTCAAAAATAACAGTACGTCAGAGGAGCCAAACCAAACTCAAGTACCAAATTTAAATCTTGTTCTCATCCTGAAACAGAAACAGATTACCTTCAATGGTATTGATTTCAAGTAAAGAACTGAAAAATTTTGGTTCTTAGTCAAATTACCCTTTTTTTTTTCAGTATGGGTTCGAGTGTTTACCTTAAAAACCTGAGTTTATACATTCTGAATGAAATTTTAGTAATTCCACTGTCTGGGAACATTAGGTATTAGATTGAACTTAGGTATTATTTTGACCCCAAAAGAGGATAAGAAAGTCAGGCATTTAACTTACTTTTTCTTCTTCATTCAGTGCGAACTCAGACAAGCCATCCTTTTTTCAGTGGCACCATTTACACTGTAAAAAGCTGTGCTTTTACAAATACTAACAGTAAGTTCTGACATATCAAATCCTGCAAAATTAGATACCCAGTGAATTTCCAAAAAGTACCTGAGTACAAAATGTCCTTCCCACTCCCCTGATCCTCAGACCTCAAAAATCTCTTTGCTTTAGTTTTCCAGCAAGAATGTTCAAATAGCCTTTGTGGCACATTGCTATCAGTCTGACTTTTCTTTAATAAGACAGATTAGTTTGTTTAGCTTTTGATAAGTATGTGACCATAACAAAATCTTAAACTTCTACTATAAGTCAGAAGAAAAAGTCTGGGAAGTGCCTTGCACTTCAATTCCCAGGATGATTATATTGCATAGGTATCTTAAATGATTGGCATTTACATCTGAACTCACAGGTTAGCTCAGCCTGAATTCATGAATTCTCATGGCAATGTCTGTGTTATACGTTCTTGTTATTTATGGGTATCTCAAGAGAATACCACAGTACCATTTATGACAAAACTTTCCCATTAAGAAAATTCATTTCTACTGTCTGTCTCTTCCATAAGATCTGCTGAACAGAGGCAACACTGTTCAGCACTATCAGCAATGAAAAGATTCTGACTTTTTAACTACTATCCTCAATAAATATACAGGTTGGTCTTCAGATCAGACCCTCCAGTTTTACAATCACTGGTGCAAATTGCTATGAGTAGGGGACTAAACAGCTTGCAAAACAGGAAAGGGGATGAACACAGTTGTGCTGGGGCTAAAACTATAAAGTTGACTGTAGGGATGACATAATTAGTGGAGAGTCAGTACCACAAAGATGAGTTCTGCAAATCACTCAGTGTACCAATAAACTGGCAGAACAAATCAGTTCAAATAAGCTGCAGAGGCAAAACACAGCTGGAACAACCAATTGATTCTTTGGGTCATGATGCACTCATTAGATCAACCTCATCCCAGCTTTCCTCAGCTCTGCTTACTGAAGCTTGGAGACCTCCCCAGAACCCCCCAATTCACTAAGGCCTTTTCCAGCCATCCCTTTTTTCCTCCTGCTCAGTGGAGGAAAAGCACTTGCTTCATTAAAGGCTCTCTCTACCACTAAGGGGAATAAATGTTTCTCCTAGAACCTAGGAGCAAGGTTGAACTGTTCAGTGTAGTCATGAAAAAGGCATAACATGTAACAGTAGTGTGTTTTCCAAGACTGGAATTTTAAAAATAAAAGTTCACAGGATTCTGAAATATTTGTTGCAATTAAGGATGGATCAGTTCTGGTCCCTGCTAGTTCCACAACTGACAAGTAATGAAACTCTTCCATGGATAAGAAATAAATCATTCTTCACTTTCCCTCCTTTTGCTCCACAAAAGCTACATTCTTGCAATTGTGAGTCAGTTTTTCCCCTTGCCTGGCTTGCTAGCTGTCCTAATCAGCTACAGAAGAACAGGGCCTATCAGGGGAGGGAGAAAAGTGCTCATACAAAGCTTGTCCTTATTTCTTTCTACCCAGCTACACATAAAGAAGAAATGGATGTGAGGAAATAGCCTGGCTCAGTGTACAGCCTTGAGTTTGGACAGCTGAAACAAGGAAGTGAGTGAGCAACATTAGCTTTTGTTCCCTCACTTGGCTGAGCAGGCAAGAGTACAAAGGACACAGAATAGGTGTAAAGGGATATGACAAGAATTTGGACACCATTTCTATTTTCCTAAGAATTGCAAAGATAGGAGCGAACAAAATTTGGAAATATGTTGATGTATTATGCTCTCTTGCCTCCAACAATTTGGAAGCTTTACTGACAAACTGCAAAGCCTTCACAGAAAGCTCTGATGAGGAGACCTCATTTTCCACATGCTAAATTCTTGAAAGACAGATTGACATTAGACA
Source organism: Turnix velox (assembly GCA_013400935.1). Classification (NCBI taxonomy): domain Eukaryota; kingdom Metazoa; phylum Chordata; class Aves; order Charadriiformes; family Turnicidae; genus Turnix; species Turnix velox. The sequence continues at coordinate 94,260 of VZTY01000823.1, read as the reverse complement.
GACAGAAAAAAAAAAAAAAAAAAAAAAGGAGAGATTGCTCCTTGTCATTCCTCTGGGATTTTTGGACAGTAATTTGGAAACCTTTGCAATTTCAGTAAATGTAGGTTAGAAAATTTAGAAAGGGCTTGAAGCAAATTTGCCTGGAAATCTCTGACAAATCTTTCACTATAGAAGTTTGGAAATATAGCTACTAATGCCAGCTAAAGGTGCTTTTCTGACAAGCAGAACCATTTACTACCCATACTCAGTATGCAGCTCTTGCTGAATAGGGTGTGTACTAGTAGTAAGAGCGTTTGATAGCATTAGGAGCAGCTGTGAACATCAATTCACCCCCTGCTATAGGAAGGAGAGAGGATTTTCTGTTTCTTCTAGTTGAGTTCATGATTAGTAGTACCTGTCTTGGGCTTCTCACTTATACTGACCCGTCAGTGGCCCACTTAATGAAAAGGGAAGAGATTCAACAGAACTCTTCCAGAAGTTAATGAAACTGCCTACACTGACACAACCACAATTTGGGTGGCAAGCAGTAGTATAAGAAGGATAATTATATATTATCTTCAGTCTGGAAGACAAGATGTTTACTAGGCTTTCTGAATTTCAGTCAATGAGTGTACACACTTATAACATATAGGTGCTTGCTCATGCACTGTTGATTACTGTGCCAAGCGCATGGACCACAGAGCTGTTGGCTGACGCAGCTCTGTTCAAACCAGTGAGAGAACTGGGGCCCTGGGGAGAACATCCACCACATAGCTCTGGTCCACTACAAGGTTTGGCTGAAGTTTGCCAGCAGATGTTAGGTTTTAGATATTTGAGAGCACAGCCAGGGACACCTGTCTTTGACATTTCACCCTTCATTTATCTACTTAATGCAAAATTTGACCTTGTTCCTGAATATGCCAAGAGAGATAGGCATAAACCTCTGCTTAATACAGCCCTTCACTGTAACCTGATGTTTTAATATATCCAGCACTACTTAAAACAGCACAAACATATCTAATTATTGTCTGAGAAGAAAAGTGAGCCTCTGTAAGTCACACATTTATATTCGCCAATAAACTTGGCACCTGGTATAGCAAAAAGGATATCAGTGTTCATGTTACATAGCTTTACAGACTTCATGTGAATAATGCAAAAAAACATCAAATGATAGAAGCACTGAAATTACCACTGCTGATATTTTTTTCAACAGTGCAGAACAATTTCTTGAGAAAACAAGAGGCACTATTCATTACACTGTCACATGAGTTCTGCTTTCACTTTTTTTCCCCTGGAATTAGCTTTGAAAATTCAAGGATCACAGCTGTTTAATAATGACGTTGTTGTATTCATGCAAATCCCTCAGACCTTATGCCATAATTTCATTTTACAATAAATATAAAAATAAGACTAGTTGCATATGTAGTCCCCTGGGTTGTAACTGAAAAATCATCCAAAACATCCTTCTCTCTCTTCCCTCATGTACATCCTTGCTGCTTTAGAGGTAATGATAGTCAAAAGGAAAATGTTAACATTCATGTAGTGTATTGAGAGAAGTTTATAGATATTGACAGTACTGCTCATGAAATAGATTATATCAAAACACCAAATATATTACCTTTACCCTAGTGGTAAGCTTTTGTAAATTGCAGTCAAGTATGTAATCTCTGAACTCTGCAAAGATGATAAAGGCAGCATAGGAAGGACTGCAAGCACTATGGATTTAGAGAAGGAACTGTTCCCACTAACCAATTGTTCTTAATGAATTTTGGAGGAAAAAAATTACTTACTGAGTAACAATTCTAAAAGGATTTATAAATTCTGAGCTGCTTGCATGAAGAATGCAGAATCCCTAGCTCCTTATAAAAGTTTTGCCAGCACACTGAATACAAAACAAAAAGCAAAGAGAATTTAGTTAATCATAAAAACAGGTGCTTAAATCCTGAAACAAGTGTCTTGTGGAAGAAAAGATAGTCTGCAAGAATAGAAATGGAACTGAGAAGAAATTATTCAAAAAAACTTTATAACAAAATGTAGAGGTATATTAAAAATATAGAGGTCTGGAAACACAGAGCATTTAATAGAGAAAAGTCTATGAAATAATTATTTTTCATGCAGTCCAACAGGAATTCCCCATAAAAATTTATTTGCTCAAAATACACTAGATATTCTTCAAATGTCAACACAACAGATTGCTTGGCAGACAGTTAAAATCATTCCTAATTCAGAGCCTTGCAGACTAATGACACATTGGTAGGACTGCCTACTTCAATAGGTGCAGAAAGGTAAAACTAGACATGCTGGAGTCAATCAGCATTCCCTATGTGGTAGCATTAAAGAAAAAACACTTTAAAACACTGTGATTGCTGGTAGACTCTGACAGCCTAGATCAAACTCCAGATTCACCACATCTATGAGAACCTTGCTGTTAATGTTCAAATGGGACAGGATTGTACTTCATGCATAAAAAGATGACCTTCACAGTAGGTTTGAAAGGCTGTGTCTTATAGACAGCTAGGAACCAAAGGGGTGAGTAGGCTATGGGAGGGACAGCAGGGATGTTTCTTTTGGCTTGGCCCAATGTAGATTCAGCATGTGTCACAAAGCATCTTAGACTTAAAAGGCTGATGCAAAGACAAGTCTGCTGTTTCAGCCTAAAGCCTGTAGCAATAGCTGTGCATCATTTATACAAGTGCTTTGGAGGAAGAATCTGTCCCACAAACTTCCACATATTTCAAACTTGCAAAGCCTTTCCTTGCCCGCTCAGCTCAAATATGTTAGCACTTACCTTACAAAACCCTTCTGTCTCTTTAAAACAGTCAGTAATTTTTGCTCTTCACATCCAGAGATCCCTCTAATGACTCTAATCCGTGCACATCTCCTTTCTGTATTCTTATTCCTTCCCCAGACACTTCACATTCACTCTGCAGACACTGCCCTGTGCTGTGCTCCTTTTGTCTCTGTAACTTCCTACTCTCTTCCAGGCTGCTGCCTCCGCCTCAAGCAGTCAACCTCTTTCCACGTTTCCCTAGTGCATCCAATGACCTCATTCCTTTTCCTTCAACTCTTCATTTTCTTCCTTCAATTTTATCTTCCCTTTCCACATCTTATCATTGCTTAAAAGCAGTCCACTGCCAGTCTTTTCACCTTAACAGATGAGCATTACAAAAGAATTTAGGCTAACAAAAATCAAATAACAACATTTCCTAGAGAACAGTTCTTTTGTTTTCACATTTTTTTTTACTGAGGTATACATACATTTATAGTGGCTTTGTTTCAGATTTGATTTGCGCTGATTAGAATAGATGAGATGCCAAGTACAGAGACTGTGCCTTTTATTTGTGAAATGCCAGGCATGTAACTATGTGATTTACATGAAATAAAACTAAGACAATAATGAAGATAGCAGCTGTATCTTTGTCACATCCACTGACTTGGAAATGCTGTGTATGGTTTTGAATGTGATTGTGTGTGAAAGGGTAAGTTTATCTTTCCAATTCCATGTGGCTGGAATCCCTGAGGAAGTGCTTGATACTAATGAAAAGCTGAATAGCTTCTCTAAAACCTTTGGGATCTTCTATCAACCATACCACGTGCACCCCCAATTCACAAGTCATCCTCTATATCGTTCTCTACTCTGATTCAACTTATTTATTACATTAGGTAAAATATTTTTCTATATAACAGGTGTATGTCTATATAGATTATAGAAAGAGAGGATGTGCATGAGACATCAGAGATATGTTTAGTTTTCCTCTGTGAGAACAAATGAAGCATAAACACTGTAGGTTTTGGTGGGGCAGTAATGATTTTTGAACAGCATCTTTAGTCCTATGCTATTGAAACATTGATTCCAGCAAGGTTCCTTTGGATCCTGACTAAATCCTCATATAAACTGGGGCCTAGAATGATAAAACTGATCTCATGGATACCTTTAAGATACTATCAAAACATAAGCTAACAGTCCAGTAAGCCAATCTACTCTGAGAAAAGTATATAAGAGGAACTCAATACCTGCTTAAAAAAAAAAGCATCCTGTAATGAATATGTTTGAGGGGAGCATTTTTCCAGCATACTTGTGTGTATTTTTGTTCTTAGCACTTAAGACTTAGAAGAAGAGAAATGGACAAAGTAATTAATGCAGGAACACTTTTTTTTTTTAAATACAAGCTTTATAGCTGATCAGAGACATATAGAATTTATTCTGTTCTTGAATAAGAGCTCATTTACAGTTGTGCAAGAGGTCACAGTACCAGAATTTGGCATGGACAATGAATACACTGGATCACGACACAAAGATGTAGTGAGACCAGAACTTACCTATTTACTTCCTTATACACACAACATTTTGTGTCTATAGTGAGTAATCCCCGCAAGCCTGGCAAGGCTTGGAGATTAGTACACCTGTCCCAATTCCCAGCAATGCTCCCTGGAGCAGGTGCACAAAGTCTATGGTTTAGAAAGTCTCTTCACACCTGCGCCTCTTAACTAATGACCCTTTTTGTTTTCTCCTTTTTTGATCTCCTGAGTGTGAGAGATGATGCTGAGACAGCAGACAGGCAGGTGTAGCAACCCCAAGGAGAAGATAGAGAGGGCATGAGCCTGTGTGTGTGCCTGCCAACAGACCATTGATTTTGTCCTTTATCTTTTTGCAGGTGACTTCTCATGGGACTAACAAAAATACCTGCATTTTTAGAAGCTTGTGATTTCACTGGAGCCTTGCATGCATCCATGTTTCTTTCAAGCAGGAAGAACCAACAGCCCCTTGAACTAATTCAGTTAATCCTGATCCTTGTACTTGAGAAAATGCTAAGTTAATCCTCACTTTTCTCAAGTCCTTGCACATGATGTATACAGTGTGATGTCCATGGGTGTCAGCACAAGTACTCTCAGCTGAGCAGACTGTTATTTGGCCCATGGTCAGGAGTACTGTGAAAGGCTATCCAGAGGGATCCGACAGCTCTCAAACCCAGGAATTGGTCAAGAAAGCGTGTGAGGCAGACAGAAAATACAGCTTCTTTCATTTACTGCATACAAATAATCTCCTTTTGAATTTAGCTTTTGTTATGCTTATAACTCTTCTATAAGCTAATCCTGATTTGTGGGTATGTTTTCAGTATTCCAGACTAATCTCAAGGAGCAGAAATAAACAGTTCTCCTGCATTTCATCTATAAATTCCTGCGTTACACTGCTGATTCATTATTCTGTTTGGAAGTCAGGTAAAAATCCCCCCTCTTTATAAGAGCTAAAATACTAAAAATAGTGATGCATACCACATGATCAGTAGTGTGTAACAAATACTTTTGTTTGTACAAGTATTTACATTTTCACTGAGAAACCCCATTCTACAGATAGGTAAAGTGACAAAAAACTGTTTATGTCCAATGGCAATAAAAACTCCAGCTAATGTGATTCGCCTGGATACTGTTTCTGAATTCAAATGATGAATGTTTGTGCTCACAAGTTCATTGTTGTGTGATTAATATATAAGATCCTACGAGCAGAATAAGTCACATTTGAAGTAATCTGAATGGATTCAGTTTAAAGTAATTTGCCAATAACTGGTAATCAGCATATAATCTTTAATGATGATATTGCTGAACTTTGCCCATAAACCAATAAGCAGTTTAAGAGCTACTTATATTTCATAAATTAAACATTATCTGGATAAATACATGTCAGTACAGAAGCATTTGTGTCTCATATCTTTTCCTTGGTTTAAATGGGTTCATCCAATATCAGCTAGGTAGTGAACTTTGAAGCAGAGTCCACTGTAATAATAGTAAAGTTTAATGATGCATAGCTTTGTGAGACTGACAAATTCCCAGCCAAAGTATTGATTCCCAAAGAATTTATGAAGCACAGGCTCTATTCTATGTCATTATGGTCCATTTTTGGCTGAAAGAATCATGTAAAATAGATTTTTAAATGAGTGGTAATAGCCAGACATAAAGAAGGTATTGATGTGTGTCATGAAGGGTGAAATAGCATGCCAGGTAAAGGCATATAACAAATTGCAAACAACAGTCCTGGAACTCCTACAAATGTAAATTTGTTTTTAGTTTTAATCAAACCTTTGTTTCAGTAAGTACAAATGTTGCCATAGAAGAGGAAAAAAACCCTTTTAAAAAATGTAATTATTTACAGTTTGATTTCATGCTTCACTTTGGAATGTGTCTATAAAATGCATATCACTTACAGACATGTTAATCAATATGAATTGTGTACTACATTACAACAAAACTACATCTGAGATTATTAGGGAGAAAATCAAATGCACAGAGTTCTGCTTACTTGAGCAATATGTGGAAATTAATAGCTTGAACCTCTGCAGAACTGGCTGTTAAAAGAGAGGACACTTCTTTTTCCTTTCTTTTTTTAAATAAGGGGTTTAATAATACTATCTGAGGCATTTTCTGATAAGGTAAAACCAAATTATGGCACAAGCAAAACTAAAATTGGAATAAAATCTGAAAGAGCAGAGAAACTGACAAAAAGATGGGGAAAGAGGAGTTTTGATTGGGTTCCTGGCGCTTTACAAGAAAGTAACACTGCTTTTTAATTGCATTCCAGCAACCTCTTTTTGATCTAGAAAGGGGTAACCCAGGTCTAACAATGCAAGGGACCTTCACAGTCCAGACGTAAATATATCTGCCACACACCCAGAAGCGCTCTGAGAATTAGCTAAATCCTCCTCAGAGCAGCTGCTTTTCAACAATTCAGGAGTTTATCAGCCTAATAAAAAAAACGTACTGTCAGGAAAAAAGGCTGACAGTCTCAATAGGCTCTTCTGTGGCCTAGTGAGGCTGAAGAACTCTTGAAGGTCTTAGTCAACATTGAACAGAGGGCTATGAACTGGCACACTCATCTATACCACAAACAAGCTAGAAAACCTGGAGAGAGGTCATTCTTTACACAAATGCTTTTCCCAGGCAGAATGTGAGCGGATTTAAAGGAAGTAGGTTGAATCCAGGTGCAAGGTTAGAACAAAAGTACTTTCAGGATCAGAGAAACAGAGGAAAAATGTTGCAGCTGTAATACTATCTAATAGTAGCTCTATCTACTTCACTTTCAGTTCAAATACTTCTCTTTCTATGTATTCTCTATATTCATTATTATTTATAAAAGAGATCATTGTCTTAGCATTTTTGTCTGTGGTTGAAATTTCCAGCTTATATTTTTTACAGTAATTTCAAGAATCAGTCTGGACACACTGTAAAGATGTCTGATAGTGATTTCACTGTCTTTCTTTTTTCTTTGTTATTAGTTTTAAAATTAAGTTTCCACAGGCATTTCTCCTTAATTCATGTTTCTCTGCTTATTACAGTATAAAACAGACTTTTAACATTGCTGTAATATAACTTGCATGTGTTAAAGCACAAACATATAGTCTATGTGAGTATATAATTATTGTACCTGACTGAAACAAATCAACTTCACTAAAACAGAACTGTCCTTTTATCAACATTAATTGCTGAAAAGGGAAAATAAGTCTATTTAATGGCATATTAAATTCAGTAAATAAGCTGTTCTGCAATTACTAACTCACTTGATGACAGGTGTCCAAAGAACTAACTTTGATCACTGACAAGGCCCCACAAAATCATATGAACTATGATAAATACCTATAATTAACAACATGAAGTTATTTCTGACCTACAGCAAAGGGATGACATCATACGCAGCAGAATTTTCAGGCTGATCCATGTGGTTCATTTGTGCATTAAGTTTTCTGGACTGATTTTCTAAACTTCATGTATGCATCTACACGTACAAAAGGAAACACTGGTGAAACACTGAAACAGGTTGCCCAGAGAGGTTGTGGATGCCCCCTCTCTGGAGGTGTTCAAGACTAGGCTGGACAAGGCACTGACCAGCCTGATCAAGTGGGAGGTGTCCCTGCCTATGGCAGGGGGGTTGGAACTCGATGATCTTTAAGGTCCCTTCCAACCCAAACTATTCTATGATTCTATAACACAAACTTAATTTTCATATATAACTGGAGCAATATGCTACTTTTGCAATGATTCTGTCCAGTTTTACATTTAACTGGTCACACAAGAAACTATTGAACATACAAATTAAATGCACTATAGTGAACTACTACCAGATCTTTGCTTTCAGGGTCCCTCATATCCTAGTCAATGTAGCTCATATTCTTCAGTTTTACTAAACGGTGCTTTAGGACTTCGTCCTTCACATGTTAAGCTACCTAGGGTTTAACAATTTAAAGTGCACACAAGCATACAGTTAATACACATCAATAGTCTCCAGATACCACTTATTTGTGTGTGAAAACTTGCAGTTATTTTTACTCAAACCCAACTTTGTTGTAGTTACGATAGATTCAGCTTTCTGTAAATAATATAATTAAAAATTATACTTCAACCCATTAAAAATTAGTTTCCTGAACAGGAAAGAAACATTAGTGACAGATTGAAAAGTACCTATGGCTAGAATGAGTAAATTTGTAATTTGAAAAATAAACACAGCCTCTCTGAGTATCAACTGAAAGCCCAGCACAAGGAAGGTGTGTTGGAAAATTTCCCTAATTGCACATAGAGTAAGTACAGCAGTAACTTCAGCAACTTAATCAGAAAAAGAATTTAGTTTCAGGTATTGGTCAAAAAACCCAGCTATTTAAAGATGCCAGTGTTGGAAACAAAATACTTTAAAGATTCTTTGTCTTTGTAAAGCTGTCACTTTAAATAAGTACTTCTTCATAAATGTAAGAAACAGACACTTTCCCCCTCAAGTTTCCATTGCTCTTTATTTTATATGTGGACTTAAAGGAACAGAACAGAGCTCTGACTCACTGCACCAGAACGTCAGTCTTTCAGTTTGTGCCTCTGCAGTCGTTTTTGGCTGGACTGATGTAATGCAGCCTCGTTCAGCATGGTCTTGTCACTCAGTAGCACTAAGTGAGCAGAATGGTGTTTGAATGTACTTGCTCACTGTTGTTACAGCTGGTGTTGCAAATGCAAGGCATGAATAAAGGTTGCTTGGCTGGGAACTCCTTACTATAAAACAAATTTTGTTGAATATGTTGGGTCACTGATTTCATACATGTTGTATTATGTTTAGAAGAGAACAAAAATGACCTTCATAAAAGCACAGAGCTGCTTTTAGCTACTGCTACAAATCAAGGCCACCTAGCAAAGGTATAATTCCTATAACTGCCAAACAGGAAAACTGTGCATCTTGCAGACACATACAGGTTTCTTTCCATCATATTTGCAATTGCACAACATGATTTTCAATAGAACAATACCATGTTGTGTTCTGTTTGATATATGCTTATTTCATACTTCTTGGCCCTACTTTATGGAAATAATGTAAAATAATGTTTCCCATGGGATATAATGTTACTGTCATGAATGGATATGAGCAAACTGCTCTCCAAAGGAAGAGCAAGTCACAGTTTACCTAACACAATTCATCACAGAGGTTAAAGGAAATTATTTGTTTCTTCATGACCAGCTTTGCCCTGTTATTTGTCATATATACTGCTTTCACAAACTGGAATGTGAGATCTAGATGTTGCCATAATGGGATATTCTTTGATTAAATCACTCAGTAAAAATTGTTGCTGAAGAGATGAACAGGAAGTACAACACAACACAGCTGATAATATGCTATATTTTAACAATACATGTTACATCATGTCCAACCATATCAAAGAACCAGTAATCTCTATTATGTGCTCAGAAAAAGGTCTGAACAGAATATTGAGAATAAAGGATGGAATCATATATGAGAAATCTCGCCAATTTTTTTCTTACTACTGAGATATAAAGATATGAACTATAAACTCTGCTAAAAAATAAAAGGAAAGAAAAGTGATCAATTAACTGTGAAAGTAAAAGAACACAAAGTAAAACCAATATCCTTTGGTGCAAACTTGGTCTCCCCACCAGATTATATGAAAAACAATTAAATTAATTTTTGTTTATTTTATTAAGTGTGCTTTCTAAAGTGTGTTGAACTCAGGCTCCGTAATGAAACTGAGATATCATTCATAACTTACAAATATTCAAAGACAGATTACTTTTTATAATTTATTATTAATTCTCTATGAATCTGATATAGAGACATGTTATAATAACAACCAACAAACTACTCTAATAAGATATTCCAGTATGTATATTTTATGTTCTAGTAAGGGACAAACTTAAGGCATATATGTATGTATATACGCATAAGTTGTATAGGTGCAGAGTAGTATGAGATCTGGAATACTCCCTAACTTCTAAAAAAAGTCAATAAAAAATAAACACTGATCACAATCATCTCTTTAAAGTTTTTTTTTTAAAGCTCTTTTAGCATTTTGTTTTCTCCAAAACGTGGAATGCTTGCAATTCTCAATTCTATTTCTTATCTTCAGCTTATGACAATTGCTAATTTCTATTTTACTTATGAAGATATATTCCACTTATAGTGTACAACAACTATCAACAACATTCCTTCAGCGATATCTGTATCTATATGTCAATACAATGGGTTTGTAATGAATGTGTTCCAAGATATGTGTGTGTTATGGGGGCCAATTATCTTGTCAAGCATAAGACATACTGAAGAGAAAAAGAGTTCAAATTGCACTCGATGGCCTTAAAAGCAGTACTTCTCTTGTAACATGTTACACATAGCCCTGGAAACAGTCCAAAATGAACTTTTCTCTGAGGTCTGCATTTTGTGCATGATAAGGAATAATCAGTCTCATGTTATATAAATGCAGGTGACAGCCTATGTGCTACAATAATGCAGATATAAACTGAAGTGATGATACAAACCGCTCTATTAGACGTAGGTTAATGCCACTGAACATTATTTTTCAAAGGTCATGTTCTACAGGATATTGATAAAAAAGCTCACACTCAAATATTAGAGAAGGCTTCTAGACTTGTACATTTTTTCTCAAAGATAATGTTAGTCTGTCTGCAAATCTAAAACATTACTTTCTGTTTAAAACCACTCAACTATCTTTAGAACTTCACCAAAACATCAACAAATCCAAACAGTTTATTAATATGAATATATTAGAATGATCTATATAAATCACCCACAACTGCAAAATTCTTTTGTGTAGGGCTCCACTCACCATTGCCCCCACTGTTGGATTCTTTGGCCCTGGTCAACACTATCAACATCCTTTCCTATAACAATGATCTTTCAGACAAAAGATCAAAAGTGCATGTGTGCAATGATACCAATTAGCGTGATCATCATGAAAATATGAAAATCTCATAGATGTCACCATCATAATATTTTTTTTTCTAATATAATAGCAAAAGACATTAAAAGAGGGCAAAAACAAGGCTAGTGGAATACATTTGTGGATATTAGTAATATTTTTTTGAAATGTGATCACTAGAATGGTGAAAGACATGAAAATTCCTATTTGCAGAAATAACCAGTAGGAAATAAAGGTGACAGGAGGTAGGAACCTGTATCTCCACATAGCAGTAATAAATGCCAAATGAAAACCAGGTAAATCTATTAGGATCATGTCCTGTCACTGTGCCATGCATGGAACTGTCAAAGGTTTAGGGAATATTTTAAAATAACATTGCCAGAACATTGTTTCTTAGCTGAGGTTTCAGCTAGCAAAATTGTTTAAAACTCATTGGAGAGCTACTGAATATGTTTTTTAAGTCTCATTGATTTAGGAGGTAAAATATTAAACCATTTCTCTCACATTATAGCAAAAGATTGGCTTATTGAAGACAAGCTAATAATTTCATTAATGATAATTTCTTTTTTCTTTTCTAAAATAAAAATATAGCCACATGGAAGCTGGTACCCTCTTGATAAAGCACACATTCCAAACAGATGGGAAAAGTCAGTTTAACTTGAAGAGTGTGATTTTTAGCAATATAAATCCCTAAGTCTCCAAGGTCTTATTCTCCCTCAATATCCCTTTTGTTTAAATTCACAAATTCTTTCTACAAAGTAATAAATGAGCAGCATAACTCTAGTTTGAGATAAAATAGTTACACTCTCTGTCAGGTACTACATTATCTCATCTTTTGATCTTGGCCATTTTGGATAGCAGGATATTGGCAACTTGTCTTCTAATGAAATACACAGCAAAACAAGAGCATTGTCCCAGTAGAATTTTTGCTTTCAGTTTTGTTGGATTCAAGATAAACTAAAGTCATGTAAATCTTTCAAAATTCACTTCTAATCAGGAAGTTATATCTCAGTTCCCAGGCTGTGGTTGTCTGAGAAGCCACAGCAGTGCTCCTGCTGTTCCTGTTTCTTCACAAGCAAACTAGCCTTCTATCTCCACCCAAAACACTGGAAATAACCAGGACCTGCATGTGTCAGAGAGGAGAGCTTTCATTCCTATATGCTTGCAAACCAGTGCAGTCATTTACCAGTTTAAATGCCATATTTTTGATACCTTCCTGCTCTTCATTCCTAGGAATTAACTTTTCTGAAGTGGTTAAGAGGCTTTTAAAAAAAATTTCTGTGTTATGTACACAACTACAATTGAGAATTATGATTTTACAATGACTAGAGAAGAGTGCTGCTTACCCGGTTCAAGCTCAAGGTAAGTAGTCTCATCATCAATAAAATGTAAGGAGCAGGAACTCTCTGAATTTAATTCCAGAAGTCAGTGTATCCAGGTAAAATGTGCTTCAGAATCTCATCAAGGAAATATCTGCAGTTACTGTGGGTTATCAGTGCTATTGCAAATTTAATTGTTGTCAAGATATTCAGAGTTTCTATGTGGGTGACTTAAAATTACTGTTGCATCAGAATGAATAAAGAGTTCTTGGGCAAAGAACTATGATCCCATACAGACTGATACTGCTGAATACTGTTTGAAGCATTCTGCATTAGGCACCTATATCTTTGGAAGAATTAGAATTGTTTTATATTAAAAATAAACAATAACCCCCTTTTGTAATCCTCAAAAAATTACCTGAAATATCTGAGCATATGAAATAACTGAAGTTTCCTAGTTTCCTCACTTATCTTTCATCAATCTACATGCCTGATGTACTGCCTTCAGCAAACCTTGATGGGAGTGGCTGATCAAGCTCATTGTTTTAATAAATTAATTTGAGCTTCAATCTGATGTTTTGCAGGTGTGATTTGTTCTTACATTAAAAAAAAAAGGTTTCTGGGACCATGGCCATCTGCTGACTCTGATTTACTTTTTAACATTTATTATTAAATTGTTTAAGGTCTCTTAACCACATGAACTAGAATACTATGAAACAGAAACCCAAAGTATGTCGAATTATACTTATAGCTTACAATTTTTCTCAGTAATGTAAAATTGAATGTGAAAGCCTGATTTAGAAATATTTTGTAAAAAATACAAGTGAAAGCAAAGAGTTAGAAAACACTGCTGTGAAATAGAAAAATGAATTCCTATGAAGCTATCTTATCAGTTGGAGTTTTTCTCCCCTCTAGTTGCCCTGGCCAGCTTTCTGGTAAGAGAAGTCACTTTGAAGGAAATGTGAAACTTAGATTTCCTGAGGCGTATTTTCACAAACTCTCTCTCCAATTATGATGGTCTCTCGAAATCTCTTCGAATGTGATTATAAAGGTGGGGGGAATCACATATAGTCTTAAATTTAAATGCATCTATTAAAGAAATTTTAAAAGTAAAACCTGAATTTGAAAATTTAGAATTTCCAAACATTCTAAATTGTCTGATTTTAGCTGCCTTCTGGAAAGATTTCAATTCAAGGATGTATGTGGAGATCCAGAAAAGAGGGTTTAAATAATTGATGGGTGTGGGGTAGGGTGATATTATCCGAGAGGAAGGCTTCACAGTCTGCTTTGGGAATGAGTCAGTCCAACCAAAGCCAAACACGCTGCACAAGCTCCACCTTAGTGACTAAGACTTCTTTGTAAATTCTGCTAGTGTTAAGTTTTCCATTGTAATTACATCTCTTTTTCAAGTAAACAATGTGATGCCCATCTAAAATAAATTAACCTGTTATTTCATCTACTGCCTTTGAAACCAGAATACTTGCTATCCTTGAGGAAGAAACTGTAGCTTTACTTGAGTAGACTGTATTTCTTTAGTGATGGCTGAGAGGAAATACTCTGCCAGCAACATCCTGGCATAGTAGAAGACAACTCCTTTTTTTTTTTTTTGCACCTAGGAACTAAAAGATGTATTGCTGGCTGCAATGCTGTTACTCCATTCCTCTTAGCAGCACTACTTAATACCTCCTGACAATTACGAAAACAAGTAAGTCAGGATCATCCTGAACTAAATTGCTAACATACAGCTGAGAATAAATTTGGCCTCAATGACTCTCTCTTTACTCAACAGTTCCCATTGTTTTTATTTAGCCTGTCCCATTTATTGCTTAATCTCACCTAGGATTATTCTGACTCCTGTAGGTTGAATTGGGGAGAGCCACTGAAGTGGAAATTAGGTTTTTTGGTGTATCGAATGCCATTTATGTGCTGTATATAAGTAGTGAGTCAAATATCCCCTTTGAATAAGACTACCGTCCTCCAGAATTTTCCAAGGTTTTCTGTATTTTCAGAAACCCTACTGTAAACAACTGCTTCCAGGGCCAGTAAATCAGTCCTTAAAATTTGCTTTTAGCTACATTTTACCACACAAAACCACCAAGAACAACAAAAGGACTTTGGTTTAAAAGAGCGCAGGACATCGGAGAATTGCAATTGGGCACTGTTTCTTTTACATTGTTGCTCTGGCTAGTAATTGAAAGTAATTCAGCTGTAGTTTGAAACCACTGACCAGACCACACTGACAAAACCTCTGAGTTCTGCACAAACTGGATCCAACCCTCACTTCCTATTTCTGTGATTGATACACCCTAAGCAAGGAAAGCACAGCTAAAACACTATTTCTTTTATGGGTAGCGGCAGCTCAACTTCACTTAGCCTTCCTGTTGTGTCTTTTTCTGGTTTTGCTGGTGGCTGTGGTGTATGGCTGCATGCACTTAATCCCTCTAATATTTCAGAAATTCTCTGCAATCCTCCTGGTTTGCTTTAGTGAGCATCTGGTTAAGACATTGCAAGGTTCACCTGAGTTGTACTAACCTCAATGTGTCACACAGTCTTAGGAAGTGGAAGGCAAAACAACAAAACCATCAAAGAAATAGCTACTTCTATTTTAAGTAATTTGGGAAACAACAGAGGTAATTAAAAAATACCCAACCCTATAAAGCCACTTGAAACAGCAAGAACTATGCCTCCTCTCACAAGCCCAGAAAAGAAAAATCACCTTTGAAAGCCCTCTTTAACAGCCTTTCATGTTTACTAGAAATTATAAGTCATGTACTGCCTAGCAAACATACTTTTTTGCAGAGTGCCTGATTCAGTGCTGTCATCTGGCAAATCTCCCACTTTTACCTAAGCAAGGTCTGAGTAAAGACTGCAGAATACAGTCCATAAGCTTTAAAAATACACTGTGTACCTTTGAGGAAGATAATCTTTCTCTCCTTATACATTCAGTGCCAAGTTGGACCGGCCACTGACAGAAATTTTGCTATTAGCAGACAATAGGGACCAAGTTAAAAATAGTGTAGCCACGAGAAAGCAATGATTCTGATTAAGTAAATTCCATTGAACTCTTTCTAGTAAGCATTATTCAGGTCATGAATGCTAATTTGTCCTGCAGGGGGCTGTGGGTAATTACCCAGAAAAACTATCAGCTTTATTGAGTTGCTAGAAAATAGTATTACTGAATGGAATGCACTGTAAAGGGAGACAACCTTGGTATGTGCCTGCAGAATGGAACGTTTTTATTTTGAGGAAAAAATATGCTGGACCAAAATCATAGTAACTTTACTTTGGTTTAGGATACATTTTAGACTACTTTTATGTTGCTATTAAGTAAAATTAGCATGCAAAATTATGCAGCACAGAAGTGCCACTATGACACCTAGAGCAAATTTAGCGTTCTGCATATTTAAAGTTGTGTAGAATCAGAACCATCTTAAAAAATGAAGCAAATGTGGCACATTGGCTGCATTCCAGCAGTCACATAGAACTGCTGACATTACTAAAATCTAGATAATTTAGTCCCATATGGGAATCCATACCACAATTATATTGTCCCTGTTCTGACACAGTCCTGATTTTGCACTTCTTTAAGACTAGCTTTTTATAATTTTAATTCCCTCCACCAATAAAGCAATTTACATTCACACAGCTTTCTTTGCTAAGTGAGAGTGAAAAAGAAATCTGTTAAATGACCTTGGTCTTTTTTGCAGTAGATTACAAGGAAACAAACTCTTCAGCTGAACCATTCTCTCATCTGTTTTTAATTGATGTAGAACATTGCACTACAAACCACAGAAGAGAGCTAAACAAGTAACACACCATAGCAGGTGACAATTCACTTTCATTTAAAGCACACATATGTGAGGTGAATCCTCCTGCATGAGAAAAGACACAGTACACAGACTGCAAGTTTTCTCAGGTATACACACATACTATTTACTACTCATTAAACTCAAGGAACTACAAAGTATCCTCACTGAATCTCGTGGCTTTGTAAGCATTAGTCTGACTTGTTGGACTCAGCTACACAGTCAATCTGTGGTGTCCTCTGGCCACCTGTCTATGATTCTGGGACATTGAATCACAATTCAGGCTATGATCCTTCCTGAGGATGTCCAAAAACCTGTAAGATTACTGCTAGAGCAACATGATAGTGCCAGAAGTATTAGAATTATCAGATGTATCTAAAGGAATGGCCAGAACAAAGAGAGGAGTACAAAGGAAGATATTTCTTACAGTTCTAAATCCAGACTGTGTATGGGAATAAATTAAAACAATCCTATTTACAAATAGGGAAACAGACTATCATCATATTAGTTATTGCAAAGACAGCTGGCATTCTCAGTCAATGGATGTTCAAGCAGAGTCTGATATTTCCATACATGTTCTCTTCTATGAGAACTGGGATCAACTCTAATATCACTTGATAGATCTCTAATTAATATTCACTTATGATCCTAAGCATTGAATAGAAAAAAGTAATTCCAGATAAATAGTTAGTGAAAGCACTCCATATAAAAGTGATGTGAACCATTTTTATTTATTTATTCTTACATTCTTAGGTACTGTGACAGAACTAAGATAGCATGTGAAGAGTCTGATGTAATGAAAAATAATTTTCACTTTAAGAAACAGAAAAATTTTACTCATTATTTTTCTCAATTTCTGATAGTGCAGGACAAGGAACTTAACATACAAGACTGTGGCAGATAGAAGGAATATTTTTTAGAAGTTTCAACACAAATGAAGAAACTAGCACGAAAGTTTGCTTTGTATTTTAATAAATGAACTGACACCCCATTCTTTGTACTCCACTTTATCTTGTTTTCTCTTACTTTTCACTCTTCATCCACTATTTCTGTTTTCATTCTTTCACACAGGCTCCAGAATAAATACATTTCCCTTTACTTAACAGAAGATTAACATTCCCACAGAACCAGCACTGTTGAGATTGACTACTGTAATTTATTTAAAGGATTGATTTCATGTTCAAAACATTGGAACAACAATGTTTGTCAGTAAAATAAAATATTGAGTATAACTTTGAGTTGGACATATTAATTAATAATGTTTTCAGTGTGTCACTTTCCATAAGAGGTATGTGGTTTGGGTTTAAGACCAAAATATAACTCTATATGTGTTGCTGAAAAAGGCTTGTTTTTGTTCAAAGTATCTGAATATCACTGGTTAATTTTGCTATTCTACATTTTTGCATTTGATTTTAAAATAAACTTAATAATAACTTATTTCAAAAATATTTTTTCCTGCTTTATTTTGGCAAAGGATAAACAGTTGTTTTAATCTCACAGTGAATAGTTTCAAAAGCATGCTAATGTACTAAAAAGGAAGTTAATGGAAGGATTTGAAAATTCTTTTAACACCTTTACAATATTGGGATTAAACAACTAAAATTCAACCTGAGCTATTGTGATGGTTCCTAATTCTCAGTTTTCAATGTCACTAAAATATGTAATCAACCATAATACTTCAGCTGCAAGTTCTTATGCTGTCACTGTATTTTTAAAAATCAATAAAATAGAAAATGCACATCCACCTCAGATTTATGTTCTTTAAATTCTCATAATGCCTCCTCTCGTGGTTTTTGTTTAACAGAAAATGAGTACTCTATGCATTAGTGAGAAATCCCAGTTATGAAGAGTTGAACAAATATGTTTTTAACTTTAGTTAGCCTCTCTGTTTCTTTTTGCTTACTGGGAGGACTTATGAATTTCCTTCTGTTTTCGGTTGACAAGCAGGTGCTCCTATGTATTTTGTTTTCACATTAGAATTAATTTCTCAAACAAAGATACTAATGCCATAATACATAAAATGAAAGTTACTATTAGGTCATTAGTCACTACCTTGTGCTCAGTATAAAACAAGCAGGAAGCATTAGTTCGAGTGTATTACACAGGACTGTTGTTCATTTAAAGAAAAAGGATAAAGGAAACCTTTTATTTCGATACGGGCATTAGCATAAAGAAAACAAACACACTTACAGCAACCCCAACATACTCTGAATTTCTGTTTCTTTCTTCAGTCTGTGAAAGACTGAGAGCCATTTCTCATCATTCCTAAACGTGCTCTGTTGTAGAAAGTGCCTAACAAGGATTAAAAAGGCTGTCCCATGCATGCCCTTTGCTAAATCCCTGCATGCCATTCGAGGGTGACTGTACCCTCTCAACAAGTTCTCCTTGTTTGCATATAAGAAATGGCTGGCTCAAACAATTCATCTGATCGGTGAGGCTCAGCCAGAGAGTGTGCCAGTCCAGCTATATGCAGCCTAATACTCTTTCCATGAATGACAGTTAAAAAGGGCTTTCTTGCTTGACTGATCCTCCATAGCATGTGGAAATAGGCTCAGCTGGGAAAGGGAGGCAGGGAAGGAGGGAAACCAGCACTAAGTATCGCTGCTTAAGTCCTGCTGGCTACCTACCTTTTACTACAGTGCAAGAAGACAGATTTTCAGTAAATTCATATAAGACTCTCTGTCAAAAAGCTATTCATTCTGTATCAGTTACAAAGCAGTTACCTAAATGGGACAAGAGGTCAATGTAACTGCATGATAGCAATAGGATATTGAAAGAAATGCACTGGGAGGGATTCTTGATTTCTCTTATGAACTTCCTCCCACCACCAGACATGTGCATTTTCATTTCAGCAATTTTCTGTGAAAGAGAGACAACATGCATGGGGCAGAGCAAAGGGCTGCATGATGCTGGAGGATGGAGCAGTAGTACCAAGCAGAAGGAAAGGTGCCATTCTGCTGTGTGCTAAGAGTTACCCAGTGCTGTATGTTCACCAGTCCTCGTCTCAAGAATTCATGTACAGTCATCTATTTCTCATGTGCTTAATCATTCTGAAAGATTAAGATGTGGAAATGTCATAACTGGTCTGCAAAGTATCATAACCAAAATATACCTGGGATAATAATTATTATTAAGCCAGCATGGAGAAAGAGAGGTATTTTGCCATTACTATTGCATAAACTGCAGATGAATAAGAACTTCACACTAAAGATTCAATAAGCTCACTGCATATATATGCAGGCCCCATTGGTTTAAATGCATAACAAATCCAGATTAATTCCACTGAGCTCAGTCATTATGTATCAGTATATTCAAGAGAGTCTAGCTATTCACATCAATATTTGAAACTAATTGTAATTTGTTTTTTTATTTCACATGAATATTTCACCTTCTAAAGATTATTATATCAATGACAGCTATAGTAGTAGGAAACAAATGAGGCAATCCCCTTTACTGTGATCCAGGTGAAATAAAGATAATCTCAGTCTCAGTAAGAGTTTCCCTGTACTGCTCTGCCACAGAACTCATAGCTTGACTGGAGAGCTAATCATCTGAGTAAAAGTAAAAAAAAACAAAACAAAACCAATCAAACAAAAACTAATGAGTACAAGTTTAACAATTCTTCCAAGCAACTGGCCTCTAACTCATCTTCCTTTGAAAATACAGAGTAAGCCTGAAGATTGTGAATCTTATACACAGAAAGCAGATTTGAAATAGTTTCAGTTCAGATACAAAGTGGGCAGCTGTAATGCCAATTCCCCATGACTGTCCCATTGAACATAATTCTGCTTTCCCACTGGAATCTCTTCTCAGTGACAAATAACT
Organism: Turnix velox; assembly: GCA_013400935.1. Classification (NCBI taxonomy): domain Eukaryota; kingdom Metazoa; phylum Chordata; class Aves; order Charadriiformes; family Turnicidae; genus Turnix; species Turnix velox. The sequence goes on along the minus strand of VZTY01000823.1, from coordinate 74,139 downwards.
CACTCTTCATGCTTACTCACTTCTGACCTCATCTGAATAAATCAATTGCACCAAACCCTGCAAAGCTTTCCTAGTTTTGTGATGTGGTCAAATTTCAGACAGCTCAATTGTCTTCACTTAAAAGAAGAGGTGATGAAGAGACAAGTGACAAATGCTTTATCCAGCAAGACACCCTGCCCTTGGAGTAAGTGTATTGTGATTTACCCATTTTATGACTTAAGCTACAACTTCTGTGCCTGTTTTAATAATTTGACAATTGTGCAAGGTGATTCATATATTATTTCATGATGTTTCAGTGAGAGGTTTTCCTTCAGTCTGCCTAGTGCTGAAATTTCTATTCCAGGTTTCATGTAGATGTAAAAGATACACATGTGCACAATATTACTTATTCTTAACCTGTCAGCATCAATGAGGCATACTGTACCTGGCCTTTCTTCAAACCCAGAGAACCGTAATTCACTAGGAAACGTTTGCTAGAGAAATTTCCACAGTTTATTTCTTTCCTTTCTATACAGACTCCCATATCCGGACACATGAGACATACATTTTGGGAAGAAATATGTAGCAGCTCATGGCTTGAAAGAGACATGGAGGTGTTAGCTGCCAAGGAGGTCTATGTTGTCATAAGTTGATGTCTCAGGACTCCCACACTTCTCAGGTTGTGGGAGACAGGCTTCCTGTGGGCTATTTGTTGGAAAATCCTACTGCCACTGCTATTAGATATTCCATAAAAATTTAGGTAACCTTGTTTTTCAGTGTATTATAATAATTAGAGAGCAGAGAACTTAATTTCTTCATGTGTGTGATCTACTAACAATCACACAAGCCCACTCTATCTGCTCTGGTCACTGTAGAAACCTCAGAAGGTTGCTGGATCCAGATGGCTTAGTTTATCACAGTACACTGCTTACTCTCTTAAAGGAGTTGTGTACCATCTGGGAAGATTTAAAGCCAAAAGGAAACATGCTGGATCCCACTGGAAACAGGTCCCATGTACATCACCTTAGTAGTCTTTGTCTGTTGTCTATGTGTTCCTCTGTCTGAGGCACGGATAAGAAACTTCCAGAGAAGGTGTAATTAGCATAGCGAAATGAAGATGCTAATAATATATGACCATCTAATATTATTTCTCTTTTGATTTCACTCTTTGTCTTCTGCTAATTCCTTTTGATGATGGATTGAGAGAGAACACAGTAAAAGAACAGACATGAGACCAGTCTCTCCCTGCCAGGGAGCCACGTTTGTGGCTTTGTGGAAGCCTGGTAAGTTAAAGTAGTCGATTTTTTTCTATGTGTATGTATGTGCCTACCTCTTTTTACAAACTTAAATGACAGTGAGAATACTAAATTAACATCTGCAATTACTCTCTCAATTTTGCAACATGTTTGCTAGCACCTCAAAAATGCTATAGCTTAGACAGCTGCATTTTTCTCCAGCAGGAAGCCCATTTAGTCAATCTCACACAAGCACTACCAATCCTTAAACACACATGCAAGAAGATTCAACATTTTTTGAATCACTGTATATATTTTTTCAATCTACCTCCTCATAATTTAAGTAACTAAGAAGCCTGTGATCAATCATTCTAACAAATAATTTTATTCAACACTGTATCAAATGCACAGCACAGGCTCATGTGATTGTGCATGTGAATCACAGCATTTATACTGCCTAAGGTACACGAGCACCAAGGAGCAGCCTAGGCTCAGCTGATTAAGCTGTAGTGCAAAACAACACCTCAGTAGTCATAGGTATGACAGCCAACAGTGCTTTATTGGACCAAGGAGTATAATGTTGTAATTTACTTCTTTAATACATGTCATGTTCTCTAATATTGTTTCCCCTCATAGAGTGAAATATGTAGGTAAGAGACTGCCACACAGTTTCATGTGTTATGTCCCTCCAAAATTAGAAAGCAACAAACCATCTTTATTAGTCAGTACATTTGGTATAGCCCCATAAATCACTCAAAGTGCAGGTGCATCTAGAGGTTTAAAAAGTCAAGAAAAACTAAAAGATTTCATGTATCTGCCTAAAGTGATTTTATAGCTGCAGTAAAGCTAGAAAAAATACACCACTTCCCTTTGTATGCTTCTAGCCTTTTTTTTTTTTGCTTATTGACAGGAAAACCATGATTTATAGAATCTGGCTGAGGCCAGACATTCATTTTCTTTTTAATTCCAAAAGCATAGCAATATGGGGCAAAACTATTCTTTTGTGTATGCTTTTCTTTCAAAACTGGAATTTGTAGCCTTCTTCCAGAAGACCAAAGTATTCGTCACAGACAATTTATAAGAAATAGCTTGCTTGTTTATGAAGAAAACACATGTAAAACTGATGAAATTATTAATGTCACTGTGTTAACTTTCTTCTCATAAATAGAGTTTAACAGTGCTGACATTGCAATTACAGTCAAATGTTCTGGCCCTTTGCTTATTTGCTCAATCTGTCAGTCCACCATGGGGGGAGACAAATTGTGGTGAGCATTTGACAAAGCACAAAAGAGATACAAGACTATTCTCATTAAATCTTGGTGAAAGATTAAATGACTGTGAATACATGCCAGAATTTTCAGACATGACATTTTTAGCCAATGCTACTAAGATATTCTGCTCACCACAGGTTTGATAGTATTTAGGTTAAAATAGAGTATAAATAGCTCACTGACCACTTGGTTGTTATGTTTCAGAATGTACAGATTAATAGCTGCATTCATACTGTATATCTCATTGGTGTGAATTATGTATTTTACTGGATCAAAACCTACAGTTCAGTTCATCTGTACTCAGATGACAAACTTCAAATGAAAGAATCCTCTACAACATTTGCCCATGACATCAGTGCAAGAACATCATAGATCTGATTACATTTCCAAGAAAAACAAAAGTATTAAACTACTTTCAAATTCAAACATTGAAGAGGACTATAGCCCAGGCTAGTTTTGAATAGTTTAATTTCATATATTTCAGTGGCAATTATTAGAAAATATAGAGCTGGGATTTCTGTGACTTTAAAATGCATTAAAAGATTTCAACTGACTTCAGCAGTGTCAGACTGCAGATTTTGGCACATAATCATAAAAACAGGTAGTGTGCAATACATGAAGTAAAACTACTTGTTTATATTCCTGTGGGTGATTAAAAGTCTGATTATCTTCCAAACAAACGTGTACAATAAATGGAAAGGCCAGACTGCTTAATGTGATTTTAACTGGGAATCCATTTCACTCTGACTTTAAAGTTGCTAGATGCTAAAATGGATTTCATCCTTCTGCATATTGTGCTCATATTAAAAATAAAAAAATTAGTGTACTCATAGTCACAATATCAGAAAAAAAAATGCTTCTTAATCAAGGAACTCTATGTGATTACACCAAACAAAAGGGCAATAATGCACTGAACTCCCCATTTCTGGAATTATTTAACATGCAAAACATGTACTGAAGCGTGTTCATTTATACTATTTTTGTATCAGCTGAGGATTTGGTTCTAATAAGACTGATATTTTTTTGTGAAAAAATAAGACCCAAACAGTTTGGGCCCATCATTTACAATTGATGAGATACGTATTGAAACTGAAATACATAAATGACCAATTTCAGAAGTCTCTAACAGGTTTACGTGTTTTATGTTTACCTTCTGAGTGAAGGAGAGTATTGTATTTGCTTTCTGTTTCATTAGATCTGAAAGGCAGAAAGAAAGTCTCATGCTCACAATGAAAACATATTTTGATTTATGATTTGCCAGATTTTAGTGATGACTTCTTTCAAAAGAGAGAGGAATCCTCTGTATGTGCCTCATAAAATATTTAGATAGCATATCACAAAACCAGAGAACTAAAAAAGAAAATGCAATTCTCACAGTTTACAGAAGTAAATGAAATTGAAAGATACTTAAAAAGCTCTCTCTTTAGTATTCTCCTTTTACATGCACTAAAGGCATCCACAAAGATTAATAGGAAAAGGTGAGCTGGGGAAAACTTAGAAATTAAGATCTTTTTGTTGACATTACCCTGGTTAGATAAATTGAAATTATAACAACTGTCTACGCAGCAAACTGTTATTACTTATATTTCACTGTACTTTCTTTTTCAAATTTCCAATAAGCAGAATTTTTTTGTTCAATTTATATATGTAAAAATATACATGATCATATACTTTTGGGGTGTGATGTATGAATGATAAAATGATGATTTTAAGTTCAACTTCCAACTTAAGACACATATAAGGTCAGTAGAGCAAGCAATTTCAATCAAAGTCAATGTGCCTGGCAGAGCAGTGTGTAAAATGCTAACCTCACAAAAGATCCTGTAAATTTACTGCCAGTTCTGACCTTAATATCTTCAGTGGTAAAACTCTAGCTGATAGCATTAAGAGCAGAATCAGGCCCCTACAGCTTAAGGCTTCCAAGGTTTTCTCCCCCATCCTTCCTCCTCCTTCTACAACAGCTTGAATTCCTGTATTCTGATTAAGATAGATGGACTATTTGCATCCTATCCATATTCATAATCCTCCTTTTCAGTGTCAACCCAAAATACCACATTTGTTGCCCAGGCAGACACATGCAATGTCTTCAGAAGGTTTTGCACAGACGGATAAGGACACATCCCTTTTCAAATTTTGCAGAATAGGTGGCCACTAGGTGAATTCATGCTGTTAAAGTGCTAAGAGACCAGAACAAAAACCATGTCTTTTGTGTGTGACAGAAACTGTAATTAATGATTTCTCCCCTTTTTGCTAAAGAGAAAAGGGAGATGAGCTGTTGACAGGCATTTTATTAATGGTTTCTACCATCTTAGTATACATAAAAGGCATTATTTGGTGCAGTGCTAGTTTAAAAGATTTTTTTTTTTGAGGAAATGCTGAAGATGTTTCATGGATGAAAAATGAAGGCAATCTGTCCACTGCCACTGAAAGTTTGGGTTTCAATAAAATTGAAACTATTGTGACAGTTCCTATTGTATCCTTTAACCATCTGCCTCCTGCTGGCACAATCAATGATGGCATCTGCAGGGACATGGTCACTCTTACCTAGTTTCTCTCTTATTTCAGCAACAAAACCTGTCAATACTATGTCTCATGGCTGCTTTTCTAAGGAGACTTATCAACCATCTAGGTGTTGGCACTTATTTTAGCGACTGTTGGTCTGTTGTTGTATTGGGAACCAATAGGACATAAATATTCAGCCTGGCACACAAGAAATTAGACATGCATTTTCCAGTTGCAACAATGGCAGCTGACTGCCTTATCCAGAGGCCAGAGCAGTGATGATTTACTCTCAGACCTTGCCTATACTGTGGAATTAAAGTGAATGAAAATAACACAATATCACATTACTTTCTGATATTAAGTAGGAGAACGTGACTATCCTGCATGGTATTTGTGAATTTATTAGAATTTTCCTTGCGAAAAAACCAAAACAAAAACCCCAAAAAACCCCCAAAAAACCTAAAGCAAAGTAAAATAATTTCGAAATGTCCCAAGTGAAAAGCAGAGAATAAGAGGCCAAATCCTAATTCCATATAAATGAAAGGTGGCAGCTTGACTGTTCAGATAGTGCTGTGCTCATTTACTCTAGCTAAGGGGCTTCCCATTGCTTATGGACAGACAAGAAAACAGCCATTTGTCTAGGTTAGTACTCCTTCCTCAACACTTGGACAAAATGTTTTGCTTTGTCACTGATTTGAGAACAACTTAATAACTTCTGTGAAACAACAAGGAAACAGACATTTACCACATGCATTCACAATAATGCAATCAGAAAACATGTCAGGGAAGGGATTTACAGAACTGCACTCCAGACAGAAACAACCAAGTAGGAAAAGGTTCTCCTTATATTTTATTGAAGGTTTGTTGTTATCTTGATTTTCAGCACAGAATGTTTCTGTGACTGTTTAGCTCAGCTTCACGAGTGACAGGAGTGCTAAAGATAGCAGTATTAGTCAATAAAAGATACATCCCTTCTCTCAGCAAATGCCTGGTTTCTTTAGTTCAGTTTTTCCAACTTCATTTCTAAAAGTCCTAGGAAATCTATGTTTTGGGAGGCAGCTGGAAATGCAGTGTTTGCACACTGATCTATATGAGCAGCCATTCATTTTCTCTGGGAATTTTTATGTAAGCTCCCTTATTGGGAATATGCTAATGGCATCCGCCATGATTACTGGTTTTCTTTGAATCGTTATTCCTCTGTGGGCAAAGCAATCAGAAAGGGAGAACAGGAGATTTACTTCTTGCTTGTGTGCCTTCTTCAACCATCTGCTCTATCCTGATTCATTTGAATAAGATCTGCAGTTTCAGATTCTTTACTTTGGCATTCTGAAGCATTTTAAAGCTTAAAAGGAGTTAATAGTTATCTATCAGTGTCACAAACGTGGTACTGCGATGCATTCTGAGAGCAAGTTTGCCTTCCAATGGTTTACAGGGCCAGATTAATTTTATTAAAGTAAAAAATTACAATGTTCTTTAACAGCTTCATTATTTCAGACAAGCCTTTTGTGAGCACATTTATTATCTGGAGCATGGAGTATAAAAGCTGAAAGAAAGGCAACTAATTTATAAGGCAAGAACGTTTTAAAAATGGAAATTGTTAATCTATTCCCCCCCATACACAGAAAATAATAGAGGACAAAATTGTGATCATTTTAATGAAAACACAACCTTGTAAAATGTAAGGCAGTCACTGGAATTCTTTTACCAGTTCTTTTACCTGGCTAAATTTTTGAAGTATATTCACACAAGGTCATTTTGATTTTAAGAAAGGTGATATTTAACTGTATTAAAATTCAGTTAAATTGTTCTCTGAAACAAAGTACTGGCCTCATATAACAAGTTTGCTATGCACTGTGATAATGATGTGCTTATTTTTTTAATAGGATCCATTTTTTTGCTATTTTACATACACACACCAGGTATAGAGAACTGCACTACTAATTGCCAAAGGACCATTTCTCACAATGGTAACAGAAAATAAGCAAGAAGGAGACATCACAGCAAGACAGAACCAAGCACAGACAATTGCTGACAGCATTTGGAGAACTGCATTGAATACTCAAGTTAACTGTAAGTTAATTTATAATGGTTATAAAAATAGAGACCTTTCTAAAAAACATAGAGACAATCTTCAGATTTGGAAGCAGTACATAACAAACTCCAAAGCACAAAGATGACCCATTTTTTTCCTTTTAAAGCCAGAAACTGAAGCTAATGCAAAATTATGAATAAAATGGAACAGTGTGTCAGTTCCTTTAGTGTGTCCACAGATGTTAAAACCTCTGCCTACCATTTCTATTAATTTATAGTTTTTAAATAATCTTTTCTGGCAGCCCCAGTTGATTAGCATCCTGATTTTTTCTTATCTTTTTAAAAATAGAATGACAATACAAAAGACTGAAATGGCAGTGACCCCCCTGCTAGAATTAGTTACCAGGCACTACTTTCTAATCAACTAACTTCAGCTCCTTTCAGAGCTCTCAGAAAAAGAGCTGCAACTTTTGTGAAGAAAGAGTAGCTATTTGAGAAAGGGTTTTCCTGTTCTCATTCAAACAAAGGGAACTTACAAACACACTTTGTGTTTGCTTTTAATTAGAGGTGCAACTAAACTAAACCATAAATTACTGGGCTCACTGCATTTGTGACTTGGATATGCTGGAGATTAAGAAACAGCAACCACAGTTTCTTTTGGGTTAAAGATGCATCACTCTTCATAATTCCCTATTTCCTGGAAATCCAGACTTAATTTTTTTTTTCTTTTTTTTTTGATCAATGCCAATGTGTTTCTATGGATTTTGAGGACTGGACTCAATCTTATGTTTTACTTTGATGTATTGTACAAAGCAAGCAGTTCTGAGAACTGTGAATAAAAATAGAAAAGCAGAATTCTATCTTAATAATTCATGAGACAAAATTTTTAACACCAAATTAAAAAAATAAGCAAGAAGTAAATGAAATACAGAGGAGAAGAAATCATATAAGAAGCAGTGCTATTTTTCAGAACAACATAGGCACCTTACTTTTGCTGATCAAGGGTACGACACAAAACACATACAGTGCAATATTAAAACCTTTTAATTGAGAATCATTGTCCCTTGTCTTGCATTTGTATTTCTCTTTCTGCCTAATGAAACCATGCTTTATTGCTAAATCTTTGTGAAATACAGCTCACTTGTTTTACTGTTAAAATCACTAATCACATGGAGCCTTACAGTGCAGTACAGATATTTTAATCTCCCCCTCAATGTGTCTCTGCAGTCTTAGCCATTTTCAGCATCTTTATTTTTCTACTAAAAACCTGCAAAAACCTGGTTACCAACCCAAGCAAGAAGTTTATGAAAAACAGAGTAACAAATGCTAGCCCCCTTGAAAAGCTGAGGGGAAAGCAGGGGAGGTAGTGTGTTTGTTGTTGACATGGTATTGCAGAAAATCAGAATCATAGAATCATATCTCCAACTGAAAGGTAAAGCAATAACATCAGTTAATAGGTCCAACCTGCTCTCACATTAAGAAAACAGGAAATCCAGGAAGGTCTACACATTTAACCCTGTCAAAAATACCACATTTCAACTTCTGCAATGACAACTGTACAGACTTCAGCTTTGGGGTACTTGTGGGAAAACGTTAGGTCTCTATAGGCTGCCTTACAACAAAGACTGTACGTCAACTTCAAGCCCTTGATAAAATCCTCAAATGAAGAATACATCATTTGTTGTAGGCACTTTACGGAGCCCTAATTACATTAATGCTTGAGAGCATCAAGTTCTTTACAGTTATTAACTCAAGGATATGAAATGCCAGTGATAAAGATAAGAGTTCAGGGTTTTTTATGTCATTTTTCTACATAACTATTATACAATTTAATTAAACAACCAAACAGCCCCCCCAAAAAAAATACCAAGAAAAAAGGCAAAAAGCAATAGACCTGAACTGATCAATGAATCATGCTGAATCTCAGAATTTCTTCAAAAATGGATACATACTAGTAAATACTTCCTAGCAGTAATTTTCTCTCTTGAATTCAAGGCAGACACATGAAATTAATTTTCCATTAATGAAGAATGCAAAACAACAAGGAAAAAAATGCCACTGAAAGAAGCATCAAGAAACATCAGATAAACTCCCTTGGAATCCCCAAATGTGATTTTGATAAATTTCCTCTTTGAGTTTCTCCACATTATATTTGAATGTTGTAGAATAATTTTCTTGTGTCCAGTTTGAAATAGCATGCACTAGGTTATGTTTTCCCATCTATTCTTTTACATTTAGAGAACTATTCTTTGAAGTGTCCAAAAAAGATAACATCAGCATGAGTAAACATTTAAATAATTAAATTTCACTTAGGTGGATATATACAGGCCAGAAATAACTGGCACATATGCATTTATATTTCTTGTCAGAATACACTGTATTTCTCATCTGTGCCAGAAAATGGAAAAAAGATTTAATTTCATTTGCATATGATGCTATTTGGAACTGTTAATCTATCATGGAGACACAGTCTAATGCACCTTGTAATTAACACAAACCAAATTCATTGCACTTAGGTAAGATGCTAGTTGATGTACACAGAAGACAATTGTTCATACAGCCTGCTCTGGAGGTTGAAAGCCTCTCATTTAATGCACACAACAAACCTAATGTAATTTGTAAAGAGGCAGGTTTTCTCAAGTAACCTGAAGAGTGGAAGGGCGGGGGAAAAAGACAGGAATAAAATTCTTGGCAGATGTCCCTCATACAGTGTAACATATACATTTTTTATATTAAAAGTGTTAAACTGCTGACAGAAACAAAACCACAATCAGAATTTTTTGAATGGTTTTATAATTTGAGTGCAGTTAGAGAGATTAATTTTTTCCCAGATTCCATTTTTGCAAGACCCTTAATCCAGTCAGTTTTGTGACAAAGGACAAAATTACTGTATGATATATCTACTATGCTTATAAATTCCTGACATCTCTCAGCACTGAGATTTTCTGCTTTATGTAGCCATGGGGATGCTTCTGTAGGATTAATTTAGATTGCATGCAGTTGAGTGCAAACATTTTCTTCTCAGGACATTCAAAGAAACAGTTTCAGTAATTCAGTAATGGAAGTTATACCTTTGTGTATGTTACGGGCAGTCATTGACTGAGGAAGGAAACTGGCTTTGGAAGCAGCAGACGGATGTCAGGATTGCTGACATATTGAAGACACTGAGAACACCAGATTAAATGTGTACATAGGTGGCAAACACTTCAGACCAGCTACAAAAAAGGCAACAGAGCACAAACTTGACTAGAATTATGTAAGAGAGCACAATCTGATATGAAGGTAATGAAAATTGTCTCTTTGTGCTTCTTTTCCATAAAAATTTAGTAAACAACTAGCAATCTCCAATATATTCTTCCAAATCTCTATGCTGACTATACAAAAACCAAAAATAATGTCATGTCATAAATAGTGTGTTTAGCTACAGTGAAACCTATTTCAACAACTTTTGCAATTGATGCATTTTAAATCTCAGCTATGCTACTATCTATGCTCAAAATAATTTTAAATCTAAACAATAAGGGACAAAAGAACAGAAACCAAAACACTGCAGGAAAACATGATAGAATTAATCATTAGCTATCACCCCTATTGAGTAATACACTGATCAATAAACTTTCATTAACTACTAAAGAAACAGTTCGTATTTTCTCAATACAAACGCCAGTGTAAAAACAAGGAGTAGGAGGAGTCTCAATCAAGCTCTGTACATGAGTTAATTAAGCTTTTGGAGTAATTGTCCTCTCATAAACCTCAATAGATTTCTCTCAGTTTCTTTCTCAGATACTGAATTCCCTAAGGATTTTAATTTCCTTCTTCAGTTCCTAATTACTGTACTCCACTCAGGTTCTGGTTATCTAGTTTTCCCTCTCTGAGTGCTGCTTTACTCCTTTCAGCTCCTTACTCCTCCCCAGGATCTAGTTTCCCCATTCAAGTTGTTTCACCATGTTATTCTGGGGAGCCATTTAGTATCTGTCTCTTTTTTTTTCTTTTTGTTTTTTTTTAGGTACTGATGAAAATCTTTTACGATTACTAGCAGACCACATTCAGGAGCAAAAATAGAACACTGTTCTCAGCACTCTGCATTATGCAGTCTCCCCCCCCC